>WAAE01019001.1:0-27487 GCA_013400495.1 Nicator chloris
TTCATTCACAAAATGAAACAATTATCTCAATGTGTAATTCTGTGCAATTTATATAATTAATATATTTTCTGTATTTGAACATGATATTTTCTAAAGTTTCTCTGTCACAAAATTTTAGTGAAAGTCAACATACTCAAGAAAGTCCTGCAAATACTATTGTTTTTTCAGTGCCTAAAAAATTAGTGGATAAATTAGTGTCTATGCAGGATGTGTAATTCATGTGACCAGAAATGAAGCTCTTCTCTAAATGTTGATTAATCAATAAAAATCTTCAACCAAATTTCCAACCCACTTGCATGTGTATGGATGGGATTTAGGTTAAAATATTTGTCTGGATTAACACTGAAAAAACTTTACAGGGTAGGGAAATTTCACTGTGGTCGTGACTCGTTTATTTCTTTTACTCTTTTCAGCCTCTCTTTCCTACTACCTGCCCATGACTATTCAGAAATGGTACTTTCCCAAAGAGATCTGTAAGGTTCTGCTTTTAGTAAACTGAGAACAATAAATAAGGCAAATATGGCCTAAAATGACAATAATAAATTATTATAAGGACCAGAGGTGTGTTCTTTCAAAACCTAATCTCGTAAGTAATATTTCACAATGCCAGCTATTGACATCATGACCTAAAGAAAAGAAAATGGAATTCAGTCTTCCAAAGTCTTAAGACTTAGAATCCAGTGTAAACCAAATTGTGTAGGTCAGCCCCATCTGTACATTACATAAAGCTACAAGGAACTAATGATACTGAACTGACTAATACTAGGTGTTGTTTATACCAGATTGCTTCAGTCTGTACCTGTAGAATTTTTGGCAGAAATTTTGTCTACATTGTTTCTTGATCCACTAATTACATATATTATGTGATATCAGATGGAAGGATCCAAAAAATACTGAACTTTGAAAGGGACAGAAGGGTTCTTATAAGAAGGGTTTATATAATGGAAAGTATGAACACATTCCACGTTATTGAGAGGGTTATGGGAGGTTTCTGTAATCAGAATCCAAAAACTAGAGTCCAATCTTGCTCTGAAATTCAAAGACTGTGCTAGGTTTTATGTGAGGATGTGGCAGTGTCAAGCACAGAGACAAGGAAACTCAGCTGAATGCTTTGAGGAGGGCAGGGTGGCTGCAGTGAGTTATCAAAATGTCTCGTACCAACCAGTGCAGTTGCAGCACAAAGCTGACAGAAGGTTGAGTTGATTTTTACAAGGTGTGCTAATGAATACAGATGGGAAGCAATAATAGCAATAATGATAATTTTGAGTCCTCCTGTGGTGTGTTTAGGCTCTTCCTGCAGTCACGGAGTCCTTACACCAAGTGCAGCAAGAGAATTGGACACTTGATTTGCTACAGGTGTTCAGGGACTTTTCTGTAACAGCAGGGCATCAGAGCTGGGTTCAGACTGCAGCCTCTGCACTACCCCATCAAAAAATCATGTGCTGGGTCATGAAGTGGTAGTTTGAACCTGGGTAGATAGATAGCTTTTTCATATAAAGCAAAGTGGTCTGGGAGCTGAGTACAACTGGAGAGCTCAGCACAACTGGAGAGCTCAACAGAAACCAGACTGGACCTAGAGCAAAGAGGAGTTTTAACAAGTACCTCTCATGTGCCACAAGTGCTGGAGCAGACATTCTGTTCTCAGATGACACAGCTGAAGCTTTCCTCCTGATAAGCCAGCCTCCCTCTAATCATTTCACTTTAGGACAAAGGTGCCCTTCTCTCATCTCTGTTAACCTCATGGTCAGAGCTTTACAAGACTCAGTTCATGCCACAGTCTGAGAGGGGAATTGTATACCCTGCTTACTTGAGGAGTGTTTTAAAGCAATGCACTGCCTAACTCAGGCTGTTGGTTGCTCTCCAACTCTCTCACTTTTGTTCTTTCTCTATAGTACTGAATATTACTCCAAATTCTGTATGCAGAGAGAAAATGCAGAAAGAATGCAACTCTGTACTCTAGGGATTAGAACAGTCAAGTGCAAATGGGATTCCATGTGTCTGATATTGCTGTGTTTATTTAATTGGGAATTTATACTTTTAAGGTGGGTTTGTTTTTTTTTTTCATTAGTAAACTTGTCATTTTCAACATTAAATTACCTTTAATACAAGGGACTTGTCCTTTGAAGCATACCCCTACTTAGTGCTCCTGCATGTATATATTTGTACATCAGCAAACTGTCCCAATTTGACACAAACCTGTACCTTGCAAGAAGAAATAATGGGTTCAAACAAGAACAGCCATAAGCTCAGAAGTACATTGTGCTTACATAAAACTCTCCAGACTCTGAAATATGATTCAGACTCCATAGATACATTCCACTGACTGGTCTTTTAACACTGTGGACATTTTCCTCCAGGATTTATTTTCTCCTCACAACTTGCTTGGCTTTTAAGGTCTTCATTCTGAATTTAATCATGGAGCAAAGTAAAATGCCAGGATCAGTTCAAGCAATGATTTTCAGTTGTATTAGTCCACCCACTCTGCTGTTCAATCTGGGCGCTTTCCAAATTTATCCACAGAGAGATGTTTGGGCTAAGCTTGGAATACTGAGGAAAAACTGGGGGAAAAAGAGTGCTTCAAATGTAATGAGCACCAAAAAGAATTTACTGGTATAGAAAACAACAAATTTCACTCCGGTTCCTTGGTGTGAGATGGTAAAAAGATCAATTTCTTACATTTCTTTCCTATTTATGTGTCTATTGATATGCTTGGTCTTTTATGCCACACTGCTAAATTGCCCAAATAAAATGCCATGAGAAAACTGTTAATTTGGGGGGGAAAAGTAAATACTTTGCATTGATTTATATGGAAGAAGAGTGTATCAGAAAAGGAAGTATTACCTTACAAAAACAAAATGCATCTAAAAAATAGGAGAATAAAAGGAATTGGGAGCTTCACCAGTTTTAAAAAGTAAGAGAGGAGGATCTGAATGTTACTCATCAGTCACAAATAAGGATTTGTCCCATTCTCTATAGATTTTAAAACTTGACAGGGGCATATTTATATCTTAGGAAAAAAAACTTTTCTTTGTGGAAAAAGACTAATCATTTTGATAAATTCCATGTAGTTTAAAAAGGATATCCTTTAACAACTTTTAAGTTCCTAATTTCATTGAAAACACCATATTTTTTTGGCAGCTGTCATTCCTACTTGACTTTACAATAACATGGGTTATAATGTATCACTTTTGATATTGATTATCTTCAAGCTGCAAGTCTGTATTAAAATTCTGGTAATTTTAGTAGGTTTCAGACTGATCTTCCAGTATCAAAATTAGGATATACATTTTTTTTTTATTGTGTGGTTGATTTTTTTATCCAGGGTGAAGCTCAGTGCATGTTTTGTGGGCCACAGCACAGATCAGCCGTAACTGAGTGACAGTCTTTAGAAATGGAACAAGAAAAATTCAGTACTGAACACTTAATATCTACTGAGAGAACCTGAGGAAATTTCTCTGAAACAGTTTGTTCATGGTTGAGTTACTCATCATAACAATATTCCTGAGGAATTGATGGTTATGTATTTCATTGTTTTCAGTTTTATTATTGCTAGCCAGTTTTGTATTCCTAATGTTATTTTAATCTGCTTTTTACTGGTAGATGAATAACTAATAGGTAAAGCGCTTTGAAAAGCATCTTCTGCACATGCAGAGCTCATCAGAATTTCAGTATTTCTTGTAGATGACATACCAAAAATTGTCTATTTCCTCAGCAAAGTTAGAGTGACCAAATATTCTGAAAAATTTCCTTAAAATGTTGTAGAGGGTTTTTGCATTTTTACAAATGCAAAAACAATACAACAAATTAAAATAAATACAATCTTAACAAATTAAAATCCCGTAACTCTGTTTCACAATACTTGCAGACTTAATCTACTAGCTCAGTTGTAGCTATATCCAAAATAATCTCTGTCTCTAATTAGCAGCTGTACACTTTCCTTAAGAGTCTGTTATGTCTTTTCATCTGGTAAATGTTAACATGCTAAAGTGCCAGGGGCTTTTGTGAGGTTTGAGGAGGATGAGCAGTAAAGGAAGAACATCATTAATCTCCTGGGCTGCTTGCAGTTAAGTCTGTATTTTCAGTAAACTTTGCTGGAGCATGGGAAATTATTTTGAAACTTGTATTCAACAAGAGAATGGATTGATTACTAGATGAGAATTTATAATACCAATCAGAATCATTTCTCACAAGAAAGCAACTGAAATAATTTAGCCATGAAGTTAGTTGCTCAAAGAAAGAACTGAAGACTGGAATTTAGGGGATTTAGTATCTTTGTTTATATAGCTGGATTTATAACCTGAGACACCCTAGTTTTAGGTTTCTTCTGAGTTAAGAAAAGTAGCATTGGGAAAAATGGCTTCCACATCTGAGATAAATATCCAGCTAATATGGGTCAGTACCTATTGTTCCTGGCTAGAATGTGGTCTGATATTAGAGTCAGTTAAAGCCATTTTCCACCAGTGACTGAAATTCTGAGAATGTAATATCAAAATTGCTGTGTTCTCAAAAACAATTTCAAACTCAATAAATTTATAAAATTTTAGACAAACTATATGCTCAGACCTCCTCTTACCCCAGAAAACTTGACCATGTCTTGCAATGTCTTTTTGTCTCCTTGAAGTTTAGCTATTGCAAATGTTTCAGCAGCAGAATTATGACTGGTGCCCATGGATCCATGGCTGGATGCTGTTATGCATATTTATGAGTTTAATGAATTAGACCTAGTTATATCTTTTCCTATTTTTAAGTATCCTCAGTGAAAAAAACCCCTCTCATTTAGCTCAAGGATCTAACCTAAATCAATCATGGTCTCACTGCAGAGTCATGAACTTCCATTTTAGAATCTTTCTGTGGATCTCACAGGCACATGAAAACCAGCAGCATTTGTTGTGTTATGTGACTGACCAGTAATGAGCCAGTGATATGACTGTGGTTTACTGGGGGAAACAGAAGTTCTGTTCCCTTGTGGTTTTCACTAAAACATGGATTTATGAAACCAATTGCATCTGTAGTCACTTTTGGAGTATCTAAAACTGTATTATAGAACTACATGGATTATTCCTAACTGAGATAAATTTAAGTTAACATTTTAAATTAATTATAATTTACTAGCATAAACTATTCCAAGGCTGTGTATCATAATTTTAGAGGAATCTTTCAGGAACAAAAAACATGAAACCCAATAATTTCTTCATATGTTAAAAGGCTACATAACAGAGTAATTCTGGTGCTACCTCCTTCTTTTGGCTTTTATTCTGCATAGGTTCTACTGGCAACTGAGAAATGTTGTAGCTTAAAAACATGCACTTATTCTATTTCCTTTAACAAAGAAAACACTAACCATGTTTACCACAAATCATTAGGTTAAACCAAACTGCATAACAATAATACACTTCTCTGCAAAGGATGTGGAAGTAGGGCTCTTTGAAAGCTGGAAAAACATTGGCAATCAAAAGCTACAAGAAAGTAATCTTATTTTTATTACATACAAGGAACGTTTTCCCAGGAGTGCTGATGCCTGCCAGAAAATAAATAAGGAACTAGGATAAAAGAAAGAAGGAAAGATTACTTGAGTTAAGGTGTTTGGCCAGACTTTCCTTCGCTTCACATACCCAGGAAGAGCTGGGATTCTTCTGTGCTCAGCTACAATTGTTGGAAATGTCTGCAAAAAGACTTTGTTACAACCTAAACCACAGCTGCAGGATCTCCACTTCTGCTGCACCATTCTATATTCACATTTCTAAGCCTGACCCTAAATCTGAAAGCCAGCATCTATTGCTTCTTAAAGAGCTACTGCCTGGTGCCAGTACTTCAATCATTAGCCCTGAGGTAAGATCAGAGTGAGACTAAAAGAAAGAAAATAATAAACAAAAAAAGGATCCTTCTTTAAAATAAT
Organism: Nicator chloris; assembly: GCA_013400495.1. Classification (NCBI taxonomy): domain Eukaryota; kingdom Metazoa; phylum Chordata; class Aves; order Passeriformes; family Pycnonotidae; genus Nicator; species Nicator chloris. The sequence continues at coordinate 5,897 of WAAE01019001.1, forward strand.
AATAATCATCAAACTCACAAAAACATAAATGAATTGGGCACAGGTGAGTGTTGAAAGGTTTTTGAAAGAACTCAAAGCCTGTCTATCAAGAAGCCATGGAAATGGAACAATTGAAGTTACCATTCTGACTTTGGAAGAGGTCAGGGAGCTCTTAGGAAGAAAACAGCTCTGAACAAGGTAAAGCAAGACGTATTCAGTTTGTTAAACAAGACAAGAAGGTATCACCACATGAAGTATCTCTCTGCAGGGCTGCAGATGAGCTGATAACTAACCTTGGCTACAAGGCTGTTTCCCTGCTTTGGTGTGGCCTCTTCCTGGGGCTAGCAGCAATTCAGGGGCTGTAGCATGTTTCAGCTTCTAGGGCTGAAAAAGGGCTGCTGAGACACAGCAGTGGCTGATCCTCCTGCACAGATGCTGACCATGCACCCTGCTCACAGGGCCTGCTGCCTCAAGCCCTGAATTCCTCAGGAAATTGCATGAGGTGGCTTGTCTGGCGTGCCCTGGCGTGTCCCTGGTTTGTTTGACTCCATGCAGATGAAAGCCCTGCCCGTCCTGCTCCCCTTTGACCATCACAGATCAGGAGCTGCAAAACAGAAAGATTTAAGAATTATTTGTCCATCAGGGAAGAGGCTGATAGGACATGTCTTTAATGAATTGCTGGGAGGGAAAGCGTTTAGTCAGCAAGCACTAGGTACTCACTGGTACCTCGTGTCCAAGTGCCTGTTGCAGGGTTGTGAGCAGGTATGTGGGCAAAGCCCAGACAGGTCTGACAGGCCAGAGGGAGCAGAGTTGTGGCAGAGCTAGAGACCAGCTGGGAATCCAACCAGAAAGGCTCACAGGCCTCCAGACCCTGAATTGGTGTTAAAAAGACTAAACAGGTTACAACCTGCCCTGACAGCCAGATTCTGCAGTTGGGTGAAATGAGGCATATCAGTATTTTTTTTTGCTTAACATTTCCTGTGGTTCTAGTTGTAAACCTCACAAAAGCTGCTATTTTCAGGACAATTTGACTTTTTAGGTACTACAGCAAGAATTTATTTTTTTTCCGCCTGTAATTCAGCATGTCTTCTCAGCTTACAAAAAACCATGAAATAATTGGCTCAAGTTGAGTTTGACCTTACAGTCAGTTTGGGGTCAGTTCTTATTTTTACCTATGTTAGTTTTCCCACGCTTAGTTTAAAGATAGCAGTAAATGATTGAAGTACTTTTCTAATTGCAACTTCATTTCCATGTAAAGTGAAAGACAGACTCTTACTTGGAGATTGCCAGACAAGCAGTTAAGGGAAAGATAGATGGTTTCTGTGGTTCCTTAAGGCTTTGCTAAATAAGATTGATTTCAGCCCTTAATCTCTTTTGTTAAAAAATGCTAGTAGATTTTTTTTTTAAATTAAAAAAGGCCATATTCCCCTCACATTCAAAAAGTAAAGATTGATGTTTCTTCTCCTGGTGAATATAATATGCACATGTAAAAAAGCCCCAAAACAACCACAACCGAAAACAAAACCAGACATGAGATCTCTCCTTATTTTATATAATATACTGAAAAAAGACTTAAAATATTTCTGCTACTCTTAGAAATTTTAGTCAAAACAATTGATATTGCAGGATGGTTTGGGGCTTTTTTGTCTGGTGTTGGTTTTGTGTTTGTTTGTTTGTTTGTTTGTTTTTGTTGGGGTTTTTTGTGGGTTGGTTGGCTTTTGTTTTGGTTCAGATGTCTTTAGTGTATTTATATTGTCAGTCAGGATATGAATGTTAGTGTTTACAAAATATATTGATTTCTAGGTACAAGGCTTCTAACCAGAACATATTAGGAGCTCACCATCAGTATAGAGACATATCTGTTTAGAAAAAAGACATTAGGCTTTATTTCTCCATTTGCTTTGTAAATTTTAATGGGAAGACATTTGACTACTTAAGAATTCTAGAAAGGTGTTCAGAGCATCTGTGCTTTCTTGAAAGGCAGCCAAAACATCATCAACACGTCTCAGCCACAGCCTCTGTCAGCTTTGACAACAGATACAAGATCCATTCCAGAGGATGATATGAAGATATTAGTAAATACTGGACTCAGATCTGTTTACTAGGTTTTAGTGTCAGAAGGCAGCAAATAAAGTCAGTAAGAGCTTGTTGGAATGACGTGAAATCACAAACAAGATCTGGTTCACATTCAGCCTCCATTATTATCCACAAAGGCCCAATTTGCTATGCCCTGCATCCAGTTGGGCTCAGCAGCACTGTTAAGATCTTCCCTGTGATGCAGGAACTGGAAAGGCAAACCCTGGAATCCCACACATGATCCTTCATGAAAGGAGAATAGAGGTAAGAAAGAGGTCAGGGAGTGACAGAGACTTATTTGATCTTATTTATAAGATCATAGATATGGGGAAGGAAGAGGTAAGGGAAGAAAAACATTTCTTCTATCTAGCTCATGGACATGCATGGTTATAAATAAAGTTTATATATGGCGAGGCCCAATAGTAAAATAAGATTGAGAGTAGGGAAAGTTGAAGCTACATGAGGAAGAAAAATGATACATGTGGAAATTATGCACCAATACATTTAAATTAGAATGAAAGCCAGAAGAACCATGTGGGTGTTTTCCTACCTGAGGTTCAGCAGAGAGCAGAGGCCCCAGCGTAAGAAGCAGTGACCCCTGGATAACAGACTGCAGGCATGTTTCCATTGCTGTTTGTGTCCCCTGAATCATGCCAGATCTTCACATTGTGCTATACCAAATCAACAGCTAAAATCTTTGTCTTCACCTTCCTCTATGCTCTTTCTGCCATAGAGAAAGTATTGATGGTCTTCCATTTTCTGTCATTTTTGCCAGGCATAAACTTCCTGGCAAACAAATCCATTAAAAGGAATCTTTTAAAAACAGCAGGCATAATGACATCTAAGTGGACCATCAGATGACCCTTTACAAAGCATGGGATAGACAGAGCAAAACACCACAAAATATGCATTTTCTGGTCATTCAATTTTCATGCATGCTCTGGAAGAAAGGAGGAACTGTTCTTCAAAAAATATCATTACTGTTCTTTCTGGGAACATATATTTTCCTGGAACATTGTTTTCTACCCAGAGGTAATCAAATAAAAGGATTCTTCTACATTTTGAAAGCAAAAAGGCATCTAAATTAAATAAAGATCTGCAAGAATGTCATTCAGAACAGCTAATTTTTTTAAAGTTTTAGTCAGCTGACTCCCATTAAATATGAATAATAGGAGAGAAAATGAATAAATTACACATTTGCTAATTTTACAGCCAATGTTTTAATTCTAGTAATGGTAGCTTTAGCCTCCTTCATTATAACAAAAATTGACTTAATTATATAAAGTAACATAACACCATTGCTGTTATGGTGTAGTTGTTCTCAGCTGTGCAACTGGCATGTCATTTTAGAGGGGTTAAGTTAGTGTATTTATAGGAAAGAGTTTTCTTTAATGGCCTCTGTGCAAATAAAGAATTATTGGATTTGAACTCTGCTCTGCCGCACCCACTCCCTTCTTTCACTAATACATTCCTTCCTCTTTTGACAAATCTGGAAATCTTGCCAAAGAAATAAAAGGCAGAAGAGAAAAAAAAAAAAAAAAAACAGTTTCTTAGGATCTGGGTGGTTTGCAGAAGTAAAGATTTCCATTCTGACAAAGGATGTATAAATCTTTAGGGAATTTGGTTCTCAGAATTCTCTGTATTCAAGGGATAACTTGAAAATGTCTATCCTGCTGCATAAGAAAAGCATTGGAAACACAAAGTCTTTGTATCTAGCTTAAAAATGAAGGGATCTAATGTATTATTTTAATCTCCCTTTGTTTTATTTATTCACAGCTCTTCTTCTATCATCATTCCATGATAGAAAATGATCCCTTGCTCCCTGAAAGGCTTTAATTTGACAAAGTAGTCCACTATGAACCTTCCCCTACAAACCTTCATTTACAGCTATGCAGGATCCTCCCTTTCCACTACATAGAGAAGCTGTAGTGAACTGATCTGAAAATATCCTTTCCCTTTTCCTGGAAAATCTCTGACACAGTTTTCAGTATAGGAAATGAATGAGTGGCAATAAAAAAACCCCATAAATTCACACTCTGTTGCCTCTTCAAAGTGAGAAGACACCACTTAATTACAGCTTTCATGATCAGTGATAGATTCCTACCAGCAGTGCTATAGATAAACCTGGCACAGTGGAAAAGACTTTACAAGGGATTTGCAAGATAACCTCTGATTTTTATCCTATTTGAAACGGGCTGCACTGCATTTCTCCTCTCTGCAGTTTGTCAGCTACAGGCCCAAGGAAGAAATCTAACATTTGTGTTGTTGAAAGTCCTCTTCAAAATTATGCTGATGACTGCCATGGAGTTTTTCATGACAGTTGCTGAATCTTAATGGTGAAATAACCTCACATTTCCAGACTATAAAATACAATGGGAACCTTTGACCTTGCAAGTGTTAGGAAACAGCAGCATCTTTCAGCACCACTAGTTTCACATCAGTCAGACTTAAGGTAATACTGCTGATCTCCTTCCAAAGAAATGAGCAAAACTGACTGAAAAATAGAGTAATTACATTGAGAATTGTCTCATAATCATCTCAGATCTTGCTAATGTTATGCTGACACCTCTACAAGGGCACTGCACCTCTAGAAGCAGTTTAAGAGATTTTACCATTATGAATTTCAAGACAAATGAAGAAAGTTCCAGGTGCCCCAGCTGCTGTTGAAGTCACCATGCACTGTAGGTTGTCTTGCAATCACGTCAAGAGTGAAAACTGAGCACAAATTCCAGGAGAAAGCAGGTACCAGATGCTAGCATGTGCTTCTAAATCTTAATGTTTACTAGAAAACAGCACTTGTCAACAGAGGAAGACAATAGACAAGGCACCTGGTAACCCATCATGGTCTTCAACATGGTCTTCAGGCAGCTATTCTAAAGAGTCGCCTTAAGGGAATGTCCCAGGCTTTACTGTATTAATCCTAGAAACCAGAGTGGTGAATTTTAAATAGAAATCACACATTCTGGCCCTAAATACTTTCCCTCAGCCCCATGAGATCAGTTTATTGATAGCATCATTCTCCATATAGTTGTAGTCAAAAAATTACCCAATTTAATGGTAATTTTAAGAAAACTTCATTACATACATCTTTATAAATCAACAAAAATATTATAAATTATGTTGAAAACCAAACCCAAGTGTGGTCATGCTGAGAGTGGGGTCATACACATATAAAGATAGTAAAATATAGCATTGATGCATCACAATTTTATGCACCATGAAAAGCCATTTATTTAGTGGAATGACTTTTCATTAATAAGACACAAGTAGTTGAGATATTGGGTTCTCCAAAAAAAACTTTCATGCAGGCATTTGAAAATGAAAGCATATCCCAGAAATTTATTTGGAGAAACCAAACCAAAGGGATTTGCAAAGTAAAAGAGAGTCTTTGCCTTTGGTAGCTTCAGAAGTATGGTTTAGCTGCTGGAAAGCTTTATATCAAGAATGGAAAAATCACTAAACTTCTCAAAAGTAAACTGAGTCAAGAACTTTATGAACTGGTACTTTCATTACCTTTCAGAATCTCTCAGGCCCACTCTGCAACATAGACAGGACTGAAAATAATACAGTTCTGTGAAGTGATTGAACTAGTGAAACTCCTTATTCAGCTGAAAATAGAAGTACTTATTTTAATTGTGGCAAACATCAGAATACACTTGCAGCTGTTGTACTAGGGGGTTTTAAGACAGCCTATCTGATCCAGCAGTCTCTGAAGTCAGAGGAAATTGTGTTAATCCACTTTCTGAACTTCAGACTTGCTTAGCAGTGTGTCAAACCCAAATATAGGTAGAAAGCAAAAAAAAAAAACAAAAACAAAACCAAAAAAACTTGAAGAAATCATTAAAACAATATCAACCTCTATATCTTTCAAATAACATGTTCAATTTGCTTCAAATTCATAATAAAGAAGGCTGTCTTGTTGAAAAACAAGACCAGAAAAAATTCTGAATTGGTTGTATGGAGTAAGAGGAAAACGTAAACCTGTAAATTGAGTTGTTTGCTTATACTTATGGAGAAGCTGTATTTAACTGCTTTTTGAGACAAATTGCCTACGTTAATAGCTCATTGACATGCTAAAAATATTTTCAGTATTTAATGCACATTAGAAGTAGTCTTCCATTTAAATATTCTCCTTTTAACTGAAGACTTGATCAGTACATTGAAAACCTAAACCCCTCATTTTTTTCAATAACATAATATATTTTTGACGTCCTAAAATTGCATTTTGTCCAAGAATGTGATGATCTTAACACAGTTTCAATGTAAATTTCACATTCTGGATTAGTTGCAATTGAATTTCATGTTATGGGGCATTAACTCTTGTCATTTCAATATTTTTCACCTGTACTAGGTGTCAATATGGAAGGATATTGACCTGTTGGAGCAAGTCCAGAGAAGGCCACCAACATGATTAGAGGGATGGAGTACCTTTCCTATGGGGGAAGGCTGAGAGAACTGGTTTTGTTCAGCTTGGAAAAGAGGTACCTTAGGGATGATCTCATTGTACTGTTCCAGAGTCTGATGGGAGCTCCATCCAGCCCAGCTTTGAACATTTCCAGGGATGTAGTATCCACCACCTCTCTGGGCAACCTGTTCCAGTGCCTCACCATCCTCACAGTAAAGACTTTCTTCCTTATATCTAACCCAGCCTTATCCTGTTCCAATGCAAAGTTGTCCTGTCACTACGATCCCTTGTAAAATGTCCCTCTACGTCTTTCTTGTATGGTCCCTTAATGGAAGGCTGAAGGTGTTTCTGGACCCTTCTCTTCTCCAGGTTGAACAACCTTAATTTTCTCAGCCTCTCCTCATAGGAGAGGTTCTAAATCCCTCTGCTCATCATCGTGGCCTCCTCTGCACTCACTCCAAGCGGTTCATGTCTTTCCTGTGCTGAGGACCCCAGAGCTGATGCGGGTGGGGTCTCATGAGAGCAGAGTAGAGGGGCAGAATCCTCTCTTGTCCTGCTGCCCAAGGTGCTTTTGATGCAGCTGCTTGGCTTTAGGGCTTCAAACACACATTGCTGGATCATGTCCAGCCTCATTCACCAGCACCCCCAAGTCATTCTCAGCAGGGCTGCTCTCGATCCCGTCATCCCCCAGCCTGTTCCAGGTGTTGTCCTGACCCAGGTGCAGCACCTTGCACTTAGCCTCTTCAATCTCATGAGGCTCCCATTTTCTCTTCCAGTTTGGCAGAACACAAAATGAGGAAATGGTGGAAACATTAAAGAAGACTCTGGAAGTCACCACCTCATATTTCAGTGGGGGCTCTCCTAGTCAGCTGAAGTGTGCTCCTGGACTGGGAGCATTAGCTCCCTGTGTCTCTGAACACCCAATTATGGAAGGTCTTTCTTTCATCTTGTAGATCAGAACAAGTTGGGAAAAAAACAAACCAAAAAAAAAAAACAAAAACAAAAACAAAACCAAAACAAAAGCAAACAAAAAACCCAAAAACAACAACAAAACCTATTCATAAAATCGTTTCTCAGACCAAACCCCAAAATTTTACAGTCAAGAACTGAAACTTCCTCTCTATCTTTAGACATATTTTAATATTGCCATTACTGAAAGTTTCCCTGCTGGAAAAAAAATAAAATAGAAAGGCCAACCAGCACTTGCAAGGTTCCCAGCTGGATCTCCCCTCCTCAGTTCTGGCAAAAACATGTCAAACCTGAAATATTTTACAAAGTAGATTTTAGATTTCATCAATCCATTTTTTTCCATATGTTTCTGGTTAAAACCTTTAGAGCACCAAATCAGAACTTCAGATTGGAAATTGTCATCAGCTCTTGAAAGGTGTTAGAGGGAATAATAGGTTCTTAACTATTGAAAATTTCCATGAGACTATTGCATTAAAGCAAGAAATTATTACATATATCTGCAGATATAATAATTGTGCACAACTACATGACAAAATTATTTCCTAGTGCAGACATGCTCACATCACCATGGGTACACTTCACAGAGCTGTGTGGTAATACAAGGTTCCTTTAGGTTGGCTTTTGCATTTCTTACAGAACAAGAACCTACTCTTTAGTGCAGAAGTGGGTCCTTGTGTGTGATGGGAATTCCTCAACGACTTTTCCCATGTTGTTTCCTTAGATCACAAGACCATCTCTCTCTATTAAAATTGAATCACTAATTATGTCTTAGCTGAGTCCACACGTAATACAAACACTGAACATGTCAAAGAGTAAATTGGAACACAAATGTAATGACAAAGAAGCAAGTTTTGAATATGTCTGGCACTGAACACATTTTTTACTTTTCTACTATTTATTATTTTATTATTTTTCAAAATCAGAACAAAATGTCATTTTAAGGTTTTTTTAAGAATTTCAGTAATTTATTATGAATCTGAAACAAATCAAGAACCAGTGCTTCTTTAATTAAGATAATTATAGATGATATTAAGATCTAAATAATGATATGGTGAATTTAAAAGTCAACAAAAGAGACCAGGACAAAAAACCTACCTCTTAGATCATTGGAATAAAGAAAACAAGTAAGCTCGCATTTGAATGTGACAACAGGTTCATGGAATATTGGACTGCTTTACATTGGAAATTCACCTCAGATGAAACTGACAGTAGTTCTGCAATGGCAATGAAATCATGGCAGGTAAGCACCAGTGGGAATTTTTTTCCTGCTGGCTGGAACCCCAGAGCTCAACAGAAGAATGAAACAAGCAAGTCCAGCATTTAGAATTACATTGGAATAAGGATCTATTTGAAAGCTGTCTGGAGTCTGACCTGCTAATTAACTCTTATTTTAAGAATTTAAAAGGAAGATGGGACTCCTGTGGGTGTGATATCTGCTACTCCATAATATTCATGTTAAAGCAGCAAAAAGGAAATGCCATATTACAGAAAGGTAGAATATGCTGCTTACTGATTCTCTTTTGCCTTCACCACAGAAATGAAGCTTATCTGAGTGAAACAGCTTATGAAAAAATCCCCCACACCCAGTTGATTTTATATATAGCTCTTACTTGAGATCTCGTCAAAGAGAAGAAAAGCCTATTTGATATTCAGCTACCTCTTCAAAATATATTTTTGCATCAGTAAAGCACAAAACATTTGGAGATGGTCACATTTCACTTCTTAATGGATCTGATCTGGCATAACACTTGGGACCATTCCAGAATAAATTATTGAGGACAATTTTTTCAGACATAATTCTTGAGTCTGTCAATAGATTACTAAAACCAAATAAGAACAAAAGGAAGAGCCAAATAAAACAATAATCCACCTATTTTTATATTAATTGAAGACATCTGAAAGAAGAAGAATTTGAAGAAATTTGATTTTTCTCAAGTAGTTAATGAAATCCATTAAATTTAAAATCCTCTTATGGTTCATTCTGATATTAATTCTGCTAATTCATTTTTTTTTCTTTAAGACCTTAATCCTGTTTCAGTGGACAGAGGTCTCACTTACATAATAGATTAATTTGGAATATATTATTGAATTCTGGAGAATATTTGTTTCATTAACTAAGATTAACATGTAACTGAGTTGAAACCTATAAAACAATTCTTATTGTGTTCCAGTACAACAAAGTTCGGTTTTCTTCATGCTAAATGAATTTTACAAGTGTAACCATCTTCAGCTGAATTAACTGAACATGAGTGATGGTATACTTTTCACACATAGAAAGACTCAGACATCTACTGCGATTTATCATAAAACCCCTTTAACACTAAGGAGATGTGAATATTTAGAGTAGTAATGTGTCACTGTATGATTGCCAAGATAATTTGTGCTGTGCATAGCACCCAAGAACAGCAAATCCTAATTCACTTATTTTCTATTTGTCCTTGTCTCCTGAAGAATTGTTTGGTTCCTAAATCCTCCCTGTGACTTTCAAAAGTAGTCTTAAAGTTAGACAAATTTATGGTTATTTTATGCCAAATGAGTTCCTAACATGCATGGCTGCTGGAATTACAGATCTGAGAAAAAGATCCACTCTGTATATTGTCAGAACCTAATATTCATGGGGAACTGAACACGTTCAAATCCTCAAAGAGCAAATTCTAAAATGAAAACATTTGTTCTGCAAATAGGAGCATTTTGGAAGGTATGGAAAGGACATTCTGGTTTGTAACTCCAGTACTTTTTGGATGGTTCATATTAACAGCCTCATTGAAAAGATGAAAGGGTACCAGCAATGTAAATAAAACCTGTGTGAAACAACCAACTAATTCATATTTAGGGAGTTATAAGTAATTGAATGGACAATGGAGCATGCTGTGACAATTATGAGACTTGAGTACTTTTCTGAGAACTACAGAATTAACCCAAAATGGCTTTCCTGATCACAACATTTCAGTAACAACACTGGATATATTATCCTTTTATGACAAAGGAGACTTCAAAATCTGTTGTTGGTTGTGTAATATTAATTAATCTGACAGACAACCCTTTTCAAGCTGCATCTAAAAGAGTTTAGAGGGAGATGATATCAACTGCTGGAGAAGACAAGTTACGAGGTTAAAAGAGCTGTATCCACTGCTATCTGAGACTATAATACTTGTCTCCAGTATAAGTTTGTGCTCGTGTGTCTATGTGTACATACTTACATACATATTGACTCTCAATTTAAGTGTGTACTTATGGTTGCTGATGTTTATGGTGCCAGGGTTTAAAAGGAGAAAAGATGAGCTATAAAATACCTTCATTGTGGCACAAAATTGATTAAATACATTAAAATAATAGCAAAAATATACATCAAGTGCAATTTAATGTAACATTTCTTGCTCGTTTGGGGAATTGCATTCTTTCTGAGAAAGATTAAATACTGTGAACTGTGGAACAATATTCTCAATAATGATAAAAGCATAAAAGTACAAAGACCGACTGATATGATGAATGATGTCTGACTGAAAAAGTCAGGGATCCTGTGAAAAATTATGCAGCTGAAACTGATGGCAGGGTTAAAAAAGACTGGCTGAGTGATGAGCACCTTGTAAAGGGACTCAAGTTTCCAAGCCTGAGCCACTTTTGAAGAACAAAAGTGATGAATGCACATGGGAGTTGAGGTAAGGAATAAAAATTGTGAGAGCAGTTCCAAATTTTTCACATCCTAATTTTGTTTATTTCTTGGCTTTGTCCTTCTAAGACTTTCCAATTAATGATTGATTTTCCTTCTTTCTTTCTTTCTTTCTTGTTTTTGACCTTTAAGCCCAAGTTAGAATGTAGAGAATTTGAGAAATTCAGATAAAAGGACCTTCTGTCAGGCCAAGTGTATAACATAATGCCTTTTTTTAATCATAGGTTCAATCCTAGATCAAAACTGGAATTTTACTTTCTTAATTTCCATTGTAAGATGTTAAAATCATGGGGTTTTGGGGCAATTTAGTTTGGGAAGGACATTTAGTTTGGGAAGGCTGGATCTAACCATTTCCCAAGACAAAATCTTGATCTTCGAAAGTTAGATCAGGTTTTTCCAGATCTTGTGGCGTCCGGGTTTTATTATCTTTATGAATGGAGAGGTCAAAACCTCTATGGACAACCCTTTTGACCAAGGTCTTGGTGAAATAAAAATTTAAATATCCAGTGAGAATTTCCATTGCTCTCTTGTTTTGTTTTGTTTTGTTTTATTTCTAAGTGTTTCTGGGGTAAGCCTAACAGACTTTGGGCTGAATGGTTCCAGCTCTCCCAGCCTCTTCTCAAGGTTCCAAGTCCTTAATGACCACCACAGACCCTCACTGAACTTATTCCAGTTTATCCATGTCTCTCTCAAACTGGGGAAGGATCAATTCCTTGTAACTGGTGCTCTGCCCAATGCAGCCCAGGATGCTGTTAGCTCTTTCTGCTGTAAGGGTGTTTTTTTCTGGTTGATATTCTACTTTGCGTCTACTTTGAGCTCCAGGCCCTTTTATTCACGGAAATGTGAAGTCTTACCTGATAGCCTTTCACAATATTTGAGTAAAGGAGGTAATTTTATACATGTCAGATACAACAGTAGAAGTGATACACTAGGGCTATCAAAGGCATCCCATTGTGTGATGAGGAAACTCTGAAAAATGTTTCAGTTTGCACTTAGCCTGTTAAATTTTTATTTCTACCTTGCAGAGGGAGAAACTATGTAGCTCTTTTATTCCTATTTCCGGTTGTTCAAAATTAATTTCAAATACATAATTGTGAATTTTCAGGTTTTCATATTTTTTCCCTGTTGAGCAATGCAACACCAAATATTATAAAATGAATTAGGACATATTTATAACATAGAAACATCAAGAGGTTCACAGCACATGAAAAACTTTACATTTCAGTACTTAGGTATTGAGGTGTGCACTGTATTTTCCCTTTCTGTTTAGCAATATAGATGTAAGGAAAAGATCTGCACTTCCAGGGGAATTAAAGGAAGTGGTTTGTACCAACTTAAATTGCTAATAAAAGATCAGTATTCCCTCCCCTCTTCCCCCTGAATGATTATCAAAATCAGAAGCACAGAGGAGCTACTGTAGCTGTGAGAGACTTCTTGCATAAGAAACAGATGTAGATAGCTTTCATATACTAAGGATATAGCATATAATTCTGAAATGTTACAGAACAACCACATTGAAAAGCTATATTACAATAATATTCCACTGGGGAATGGTTTTATAATTCCCCATAAAGCTTTCAAGTCCCTTGTTGTTATTTTCAAATTATGCTATCTCTGTCAGTAATATGCTAAGACATTAAAGAAAAATCCAATAAATGTTTCATAAAATTATGTAAATTAAGAACTAGACTTAATCTTCCAGAATCTATGAAATTTTATATGGTAGCTGTAGTTACAATTAAGTTTAATGTCAGAGGCCAGCTCTGCAGAAGTGCAAGTGAAACTTTCACTGACTGTATTACAAACCTATTACAAACTTAGACTGGTTACAGATGGAACAATAACATCATGAAGAATTAAAAAGTAAAAAGGCTATACCAGCCTCACATTGCTAACAAAGGTCTAGGGAGAGAAGTTAATGGTACAGAGGTCTTGACCATCTCCTCTCTTGGCAAAAATGCCAACAGCACGTTTCTGAAACTTGCACGGAAGAAAACTGTTTCACCTATTTAATAGTAAAGGAACAGAACAATACATGGATAATGGTTATGAACATCAAATCCTTTGGTCTGTGCATTTGGCCTCACTTTCCAAAATGAAGTCTTCTCTATCCTGCTTGCTGTAATTACAAGATTAAAACTGTGATCTCAATCTCAGAGGTGTGTCTGTCATGACCTCTCCTGAAATACATTGGTCTTATGTGTATTTGAAGATTTGGCTCATTATCCAGAACTCTGTGTTCTCTGTTGCAGAAACACAAACTACCACAGAGCTTTCTTGCACGCTGGGTCTTTACCTTCCCTGCAGACACATGGACAAACATACATTCCCCACATGCACATAAAATTACAGGTCCTTTCAGAGAACTAGCAATTGACATTAAGAAAGCAACTAGAGCACACTCTCAGAAAGATGTGCAGTACAGGCTACATAGAAAGCTTTACTGAGGGGCCAGAAAATTTCACTGGATTCAAAGATAATTTTGGTAATGAAGAGATCTGAATATCTGGACCAAAATAAATCTAAATGTATACTCTGATAAACCTTGCTTTTACATGTTGCTCTTTGTTGATGAGTTATTAGAATGCATAATAATGTCAATCAATTTTCTCATTCATAATGACACCATGATGTGTCATGTTAAAATCTTATTGTAGAATATCCTGAGCTAGAAGGTATCCACAAAGGTCGTTGAGTCTGGCTTTACACAGGACCACTCCAAAAAATCCCATTGTGTGCCTAAAAGCATTGTCCAAATGCTTCTTGAACTCTGTCAGGCTTGGGGCCGTGACTACTTCCCCGGGATCTCATTCCAGTGCCCAACCACCCTCTGCATGGAGAGTATTTAACTAATATTTAACCTATTTAACCTGACTCAGCTTCAGGCCATTTCCTTGGATCCTGCCACTGGGCACCACAGAACACACACAGAACAGAGATCAGTGCCTGCCCCTCCTCTTCCCCTCACAGGAAGCTGTAACTGCAGTGAGGGCTCCCCTCAGCCTCCTCAAGGCTGAACAGACCAAATAACCTCAGCTGCTTTTCATAAGGCTTCCCCTCAAGGTCTTTTACTATCTTTGTAGATATCCTTTGGATGCTTTCTAACAGTTTTATATCCTTCTTACAGTGGAGCACCAAAAAACTGCCCCCAGCACTGGAGGTGAGGCCGCCCAGCCCAGAGCAGAGCAGGACAATCCCCTCCCTTGCCCGGCTGGCAATGCTGTGCCTGGTGTTCCCCAGGACAGGATTGTCCCTCCTGGCTGTCAGGGCACTGCTGGCTCGTGTTCAGCTTCAACCAGGACCCCCAGGTCCCTTTCCACAGGGCTACTCCCCAGCCTCTTGTTTCCCAGTCTGTCTGTGCATACAGGATTGCCCTGCCCCAGGTGCAGAATCTGGCTCATGTGGCTCATCTGACTGCCACGGAGCTATTATCATTCCTGTGTCAGTCTTGTACTGACAGAATTTTGGTCTATAATCAAAGAAGTTTCACAATAGAACTGCAATAAACTTAACTACATGTTTGAAAATGAGGTAATTGTATTTCTTAAAAAGGAACAGTGAACACCATCAAATACAGTGAGCTTGGAGGTTCCTTGGGTAGTTTTCCCTGTCAGAGAACCCCATTGCCAAATGACAGTTCTTGAGTTTCTCCAGGCTCTGATCTCCAATCCACTGTCACTATGGCAAATCTGCCTCTGTCTCTGCAGAACACCTCCAACACTGTTCCAGCAAGTTCTGGTTTTTTTGGTTTTTTTGTCTGCAGATGCTCTCACACCAAGCCCACCATTCCCACATCAATCTGAGCAGGAAAAAGAAAGTAAATAAGTTCATATCTGTGTGCATGTTCAATGACCCTGTCCAAGACACAATGACACAAGACAAGAAGAAGTGTAGCTACTGCCCATACCTAGTCCTTTAACCAACCAGTAGGAAAACCTATATTAAGTTATGAAATCACTGTCTTATGTGATACTGATAGAGCAACAGTGTTTATCAGCAGTTACATGAAACTCTTTGTACAAATTCCTCAGAATCAATTTTCAATCTTTCAGACCTCAATAATGCCAGGATTTCTCTGTTTGAGTGTTGCAAACTAGAATCCATAAACAGTCATTAAGACCCTAAATTCTGATGTATATGATGATGTTATCTGATATTATAATAATTCTTACAATGAGGGATTTCTAAGTGTGAGAAAGTATTTCCTGCACATCACTCACTACCTCTTATGAAGTGCTTTTTAAAAAAGGTTATGTGTATTACATGTATTCACACTATTGGTATTCACTGGAAAAGATTCAAATATCTAAGCATAGAAATCATGAAGCTAAAACATATCCAGAGGTGGTTATGCACACAGACCAATGGTTAAATCTTTAAACAACATTCTATTAAAACAAAAAAAGGGTAACAAGTCTGAACTATTCCACACTGATGATCACAACGTTACACAAGACAAAACAGCCATAAAAGAAATCCACTCTGAATGTCCATATAATTCCTCTATACAACATATACAACATCACTAGAAAACTCTTTTTGTTTTCAAACAAAATGAAAACACAGACTAATTTCTGAGCCTGGAATTCATATTCTAAGCTTTCAAAGGTGTTGACATTCTAGACTGTAAGTTTTGACTCCTTGCTAATAGCAATCACAAAACACTCCCATGTTATAAGATAGGTCACTGTTATAACTTACATTTATGTACCTTAACAGAATCCTAAAAGACACAAAATTCTTCCCCATTGAATAATTTGCTCATTATCTTGACTGCCCATGAATTTCTCAGACAGGCAATTCATGTTGCTGATCACAAGTGACATTAATACACTAGCTGTCATGTAATGCATTTAAACTTGCCTTTTACTGTACAATGCAAATGTGTTTTCTCTGAGCATTCTGAGTGCAGCTTAACAGCCAAGCAGGAAATGGATAATTGGTTAAAGAGATTCACAGTGCACTATTAGTATTTTTATTACTGCTGTAATTTTATTGTGTATTTGACTTATGAGGGAGAGAGAAAAAATGAAAAGGCATTCTGTATCTTTCCAGTTCCACTAAAATGGTTTGCAACCAGAAATTAAAGTGCTGACTAAGATGCTATAATGAACCTTAGGAGTAATCATGAATATTTTTCCCGATTTTGCATTTGTATCAGTCTCAGCAAGAGAAGAACTATTACAAGAGTGTGTTTTCAACCAGCACTTAGGGCTGTATTAGGAGTTGAAACCATTATAAATGTTCTCATTAAAGCTTTATTTGGATAAGGAAAAAGAAAAATCTTATAGAACTAAGAAAAAATACCAACCAAAGAAACCTAACTTTGAATATAGAAAGTTTTTGTGGCAAGTTGCCTAGTTGAAACTGTAAGTTTGTATTCTCCTTCAAAATTTTTATAGCATCTTTCTGCAGTTTCCTTTACTGTGGCATTCTGTGTGGCATATTGTATGTTCTAAGAGATGACTGTTAGTCAGATCCAGGTTTTTTTACTCAAACATAATGCCTACAGAAAACAATGGGGTCTGCCAGAGCAAGTGTAAAATGGAGGACAAGGCATGTTGAGAGAAACATCAGAGGAATTCAAGCAGAGATGAAGAGCTGAACATTGAGAAGATGAAAAATATGCATTTATTTTGCTCATGCATGTTTGTATTCCAACCTTTTTCAACTGCTTTAGAAACAACCACAGATTTAGAATGTCTATGCAACACCAGCTATTTACATCTCCTTTCTCTCCCTTTGACAGGGTTGAGACTGCATTTTTGTGGCAATCTAAATAGAGGAAAATTGAAATTAAGTATGATATTGAAACTCACTAATCAGATTAAAAAATAGATATAAAATATCTCATGTCACTAGAAAAATATTGAAATTTCTTATTAGATAGATGGAACTTTCTGTGTGAGTCAACAACAGTCTGAATCAGTCTGTGAAAGGCAACGTTGTCTCAGGACAGTTAGTCAGATCCAGACTGGACAAATATAGTCTAATAAATCTCAGGGTGGTGACTGCAATTCAAAATGCACTCTTGGTGGCAGGGACAAAGGAAAAAAACAGTCCTGGTCAAATGACCAGCTCGTGGTAGCAGACAGTAAGCCACACATGACTTTAGAGGGCAAACAAGAATGAGTCAGCACTGCTCATTTCCAGAGCTTGAATGGGGTGCAATGGACAGATGGAAGAGCTTTGAGAGCTCACAAAAAATCTCACAAGTGGTTTCTACTGATATTTCATTTTTGTTACCTTTTCTATTAAATACATTAAAAAAAAAAAAAGGTGTTTTCAGAATTGTACATTTGGACAATGCTGATCTCTAGAAGCCTTCTCTTTCAGATTCTACAAGGAAGGCAGTTAAATTATTTTTCTCAGCCTGGGAATAACTTGTTGGAAAATCACTGATGACTTAGAAGAGATCAGAAATGATCAGGGAAGTGGAAATTTAAGTCTCTGCCTGTGTTACTTACTGCTGTGACTTACCTCACTTCCACACAAAAGTCACAGATCAAGCCTGAGTCTATTTCACACCAAGAAATAGCCTTCTTTTCCTTTTCCTTAATTTGTTCAGCAAAGCTAATGGTTTACTGTGAAGTCATTTTCAAATTCTAGTTTACTAATGTCAATCTGTCTACCTAAAATACCTTCTACACTGTTAATTGGATATATTATTATTCCTTTCTCCCTGCCAAAACCTGTTACAGAGTTTTGCTTTGAGTTTTTTAGCAGTAATTAGATTTCAGATGACTACTAGTGTTCAAAATCTGAAACAAGCTTATGGGTTATGTCTGTAAAGTACTTGATAACAAAATGCTTTATATTCATTAATATTATTGTTCTCAGTAAGAACTACTCGACACGTGCAGAGGTGAATTATTGCTGACTTCAGAGTTACAATCTTTGCTTCTCTTGTTTATAAAAAGGGTTCTGAAAGGCTAGCCACAATTGATAATTGTTATCATTTGTATTTCATATCAAAATATTTTCACTTAATTGTGCTGTATAAAATGTTTTTACCCAAAGTGGGGAGTTGAGGAGTCTTACACGGACATCTGTGTCAATCATCATCTGTGATTTTGGTTACAAGCTTGGATCACCTTCCTAGATGCACTTATTTTAAAACAGAGCTTGCCTGTAAAACATCATGATTTAGAGCTGATCATATAAATATCCAACCTTCTGTTGTGTGCCTTCTTGAAGAGTACTGTTTGTACGTTCACATTTTCAAGCTATGATGAAGTGTGCCCCTCTCCCTTGCTACATTTTCAGGCATCTGCAAAGCCCATATTTAAATGGCTGGAGTGAAAAGATTGTAAAACATATTTTGAAATGTAAAAGTTTCCAATGAAATGCATTTGCCTGCCTTGTGAACTTTGAATTGAAGGCTCTCAGTATATTACATTCATTGCTTGCTTTTATTATCCCAAACCTGTAGTGCCTTTGCTTTCCCTGTTGCTCTGTTTGCTCTTATTTGTTTCTGTCATTCCTCTCAAGGGTATCATGCCCTGGGTAATAATAAAATAAAAGGTTCATTCCTCTTGCAGCATTCTGCACACTGACTGAATTTTTCTAAACTCCAGAGGCTGAGAAAGGCAAACCAATGTGAATGATGATAGGTGAAAAGGTCATTGTTTCATTCTTGTATAAAATAATTTTTGGTGCCCACACTTTTTCACCTTTTTTTCCTTCCTTTCCTGAAGGCTTTTGTTTTAAGTCTCTTTTTAAATCTCTTTAAATGATTTATGATCTCTTTCACACTTTGTTACCTTTCTCTGCATTGTAAATGCCAGTGTGCCACATCTGAGAGATGGGAAGTTAACATGCCGTGGGGTTTTATTGACGAGTCTGTGTCAGTGCAAAAAGAAAATGTTTTTAGCTGGTAAAGCACTGCATTTGTTATCCAAAACCTCCTGACAGTAGTAATGATAACACATGAATGAGATTAAATACTGTCAAGACCTTTTCAGTGTGCTGGAGCAGAAGACGAGTGAGACAGGGAGAAAATTCCAAGATTTCAGAAAGTTGTTTCTCTAAGAAATAAATCACACATCACATACTCAGCCTATATGAGTACATCTATGTACCTGGCATTTGTACACAGTCACATTTCCATAAAGATGCATATCAGGAGACAGTATTCTTTTATTCTCCCAGCTGAGAGGCAGCACTCCCAGATGCCTGTTGAAGCCAATTGGGATCTCAGCCCTGCACCTACCTCTCTATCAGTTACTAGCCTCCAGCTGAAAAACTCACTTCAGCTCTCCTTTCCCACTCTCTTGATATGCAAAATGGAATTATTGATCAGCCTCTCTTTGGCAAAATACATTTGAGAAGCACTAATAAGACACAAAATAGGTAGAAAAGCTGTGAAACATCATACACCCATATTTATAGCCCCAAAAGATGCATTATGGAAATGATGCTGGCAAAACTGTCTAGATCATCTTTCATGGGTATGTTTCCTGACTGAGGAAACTCAACAATTCTGTGTACATGAAAGTCAATGTTTCTCACAAATTCCCAAAAGGACCTATAAAAATTCTTTATAAAGTCTTCACAAAACAGTGACAGAGAAAAAAAATATAAATGCAGAAATGAACTATGAGTTACCAGAAAAAGTTTCAGTCCTTTATTCAAATTAGGGAATACTAATACTGCACTCACTGTACACAGAGTCTTAGGACAGATATCAAATACTGTCACCACTGAATTTCTCTGTGATAGCTATACAGTTAACAGGGCACACAGTCAGCTTTGTATAGACCCTGGAGTTTCTCTAAACAGAAAGAATAAAATACACTGAATACATCTTTTCAGTTCGTATTTTCATACAGGTAATGTATCCCATTTCCACTGCTGTACTAGCTGCTGGAATTAGCAGAACTTAAGTTTTCTTTCAAATAATATGTGCTTTCTCTTAGCTCCTTTATGGTACTTCAGTTTATTCAATTTCTGTTTTAGCCATGAACTTCTATGGCAATAACAATTAATATCTAGTTTGCATCAAATGGCTGATTAATTTCTAAACCCCCAGCTGTCAGAACAATTCTTCAGTAATAACACTATATGATAGATATATATGCACATATGCCAACCTTTATGGTTTATCTTTAGGAAAAATATTACAGACAAGGTTAGTAAAAATTTTCCTTCCAATTATTTTGCAATGGAAAAATGGAGGTTTGGGTGAGCTTTTGTCTAGAAAGGAAGGCAACCCTTTGTTAGGTCAGTTAACTCGTGTGATGGGTGAAAAAATTTATTACAAGGACCACATTCTGCTGTAAAAGAGAGATGTATGACTAGAGACCTAGCATTAAGAGCAAGAAGGTAGAAAAAATTGGATCCAGCATGGTCTGGATTGACAACTGAAGCAACTCTTAAATATGTAGCAAGAACAACTGGCTGTACGTATGCATTAATTTTATACTACAGAGTCATTAGATAGGAAATGAAGGAAGAAAAGGCAGAGGTGAGTGGATAATCAAAGAGTTCAACTGTTCAGAGCAACAGGAACTAGGACCTTAGGACTGTATCACACAATCATAGAAATAACTTTGATATTTGTGCAGTGAAATGCACACCAAGAATGATAAAGGATGTCTGAAAAAGAATTTATAGATAGGAAAATAATCTTGAAGTGTGATAAAGATACAGAATAAACTTTTGAGATTTAAGGGACAGAAAAAGCCTCTCAATGTAAGCAAGAGGTACCAGATCTCTTAGGAGAAATAACTGTTCTAGCAGAAAATCTGACAAAGAAATAGACCTTGGGAAACCATGAAGCTTCATCAACTCAGTAGCTCTCCAAGAAAATTTTAAAATAGCAAGCACTGAGGTAGGCATGAATGTAGAAGCTACAGCAAATTTAGCTTATTAAATGTGAGAGGTAGAATATTTGCTATGACATTTGAGGAATAAATAAAGATATCAGTGGGAGCAGGGGCAGTGAAGGGGCAGACCAGGTTTAGATCAACACAACTTCTCAGCTGCTTGTGTTAGAACAGATGCTGAGTAATTTTCCAGAGCAGAAATTAGGATATTGCTAAAATTTTATAAGCTCTAAATAGGCTTTTGATAGTATATTAAAAAAGGAAACTTGTAAAATGTATATATTATTCTTTAGAAATCAATCAAGCTGGTAGTTTACATTTTCAGGAAGCTGACGAGTTCAGTGAGAATAGATAAAAGATTGACTGTCATGAGATATGTTCATTTTACTGTTAGGAGTCATATTTTTAGCTTTTAGATGTGAAATAGAAATCATGCTCTATTAGGGAATTGTGAGGAGCTGTATATTCACTGATGGCAATTAATTCCCAGACTTGAGGAGACTGATTTATCAAGATTAATTTATGATGGAGACTTAAAAAGCAGAAAATATGAAAATGAAGACTACCATGAAAAATTAAAAAATAAAAGAAGACAATAGAAAAGAATAATATTAAACAATATAAAAATTAAGAAACCAAGGACTAAAATAGATAGGAAAAAAAAA
>WAAE01019002.1:0-71419 GCA_013400495.1 Nicator chloris
GGCTCCCGGGAGGGGGAAGGGGGAACGGCGGCGGCGGTGGGGGGCGGACCGGCTCCCGGCTTATGTAAGGGGCGAACGGTTGAGTAAAACCACCCGGGGCCAGCAGACTGCCCGCCCTCCCTGGGGGCAGCGATGGCGCGGCGGGAGCTCCTCTTCCGCCCCTCCCTCCGTGCCCGCCCGGCCGCCGCTGCCAGGTGCCGGTGCCGCACGTGCCGGCCCCGCACGTGCCCCGCGCCGCCGCGCCCGCACGTGCGGCCGGTCCGGCGGCGGTGGCGGCTCCCAGCGGGAGCGGGGCCGGGGGGGCTTCCGCCGTGCGGCTCCTGCCGAGCTCAGCCTCTTCCTTCCCGTTTCCTGGTGCCCGGCCTTAACCGCTCCCTCGCCGGGGCTGCCGGACCCTCCTGTCCCATCGCCTCCCGTCCCGCCGTGCGCCGGGACCCCTCCGTTCCGCCCCGCCGCCGGGCGCGGCCTCTCCGCCAGCAGCACCGCACCGGGTGGGTCAGCCAGCGTTATCAGTTGTTTCTTTTTATTTCCCTGGTCCCTGAGAAAGCAAGTACTTGGTGTCTCCTAAATAAATAAATACACAAAAAATAATAACAGTTCCCAAAGCCCACAACTGTTAGAAAAAGGATCCTTTTCTCTAAGTGGCAACGCAGCACAGCTTGGGATCCACGAGTCGTGCTGAGCGCTGGCTTGTGCATCGGCAGCAACACTAAAGATAATGCAGCTGGAAGTTAGTTAATCATGCGTGAGTCAGAGAGGAATCCAACTTGCTCCGCAGGAATAACAGGAGCAGGAAAAAAAAAAGTTAGGCAACGTTTATTTTAGACACAGCTGTAAACAAACCGCTCTGAGAAGCGGAAAGCCTGTCAATCCAATGGGGAGATACCCACGTTCAGCTGCTTTTTGGGCTGCAGCTGGACAGCAGAGGGTATTTTTGGCTTAGCCTCTCTCCTGCTGGGCCTCCAGCCCCCAACTAATGGCCTCAGCCCACACCAGGAAAATCTCATTCATTAACTATTGTACCAGATAGTCTTTATACTATGAAAGTGTATTGATTTTCTAAAGAGTATGGTATTAACTTTCTTTAGATGTGTGTGGTTGATGTCATATACTGCATAGTCAGGCTTAAGTAAGCATCAGTATTCATGGTGGAGTAAGCATGACCAAAGGACCCCAGCTAACATCAAGGAACAGGACCTTTGTTTCTCAGATCCTCAAAGCCATTCATGACAGATAAAGGATACCCTTTGACTTCCAAGATAGTGCCAGCCATCCTAGCCCCTCCAGCACCTCTGTGAAACCCTCCTCTTGCCTTTAGAAACTGTAGCAAGACTGGCTCCAGAATGTCTAGATCAACAAAGAAGCAGGTGGATGATGGCTATAGAAGTATTGTGGATTTTCAGAACAGCAATGTGTTTGCACTAAGTTGCTCCACGGCTTACCCATTTTGCACTGTTCATGTTTCTAACAGTTAATTCTTTGAGCGACACTCACTTCTCCAACAATCCTACGATCCTCCTTGGCTCAAGGTTTCTACCCAGAAGGTGACCTTGGCATCCTGTTAGTATTTCATCATTATCTTTCTTGACACGTTCACTTGGAATTAAGATGGGATGGAATCCCATTGCCATTTATTTCTAGGTCACTTAGGGACATTACTCATAGAATAGAGGACAGAAACACTGTGGCTCGTTCTATTCTGTGGTATCAAGGGCAAGCCATAGAATCTTGGACGGATGATAAAGATGTGGACTCACTCCTTGAGCCACCCTGTGGGAATACACAGGTCAGATAGTGAAGCAGACCTGATTAAGCTTTAGAAAAATCTCAGTAAAAGCGAATTCTGATCACCGAATCAGGGTTCCCGTCTCTCTATTCAATCGCCGATACCACCCCACAGTATTATTCTCTCATTCCTATGACCCATACGGAGCAGCAGCATTTTTGCTGACTGCCCCCATCCCACTCATCTGGTGATTAGGCTCTTTGGCTGGGAACTCCCTAGCAGTCGTCCTTGCTTTCCTGCGGAAGGAGGCAGCAGGCAAGTCCATCCTGTCATGCCACATTTCCCCACGTGTCTTTGGACTGCTGTGTGATGGCCCTCCAGCTCCATCTGTCCCTTCTGACGGGTGGTGATTTGGGAGGTGCTGGCTCAGGGGTTGGATTTAACATGGCCTCCTTTTGCTACTGTGCATGTGTCGTGCCAGGCTGGCGTGCTGGGATGGCTCCAGTCCTTTCCTCATCAATGCTTAGCAGGCACTTCTAGAAGAACCTCCCGAGAAGTGAGGCTACTACTTTATTTAGCAACGTGATCAATAGCCTCTTGGCACACAGCCTCTACTTTTTTCCAAGGCATCTATTTGCAAGGGAACAAAATTACCTCACTGCTGCTCAAACTGGCACAGCATGCCATCTTTTCCCTGCTTCCCAAGAGCAGGATTGCTTTGCCACCTGTGTCTGAGCACACCTGTGTCACTCTTCTCCATGACGCCTATTTTGGGGGCTGTGTTCTTTCACAGGCCTTCTTGCTCCAGAATATGGTTCATTTGTACATCTGGCTGCACAGATTTGCTGTTTCCTTATCAGAGCAATAAAGCCACTTCAATGCAGCTGCCTTTTGCAAAATTGATAAGAATTCACTGAGCTGCAGATCTTGGAGGGATGATGAAAATGTGGACTCACCACTTGAGCCACCTCAAAGTATGCATAATTTTCAGGAAAGAATGATAGACCAAGAAACAGCAGGAACCAGGGGGAAAGAAACAAAACTAAAATTATTAAAAATGTATACTTAAGAAGCTCATGCTTCTTACTGAAATTATCAGTAATATGCCTACCACAACAAACGTGACATGGGGACTCCTGCCAAGAAGGTCCAATGGAACTCGTGCCCCATGACATGGTCATGTGGTTTATGGCTTCTTGCTGGACAAACTACAAGCAACTGATTCCAACAGCCACAAAACAGAATGGATTTTCCATAAAGGAACTGAAAGCTGACAGAAACACCAAGTTGATTTATAATTTTTATTTGAAGAAAAGCTGTAGCTACTGCATAGGATTGAAATGTTGCCTACCACAGAAAATAAAGGACCACCTCTTGTACTCACTAACCAGGGCAAAACTGCTTCTGGCTTCATAATTTTTTAAAAAGCCCCAGCACCCAAAATTGGCTACTCCGTGGCAGGCTGTTAGAGGCTCTCTTTGTTAGCAATATTATTCTGCTGTTAATACCGTGCTTCCCCTTAGGACGGGCCTCATCACGCACTCTCAAGCAACGTGTATGAGTCCATCCACTTCCCAAGGGGAGAATTACAGGTACTTACTCCAATGAGTCAACGGTTACAAAGTTGTCATGAGGTTTCCTTTAAGTTCATAGCCTGATTTTCAACTTCTTCCTGAGGCCCAGCTTCCACAGGGTTTTCCCCAGGGTAGAATTTACTTGGAGCTTGAAGGGGAAACGGGAAGATGAAGTAACTTTGAAGTGACAGCATTTACATATTTGGAGGGCATTTTTAATTCCTCTAACACTTTTCTGTTCCAAGGTAGTTTGAAGTATTAAACTCCAGTTTGTTTTGATGATTTTTTTTTTTGGAGGAAATGTGTCTTTTATTATTTCAGAATAAGCTAATTAGGATAAAATTAATGCACAGGCACACATATAGGTACCATGCTAAAACATTACAGAAATTATACAGTCAAAGACATGAAAATTGGGGTACAATATAATTAAGTCTGTGTAGGCTTATTTAATATCTCCTTCATGCATTAACCTGATATGATTTTAATTAATGACATATTATTTTCTCTACAGGATGCATGTCTGTCTTCGTTTAGTCACAGGAAAGAAGATAATTACTGGGCATCCAAACTGTAATGTTCTCCCTGGTCACTGTGCAGTCCCCTTGCACCTTTTAATTTGTATTAGTCATACTTTGCTGCAGTAACAGAATTATAAATTTTCTTGTGTGTTTTTCTGTAAAATTCAGGGTACAGCACTGGAATAGTCACAAATATACACACATATTTTCAACAAGAGTATGAGTCAAAAGGAATAATAGTTCACCCTCTGAGACCTGGGAAATTGAAGTAAGTCCAGAGTGGCCACTAACCCGAGGCACTGGATTTAGTGGATGAAATTTCAGAATATGGTTTTTCAGATATGCAGATTATTTCAGAAGTACATCTTCCTTTGATTGGGCTGCAACTGGACAGAGGTGCTGAGACTTCAGTCTGTGTTTGGGCCTCAGCTAGAACTCTCTGCAAACAAGAGCTGTACAATTAGCACCACCACCACCTCCCAAGGCATGATGTAAATGCCTTACACTTTGGCACAGAGAAAACCCACAGCAGAGTGCAGAATGCAGTCCTTCCAGCCAGCACTCCACTGCTTTTCTCCTTCCCTAATCACTGACTCATTTATTACGAGCTTTCCAGCTTTCAAAAGAAAAGGTCACTGTATAATTATTACTACTAAAGTCTTTGCCAATTTAATGAATTTTCCCCAACTGAAATAGCAATAGTGTAAATATTTTTTGTTTTCAAGAAAGCCTTCTTTCAGAAGTATTTTTGCAAGAAAGTTGCAGGGTAGTGCCAGTGATGAAAAAGGGGCTAGCTAAAATCTACTGATGTTAAACATAACAAAGATCTTTTTTTTCCCCAGAAGACATGTAATACATTAATCCAGCTGCTGTGAATTGCAGGAGCTAGGACTCTTTCTGGAGATTCTCATGCTTCTTTGCAAGATCCTAAAGAGGGAGATGGATCTCTTCTTTCTGGAGTCACACATGTGTTGTGTACAAAAGATGTTATTCGTAACTACATCCTGCATGGCAAGATTAAACAGCTTAATAATTGTCCAACAAATCATTAACACACCTTATGATGCAAAAGCAGCCAATTAAAGTGTACTACCAGATTCCCTTCCAACAGCTTCTGAGATAAGCACTGCTAAGAAAATCCCCTTTCCTAGCTATAACAATCAGTCTTTATAGAATGAAACTTCTTCAATTTATGTATCAGTTCACATTATACACTGTAATCTAATGAGGTGGTACTGTTCATTCTTAAGTAAAAAAAAATAAAGGACAGCCCAGTCCCAGTTGCTTTGCTTTCTCCCAGCATAAAATCAGGGAATTTTTTGGTCTTGTTTGGTAAACATCAGCTTGGATTTTCAGAATAATACACAGATATTTTCCTGGTTCACATACCTGAGGAAATATCAAGACCTCATGTTTCTCTCTGTTGCTGGCACCATCAGGGCTTTTGTCAGGCACAGGGCTGAAGCAGGATGTCCCCATGAAGGCTGATTGCCATCCAACTTTTGATACCCAGGGTCAGCATACCCACGGAGGGGGAGGGTGTTCTGCAACAAATCCATGGTGCAATTGGGTCAAGTTACACTTGTTTGCAATCCCTGTTTGAGCTGTGGCTTAGCAAAGCACATCTCACACTCCTGTGGGCTGCTGCAGATGCTGAAGTGCAGCAGCACCTGGCCAAGGCTGAAAGGCAACAGCCAGGTGCATTCATCCTGCATGGGTGGAAAGCACTGTCACCCCGCCTCATGATGCACCAGGGCATCCTGAAGTTCAGTGAGATGACACACACCCTGGCAAGGGACTCTTCTGGCATCTGGCACCGAGGTAATTTTAAAAAGCAGGATAGCATGTTGCCGTTCATGGCATCCCAAATCCCGTCTGGTGGCAGCCACCCACAGGGGTGGTCATCCAGTCAGATGATAGGCACCACAGGTGGCATCTCCATGGGGACAAGAGACATCTGTTGGCATCTGGGGGCCTCTTCCATTTCTGCAGCCCTGCACTAACATTTTTCAGGGATATGGTCTGCCTTGGCAATGTGGCTGGGGAGAAGCTTTTCTCAAGGGAGAAAAACGTGACTGGGGAGAAGTTTTCTCAAGCTTCTCTCCCAGTCCTGCTAGGACATTGTTATTTTCTCAGATGTTTTCTCTCATCCATGTCACACTTGACTTTTGAGTACATATAAGCTTACATCTCTCTTTTCAAATGGCATTTTTTCATCTTTTTCTTTGGCTACTACTATTAGTGGGAAAAATATCCATTGAAATGAAGCACTTTAAATCTATTCAATAAGTAATTCCCCTATAGTTTTACAGTGTTGGCATGACACCACGTGCCAGCAGGTCTTCTCTGAGGTTATACTCTGTAATGGGTTTCTAGGAGGACATCCTGGTGTTGTGTTTGAGCATTCTACCTGTGGTCACAGTTTGCCATGCTCTGTGTGCTGAGGCCCAGGTACTACCCTTATTAACAGAGGTGTGAGGGCTTTCATTTCGGGAGTGCTGCCTGGGATTCACTGAAGGGAAAGCTGGACCTCAAGCACAAATTTCTTTCCCAGCTTTGAAATTCTTGTTCAGTGGCAATCTAGTATGAAAAAGGCAAATCACACCAGTTAGATGTATACATGAGATACAGTTTTGCCTGAAAGAGATTTTCTTGTCCTGTTTTGATTGCTTCTTTACTGTGAGTCAGCCTATGACATATTTTCATGTTTGTGGGCAGACATTATGCTAGCAAAGTAAATGTGGGTCAGATGGGAAAAACATTGTGCAGTGCTGACAGTGTTAAGGCAGAGGAGAGATCATGTTCCTACAGGTGGGGAGCAGTACCATGCCTTGTTTCTCTTGTTTAGAAACTGCTAATCGCTGTCTTCACATCCCCGCTCAAGGAATGCTCTGGAAGTCCCTGCTGCAGCTATCAGTGATTCCTGGTGAAGTGTTCAGTGTGGATCCCTCACAGAGGACCTGTCACCTTGAGCCACATCACTCTCATCAGCTTAAGCATTAGAAACCTCTCAATGACATCCCTGGTACTAGGAGTCTGGCAGTCTACAAAATGCATAGGTAGGTTGGATGATAAAATTTTGAAAGAGCAAAACTATAATGTCTGTTTTTTTTGCCAGCCAAGAGCAGACAGGACAAGGCAAGTTTTCATTTCCTAAGCAGTGAGTGTTTGCTTTTTTTTTGGTTGGTTGTTTTTTTGTGGGGAGAGACAAGGATTGGAAGAAGAGTATAGTGGTTTCTCATATTTTAATTGAAAGCTGATTTTGGGTCACCATAGCAGAGCAGACTGCTTCAGAAGCCAAAAAGCCAGGCAAGTAGGGCTGACCAAAGCTATGGAGGAGTCTGAGGGGGTTTCCTTCTCAGAAAGAGATAAGGCAGTAAGATAACCTGAAGGAGAAATAAGAGTATAACAAACAGGAAGCGAAGGAAATTTGAACAATAGACTAATGAATGAGCATCATCTGAAAGGAGGCCAGAGAGAGAGAGCAGGCTACTCAGGCATATGAGAACAGTGTGGCTGAGATCAGGAAAATAATACAGGAGCGTGAAGATACACGAGGTCTTGTTTGGAAAACGCAGGGCAGGCAGGAATGAAAATATTGAGACAAAACCAGAACATTAGGATCTAACCATAGGAAACCAAGATTACAGGTCTGATTTATAAAAAGTACAATGATGTGGATGATTGTGACCAGTTGGGCCCACCAAGGGCTAGGTACCCACCAAGGAACATGCATCTTGTTTGTGGGGAGCTAGCTGTGGGCAGAATGAAGCTAACAGGCTGAAGTTGTGTTTGGGGCTCACATTGCTCAGAGGGGCATCAGAGAGGAAAGCTCTTAGGGACAGCAGTCTTCTGCCTTAAAAGCTGAAAGAAAGGGAATCAGGAGGCAATGATCCCAAGGTTTCCACACAAAGCAGGATGTTACTGAAAAACACATTGGGTAGGACACAAAAAAAATACTGGAGTGATGTAAAGTAGAATTAGAGTGGCACATTGATGGCATTTGCAGGTGAGAGCAGGCAGTAAGGGCAGCGCTAAGTTGTGTGACAGCTGCAAGAAGTGATGTTTTCCACATAGGCTGGTAAGCAGCTGAGGGGAAGCACGAGGAAAGGGCAAGAGAAGGCAGGAGATGAGAGGCTCCAGCGTCTAGGGAAGGAGAGGCTGAAGAAGGCAAGGAGTTTTAAGCTTCTACAGCGGCAGTGCCGTGGCGGGGATGAATCCATGGATCCATGAAGTCCATGAAACATAATGAAACAGAACAGGCTCTTTCAAAAACCTGGGATGTCTTCTCGAATGTCTTTTAACCTTGAAATGAGCAAGATTCCAAGTGGAGAGCATTTTCAGCAAAAAAGACTGGATTCAGCCACAGGACCAGAAGGATGGAAAAAGTAGAGGAGGAAAAGATGAAATGCTTCCTTAGGTTTTTTTAACCTACGTCAATAGAATTAATCATTAATTACTGAAGAAAACAAGATCACTTAAGGGAGCTGGCAGCCAAAAATAATGTTATGTTCATGTAGGTTGTCTCAGTTGCAACAAAGATATCCTTTATCCTGCTTTATTCACCATCCAGATTCATTGGGTGTTATCCAGCTGAACTGGATAATAGAATTGATTAGTTTTAAGACTGATGCAGATCTAAGGAAGCCACTAGTAAAACTTGAAAGGATCAGTCCCTTTAACGAAATATCTGAACACAACTCTGTCTATCAAAAGAACTGCCCAGGCAACATGTAGTTTTTGGCTCCATCACAAACAAATAGATATTTTGTGAATCACTGTCCAAGAGCTAAAGAATGCTGGAAAATGAATACTTGTAATAATCACCATCTCCCCAGTTAAAACTAATTATTTGGAAAGAAACAAGACAAGAAAGGAAAAATACTTCTGTGATTAATTGCAATTGCAGTGTGTTAGCTAGCATGCAAGAAAGATATTGAGTACATGGGAAGAGTACAAAAATAGGTGTAGGGAGTTTGTAGCCATTTTCGTTCAAAATATTTTTTACTAAAAGCAGCCGTGATTAGAATGAGTAAGAACACATTAAGAATGTCTTCCATTAAGACATTTAGAATGAGGTCTCTGAAAGCTGTTAAGGTTTCCAGTGAAATGTACTCTGAACAGCTAGCAGAATCATGCAGAACCAAATATGGCTTTCAAATGTGTGTGAAGCTTATACATAAAGTGCATTCTTTTATCCACATGACAAACAAAAAACGTGTGGTTTCTCAGTCACAGAAATACATGGTACTTACTTTTAAGACCTGTAGGGAGGTTTATTTTAAATGGTCATCCTTATAAAGTACTGTAATGAGATAGCCACAGCTGACTGCTAAAGCTGACCATTAATTTACTGATCATTAACAAATAGTTCTTTTTCCAGCTTACTCTCAAGCAACCTGTGCACAATACATAGTCTACCCAGTCTACCTTAATTCTCCCTGCATACACACACGTCTATTTTCTGGTTTTATTAAACTAGTAATCAGCAGACTACACACCACTGATCTCTTCCAGCAGTCTCTTCTTTGCAGACTTCTTGGCTTAGGTCCCCTCTAAACCTTATTTAGATGATGTGTCTCACTGTCTTCAGTTTCCTAAGTGGGGCAGCCTGCCCAATCCTTCAATAAAGTCAGCAGATTTCACATACCACAGAGTCAATGCCAGCTGACCAGGTAAAGTAATACAGGCAGGTGTCACTAATGAATTACAACTATAGTCAAGGCTCATTAGTTCCAAGGTGTGCCATATCTCACCAGGCGGCCGACTGGCTCACTTGAGCCTGAAATTCAAATTGGTCACTAAGAAAAAGACTCACGGTGTCTGGAAACCTAATCCTCTCATCTCTGGTTTGTCAGGTCAAAGAGAACAAACAACAGTGCTGTTAGGTGTGAATAGATGAAGGTGATTGGCAGAAAGATACAGACTGCTGCTATGCAGCTACAAAATTAAATGTCTTCTGGATACTGTGCCAGGGGTTTAGATTTACACCATGAGGAAATAAACGAGCTCCTAATGCCTCTCTTGTTAATTCCTGGCTCCGTCAGCTTGATTTGATTCTTAAAGCAAATTTCTCTTGATCCCACGTATCATGGGGCTGACATACAAGGTCAAAGAAGTTGAAAAGCTTCTGGGCTTCTGCAGTGCATGCCAGAAACAGAGCCTTATTCCATGAGGGTTACTGGAGTGGTGACATACATGAGAATACTAGGCTATGAACCCCACTGCTGCAAGTCAGTCCCAGTTCTTCCCACCTCTAATGATTCTTCTGGTAAGGTGCAGGATGCTCCACTGGCATCTGTGCCAGAGCAGATGTCACATTGAATCTCCTGGCTGCAGTGAACTAAAGCATCCCAAGTCTGAACATATGAAGCTTGAAGAAAGTTTAGAGTAGAAATGAATAATAAACATTTAACTGTGGTGATGATAATGGAAGGTAATTACCTGGGAAGGTAATAAAGACTCAGACCTTTTACCAAGGGCTGTGATGACTTCTAAATTAATGAACCTTTGTAAATTCAGGCCAGAATTCCTTCCTCCTCCCATTTCCTAAACATGCACCTGTGGTCAAAACAGAGTCAATTCAGGAGCACAGTTTAATGGCTGTGCAATATAGAAAGTCAGAAAAGATGACTACAAAGTCTCTGTACAACCTATGAATCAGTCTAGGCCACAGTTCCCTAATATAACTTTTTCCAAGCTTGTCTGTACTCATTCTGGTTCAGAAGTCTCTCTTGGAGTTGTCTGCCCATGTTTGGGTGAAGTTTCACTCAGGGCTTGCACAGCAGCATTAATATTGCCCTGTCTTCACCAGAAATCCCCACGTACATGCCTAAATAACAAATAGTAGGGACAGGAGTGGTGACAATGCTTGACTTGGTGCCAGAAGATCTGCATAGAAGCATTCACAGCAGCACAGCTTAAGGGTATTCTGATTTAATTTAGAACTCGAGCATAATTTTTCTTAATTACCAAAAAATACTCTCTTTGTTTCTAAAGTCTGACCCTGGCCTCCTCCCAAACCATAAAACGACCAAAACCCCTCATGATAGGCCAAATAAGCAACAATGATGTAAGCTAATCATTACCCATTTACAAGGATTTTCTCCATGCACATTTCATTACCTTCACACAAATATCTTATGGCTTCTGCAGCTGTAGAAGGATTACTAACAGTGGTTTCCCTTCTCACCATACACTGAACGTCCCAGTTGCTTATGTGAGTGTCAGGCTTCAATTAAGGCAATGCGTAGCAGCCACCAAACACTTACTGTGTACCTTTGAAAGGCACAGGACATGCACAGAGCCATTCAGGTGTGCCAGAGGGACTGCCCTCCAGTAAAACTGGGTCCCATAGCAGTAGTGCTCCAGGTTAAAAGCTTCCTGGTGAGTCAACAGCATGAGCTGTCAAGCCAGAGGAACTCCCCGACAAGTGAAATCGCTGTTTGTGTTCCGCCCAGCACGTCACACCCAGTCTATGTTACTTGGAAAACAGCGTGTGAGCAGGAGATCACATTGCCTGGGTACGAAGGCGTTGATGGAAAACAAGGTAAGGAGGTCAAGAGTACAGCCAAGCTAACTCTGTCTCAAAGAGGGCATTTGGAACGCAAGGAATTCTACAAGGTGTCTTCCTTGCATGCCAAGGGGTTGAAGAAAGTAATGTAAATCAGATGGACAAAAAAGTCTAGCAGAAGACAAGATCACTGGATGGGGATGCTACATCCACACTTGAGTGGTTTCTGTTCAGCAGGACTCATTAGGTGTTCACATCCATGTGACAAGCCCAGTTCTCATGCTGCATGAACAAGACATTTGAACAACAGCATCAAAGGAATGGCCAGTAAGAGCTTTATTTCACAGAAAGGCTCCTGACCCCCACTCATAACTTCTACAAAGGCATGCTCTGGACAGTCTATGATTTCATAGCCAACATTAATACCAGAAACCCTCGTCTCTAGGGAAATGTGCTTGCTAATCCTGGCTCCCTAACTTGTCCCCTCACATCTACGTGTTGTGCCTGGTTCTCCTCCTTCATGGCTGAGCAGCTTTTCTCTTCTTAGTTTTGTCCTTCAGGGCATGTTTATATGACACTGCCCAGAGCAAGACTAAGAAACTCCCCATGTTTTCTTTTTCTAGCCAGTAATTATTTTCTCAAAAAATAAGCCTGTGAGATGGAGCAATGTGGGTTTATAAGTGGAGAACTACTGTACAGCAGCCTAAAAAAAAAATACAAATTCATTTAGGACTGTCAGCTGAGGTACCTGAACAAAAACGTCCTATTCAGGCTCCAGCCTTGTCAGACTTCAGTTGCAACTGTGAACAAAACAGGGCTTGTACAAGTCATAGCTGAAGGTTTGCAGTTAAAGAATGAGGAACCTGTAACTAGTAACAGGATTTGTGAAACTCATGGCTTGGTCACATAACTTGCATTATGCAAAACTTCTGTGGCAACTGCTTGCAGATTATAAGATTATTCTTTTTTTTTAACGCAGTTATCCCCTCTCTCAGTACCCACCTTCTATTTTCTGCAAGAGGTAGGAAAGCAGAACCACTGCAGTTGTTATACTCATTTTCAAAACCTGCTCAAACCAGGAGCCTCATTTCTCCAGTACAATGAATGAGACATGAATTCTGTGGAAAAAAATAGCATGTGACAATGTCATGAGAATAACTTCTATGCTAAGAAGTGTGGGTGAGAAGAGCATGGGGAAGTCCCTAATATAGGTATTTCCCAGCCTTTTGTACCAACTGTTGCAAACTCAGCAATTACTGAATGTAAATTTCTAGACATTGGCCAAAAAAATAAAAGGAAAGCAAGCCCCATCAGCCTCAGGATCCTTTCCAAGTTCTTATATTGCAAGATTTCTTGCACAGTCAGTCCTTTGCTTTTACTCCACCTCCCACCTTGTTGGAATTGACTACTATTATCCTTCCACCCCAAAAGCTTCCTTAAGTGCTCAGTTCTTCTTATTCAAGCCTATATGCTGAATTCCCCTGAATTATCATTGCCCCTCCAGTGGCTCAGTGGATCTAGCACCTGAAGCTGCAGCAGGATGCTGAAGTGAGGAGCAGTGATTGATGGAAGAGCCCTCTTCATCATGTGCGGGCCAGGACAGGACATACCCTCTATGAAGGATTTAGCCACCAAGATCTAGGACTTTACCAGGTTGCACGGCCTGTATTCTTCAAAAGTTTGTCATTTTCCCGGTGGTCCTATCCCACAGACAGCAAGGGGACATTTCAAACACCAGAGTGACTTCATCTTCTCACTGAGTTTTAAATCCATCATCCCTTGCAAGAGACCAGTGTAGCATAAGATTTTTTTCTATCAAGGGCACAACACAACCTAAGTAACTTTACTTAAGGGTATTCTCAGAAATCACATAACCACTTTAGCTCTTAGATACCATCAGCAAAATTAGAAGTAATCAAAGCCAGGGGTTTATAAAGAATACATTTCAGAAACCTAATTGCACCTGGCAGCATCAGCTCTACAGCCTGTAAAAGTAACTACCCCAGCCAAATGCCCTAAATTGCTTGGAAGCTCCTCCAAGTTGAAGATGGGGTGATCTGCCCTTGCAGAACTCACCTCAAGTAACAGATGTTAAACAAAGCAAAACTCAGGTAACTGCATGGAAGTCCAGGTTCCCTGACACTGCCCTCTCAGGTAGAGCAGAGACAGGACTAGATCTTTCTGTGCCTTTAGCTCAAGTGAAATGCCTAGCAGACTTAGTGTGTTTCAGAAAAATACTTTAAAAAGAAAGCTCTCAAATGCATGTTAAAGTTTCAGATCGCAAATCAAAGTACTGCTTGCAGTCTGGAGCATGAGGTTGCTCCAGATTGTGAACGCACCCCTGATGATTTGTGTGTCAGGGAAAAATTAAAATTATGCATCAAAATAAGCTCTTGACAGTATTCTGTGCACCCTGTGTTAGCTGTAAGCACTGGCAGCCTACATGCTAAGTTCACTCTGTATGGTTGAACAAGTCTCTTTTACAGGTATCTGCTGATAATAAAGCCATAAACACTTCAGCTCTGCTCTGTCTCCTACAGGAACTTTTCACCTTTTCAAAACATGTTACAAATACCTTCTAAACATGTTACAAATATCAATACAAATACTTTGCTATGAGGCAAAAGTATTCAAAAATACTTTTGCCTCATAGCAAAAGCTTTGTTTATAGGGCTCAGTCATCAATCAAGCTTATTTGGTGTGCTGTCCCCCTCCAGCAATAGCTTCATGTCTGATGACAGCAGATCCCTGCTGCAGGAAAGTGCTCTTTAATCTCCTCTTCAAGGGCAGGAAAGAGGAGGTGCACTGAAGATTCATGATTCATTTTCTAGAGGAGATACCTGTTTGAGTGGGATCAGCAGAGCCTGCAGCAGTGATGCCTTGCAGAGGTCCTTCTGAGCAATGACATCTGTGTGCACTCTGCCACAATCAAGTCAGTCTGGCCAGTTAGAGATGGGATATCTGGATTTGGAGTCTGGTTGCAGCATGCTGCCCAACCTCTCTCTTGGATTAGGAAGGGAGAGAGGCCAGGGATCTCAAAAACATTGAATGAACAATTTACCCCATGAGACTCTTTACCTCCCCTCTTGTTTTCTACCAAGTCACTTCTGTTTGTATCAAACATCAACTCAAACAAGGACGAGGGAAGCACCATAAGCTTTCCACAGGAACCACAAACTTTCCACTAAATAAAATGTCAGGGAATTGACACTGTGCTCTTGGCTTCTTTCAAAATTTGACATTTCTTTGACCATCTCCAAATGTGATTAAGAAGTGCTAAAGAAGAAATGGAGGCAGGAGATGGCAACATCTCCCCAGATATATAGCCCGTGCCATGGCATACAAGACTGAGCTGAATGTATGTGGCTGTGAAAGATTGGCCCCACTCGCCTTTGTGGATCCTTCTCCTCCCAGTCACATCACCCAGCACGCAGGCACCAGCCCTGCTCTGCTGTCCTCACAGCCACAGCTCACTGGGCTGAGTGAAGAGATGGGACCCAGAGGACAGCTGGGAGCTGGGGTTGTCAGGGGAGACCATCTTGCTCTCTACATCTATCTGAAAGGAGGTTGTAGCCAGCTGGGCATTGGTCTCTTCTCCCATGTAATAAGTGACAGAACAAGAGAGAATGGCCTCAAGTTGTGACAGAGGAGGTTTAGAATGAATTTTAGGAAAAAAATTCTTCACTGAAATAGTTGTCAAGCACTGGAACAGGCTTCCCAAGGAAACAGTAGAGTCACCATCCCTGAAGTATTTAAAAGACATGTAACTGTGGCACTCATAGACACAATTTAGCAGTGACATGGCAGTGTTAGGTTAATGGCTGGAGTTCATGAACTTAGAGGGTCTTTTCCAGCATAAAGGAGTCTACAAAATCAAGGTCTCTGCTGCTTGAACAGGCAGTGGCATAGTAGCCTGTTACTATTTTGCTCCCTTTGTATATACCAAAATGACAACACACAGCCTCAGGGTAGGAAACCTCCTCCCATTTTCCAGCCTCAGCTGGCTCCTGGCCAACTCAGACTGGTTTGTCTTTGTGACTGCGTTGTCTTCTGGCTCCCCTCCTTCTCTGTATGTGAGATTCTCTCACTACTTCATTTGGCCCACTACAGGTTTAGACACTTAGTATAACCCCTTCTCCTTCCTTAGGCTGAACAAGTTCTGGTCATTCTGCTCGAAGACCAGCAGCTCTGCAACTCTGCCAGCTCCCCAGAGCCACAGCTGGTGAGAACTGGAAATGGGGTCAAGACAAGGCCTCTCCACAGCCTTAGTCACAATACTCATTTATTGGCCACTACTGGAAATACTTACCTGGATGCATTCAGAATCAGGTGGTAGCTTTCTCACAGCCATGTTACACTGCTGGCTTGAAGTTCTTCATGAAAGCCTTCACACTGTCCTTCTGGTGTACCCACAGTGCAATCACACACTTTCCAATGCAAAATGCTTAAACCTGAAACAGTTTCAATTAGAAGCTGCAGAAAAGAGTTCCCAAAATAACAAGAGGTATGAAATTTCTGCCAATACTACTTTAGAATTGGAGAGGAGTACTCGAGACAAATCTACCACGCTGTATTTTAAGTCCCAAATCCTCAAGTAAGAGGATTACAATAAAAAAGCATTGCTATCTAACAAAGTTATTTTCCTCTGACTGGTAAGAAATCATATGACAGATCCTTACATGGAGACAGAAGCAATGCATCTAAGTTGTTTTCCATCAGAATGGCATTTCCAATGATCCATTAAGTCAACTCTAAACCCACAAAAACCAATTACAATTTACTGCAGTACCTTGCTGTCACAAAGCTTGTATTTAAACAGTGTTCTACGACTAAAATCTGATAAAAACACTGTTGTTATCACTGGTCATCTTCCAGAAAAGTGAAATCATGTTTATATTCTCTGGTAGCCAAGAGAATTAAGGAACATGCTGTTACTGCTCAGAAAGGGGAAATAACACCTTTGCTCCATCTTTGCTACGCAATACCACAACACTTGGAACAAAGGTCTCACCTATGAGAATGTTTCCTGATTCTATCAAAGAGCAAGCGTGTGCAAGCATGCAACTGAGACACAGAAACGCAGCTACACTGCACACCATACTTCCTGTAAGGCCAAGAACCTATATCCTACAAGCTGTCAAACAAGAGTGTTCAGGATGGAGCTAAAGGTTTGGAACTGTGGAAGGGGGTGTGGAAGCCCTTTCCTCATGTTGCTTCTTTCTTTCCTGCTGCAACACTGTTTCTAATCCCTTTCCTCTGACACATTGCTAAATCTGTAGCTTTAACCACAAATAGGTACCCCAATGGGTTTTACAGCAAAGAACTAGACTGAAAAGATAATGAAAGCAGCTGCAGTAGATGGAAGCAGCATAGAAATAAAGGTCTGCTTTGGAGTCCTGTTCTCTCCAGAGTGTTTGTGACTCTTCTTGCTCATTCCCTTTTCACAAGTACAAGTGCTACAGCATTGCAAAGAACAGTCAGAAATCAAAGAATCTGAGTAAGAACAGACTCAACTCTTACTCTACAAAATATTTACAGGGGAATGAGAGCAAAATAAGTGGATCCAAAGAGAAGCTTTGTGGTACAGCAAACTTCAAATTTTACTTGCTGTAAAATCTTACTGGGAGTTATTCAAAACGTAAGAACAAAGATGCCAACCAGAACAGCGATAATTTTTCCTAAGTGGATTTCTGCCTAACACATGAAACATCTAAGAAGCAACTCATGCAATCTTAATATTTCAGTCACCACAAGTTCATTCATGATTGACAAAAACTTCCTGTATTTTTCTTGTGTTTCTCAAACTCATGGAGAACATTTTGTATTTCCTACAGCCTTTTCCACCCTTCTGACAAGAGAAGAATGATGTGTCCTACTGTGGTGTATCATCCAAAGACCTCTCAGAACACAGGAAAGAAAACTGAATAAAACAGAAAGGCTGCAGAGAAGAGGAAAAAAAGATGGTCAAGAGAAAATGTTCCTATTTCTTAAATCACAGCAGGTGCCTAACACTTGGTTATTGAGAGAGCTAATTATCCTACAGGAGCTTTTTCTACTTGTACGCTTCCACTATAGCTATGCATTTTTTCTAGATGAGATACACTTAGCTAGCTTCTCAGTATTAAATCACTTTTCAGAGCATGTACAGATGCCTTATGATCGTGGTTTACCCTCTCACTTGCAGATTTGCTTTGATCCTGCAAACTGCTCAGAAATTATGTGTACACATCCAGGGCAGTCGGCATGTTTCAGGCAGTTAAGAGTGGGCACTCCATTTCCAGGGGTGCAGCCTTGAGGATTATTTTTTCATTACTTCTTTCCCACCTTTTTCTTTCCTCCTTTCTGTGATTTCAACCACATACCCACAGTAGATGTTTCACACTTTCGGCCTGCCATGTGCATGCTCTGCCATCAGCATCTGCTCCTCTGGCATGCACATACATGGTACAGGGAGCATGCTTGCTCCTCTGACACCTCCCAGGAAGCTTCAGTAACTCTCCAACATGTCCAGCATCTCTGGGGGCCTTAGAAAAACTGCCCATGGCTTTTTGCAGCATTGCTCTCCCAGACTTTGCCTTCCCTGGGTTTACCGGTCTGGAATTTCTAACAGCATGGCTCCTTTTTGTGATTCAAAGCAAACACACAGCTTTGTTCCCTTTCACTCCTGCCTGGAGTAAAAAGGAAAATGATGATTTTACAGCAGGAAGCCCCAAACAGCACCATTTTTGTGCTTACACCAGCCAGTTGCCACCAGCTGCATGGCTGCAGGCTTAATGCTGCTCTCTTCATAAGGGAAATGTCTCCTGCTGCATA
The DNA here is from genome assembly GCA_013400495.1 of Nicator chloris. NCBI lineage: Eukaryota > Metazoa > Chordata > Aves > Passeriformes > Pycnonotidae > Nicator > Nicator chloris. Next base: position 18,148 of record WAAE01019002.1, read on the forward strand.
GCAAAACAGGCTGCAGGCCTTTCAAAGCCGCTCTGGTGGTGAAGGGATGAGTCACCTCAGGCTACTGCCACACGCAGGAAACCAAGCTGACAGCTCAGCTGCACACAACTGCATTAAAAGCACAAAAATAGAGATTTATACAAGGCAGCACCAAAGCTGGCTGCACACATCAGTGTGAGCCGAAGTCACTTCTCCTCCAGGAAGGAGGCACTCCATTCACCAGCCCAAGCACTGCAGGCTTTGCTGCTAATAGGATCATTTCCTTCTAAAACCTTCCCCACGGCAGCAGCCCAGGAACACGCACAGCTAACTTAGGCTGAAAGGGAATTTTCCACCACCCACAAGCCTCTTTCTACCTTGCATAAATCTTCTCAAGCACAGGCCACAAAGAATCCACACCAGCCTCTGCAGATGACATGTAACAAGTAATTGGACACGATGAATCTCCAGCAACCAACTCCCATGTCAAGTTTCCTTTGCACCCTCACATTTCAAATAAGCACATGGTGACTTTACACCTCCTTCCAGGTCCCTTCATGTTACTGTAACAAAAAATAGGATGGGGGCCTAGCATAAATCACTACCGTGCCATTAAGCAGAAAGATCATTCCCCTCTCTCTGTCAATTAAGAGAGATCAGATACAGGCAGATACACTGACAAGACATCCTTTTTCATCTGAGAAAATAAGCTTAAGCAATCCCTATATAATCACTCTTTTTCTCAGCAAACTTTCTGGAGCACAGATAAGATCAAAGGCTGCTTTCCCAGCCAACAAAGTTATTAACACCTCAAGAAAAAATAATGTTGCACAAAAGCCAGAGCTGTCTGATGGCTTCCCTAATCTGAGGATGGAGACGCACAGAGCAGCAGGGAGCCTTACCCCCAGTACAAACAGGGCAGCATCTGCGCATGAATCAGAAAACAACATGCCTTTTCGGGAAGAAAACATATTTTTGAGACATTTTCTTTGACAGAACAGTTCCCAAAATAATAAAAAAATGCACATGTATTTTTAACTACAGAAAAACATCTTCATGGCACGCAATCAGAAAGCACAGCAGTGACAATCCACTGTGTGATGAAGTTAAAAGGAAAGGGGATAGGCATTACCATAAAGCTGTTTCATAAGCAAGTGAATTATGAATCCATTTTCACAAGACACTCTTACTCCCAAGATCTCAAAAAACTCAGTCAGCTCAATTTTATTAGGAACCTGAATATAACAAACCCATGGAATACATTTTAAAATTTAATTTTTGTCTTTGTTAGCTGAGGTAAGAGGCCAAACTGTAGGGAGCACTAGGGAAGGGAGTCCATTAGAAACCAGGAGCTCCATATGAACAGATACAGTAAAACTGTTTTCTGTCTGTACTTTAGCTAAAGCCAACATACAGCATGGATTCTCTGATGTACAAGGAATGTTTTGCCTCCTATTTTCAAGAAAGTTACTTCAACTCACTACCTCCTGACTTTGCTTTGCAAAATGGAAATGGAATGGTTAAAATGGACCAAAGGATTCAAAAGCTGCTGAGGAGAGACAACAAAGAGACACAGATGCACAAAGTAAGGATGTGAATTTGTTGTCTGAAGTTGTAACAATAATAAGAAAGGAGAAAGAATAATCTGGGCCAGCAGTTCCAAAAATATGACATAAGTATCATCTGCAGTTTGAAAGTGGTACGGAAATAACATCTGAACAGCCAAATGAGGTTTGTGCATGCCACTGAGACTACATTGTAAAAGCCTTGTGCAGGGTACAATCAAGCTAAAACCAACCACAAGCATTTAATTTATCGTAACTAGTGTGGCAAGAGCCTCCTCCCCAACACAGCACACTCTGGCCATCCTGCACGCCCTGCACCAATTGAAGGGGAGTCCTACCACACCTTGCCAAGGACCAGCATGGTATACAAGTTTCCTCAAGAGACGTGCCAAAATTGCACCATTGTCACTTCAGCCATGTAAGGAAAGAAAAAAAAAACAAACACAACACCCACACTTCTAGAAAGAAAATCTAGCTCAGGAACACATAACTGAAAGGAGAAACTTTGCATTTGAATTGAAGAGATGATAATGTGCATTCCAGTTCCAGACTGAAAAGCATGGGAACACAGAGATGGAAGAGGATTATACACCTCTGCCTAGGTCAGTCCACAGCTCTGTTCACAGATGGCTGAGAGAACTCAATGCAGAGAAAGCTATCAGAAAAAAATATTATTACTTAATATTTATGTAGCACTTTCCATCTGGCAATTTTTAAGCAAGCAATACATTAAGTAATTTACCAAGAAGAAGAAAACATACATTGGCCTTCTGTGTGATCAGTAGCTTATACTTTCAGAAGAAAACAATTCTACTTTATTAAACTTTAAGGCCTGAATTTACTATACATTATTCACTGTTACATTTTAAATTGGCATCAAGGTAATCAATCAGGTTGTTAGCTCCAAAATGCATTTATCAGAGTATTTTGCTAAGTTTCCATATTAAGAAAACCACAGAAAAACCTGGAGCTGTTAACATCTTTTTACCATTGGTTAAGAACAACAAGTTAGGGCACTGTAATTGTTGTTAAAAAGAACCAAAACAAACCAACCTGAAAAAAATCCTCCCTTCCCACTTTGCCATCCTGTATCATTCTCTCACTAACAGTTAGTGATTCTCCTTTATTTCAGTTCATCTGTTGAGATCTTTCTGAAATCATTGCCAGCTACAACAGGGCTTCCTGTTTGTGGGTAGCAGCACATGTCAGCTTGGCACAGCCTTCCTTTTACACAAGTGCAAGATGCTTCCTTGTATTAATACAGAAAGCTATCAAAAGCATACAGTGGCTGGATTTAAAAGCAGATTTCATAGCACTGGCTGTCATTAGCATTTCTAGCCAGCAACATTATGCTGATCTGAAAATAAATCTTTTAGGACTGTGATTTAAAAAATACAGTTCACATGCTCACTGCAACAGAGCAATTCCTGTATTTCAGATATTTGATCTATCTCTCTTCCATGGCCTGCAGGATGAAGTGGCAGCACACTGATTTTTATTGCTGGTGAACTCAGACAAGAGACTGCTCTTTCTAAGACACAATACAAGCACAAGCAAATATGATGGCTGCATCCACTCAATTCAGTTCTTCTTTTTTTAATGCATAAAATGGGTACACAAATTTAGGTGTCATTTAAACTTTTGGCAAATAGCCAGTTTACCACATCAGTGACATAAATGTTAGTCATTTTTGACTTGGGACACTGTGGCAGTGAATCACTGGAAAAATCAGGGATTCATCTTGTCTACTTCTCTCCTTTAGCAGTAGGGAGATGAATTTTCAGAGGGGGATAAACTTTTTGTTCTCTGAGGTACTGAACTGACCAAGGCTGGATATAAGAAAAAGGTGGATCATTAATCCAAGTAAGCAGCTCTTGAATATGACATCTTGCTTTTGTAACTTCTTTATTAACTGTTAGAAGAAATGACAAGTTAAATTGTGTGAGAGCATCTTGCGATTATTATATGTGCTCCCACAAATACAACTGATACTTTAAATTAATTTTCTTTAACAGTTTCCTTAGCAGTTTCATATTTCTTCTATGCTCCACTTGCAGCTGGTGTTCTCACATAACTTACATAGCCAGCAGTTAAATAATGTGTTGAAAATCAGAAGTAGAATTATGAGGCTCAATACATCAGTAGTAAATACAGTAAACACTTGACAAAAATACAGAGACAACTGGGGCGTGGAACCAGTTCATTTTCTTACATGTCTAAAAGCTTCTGTCTAATTAAGTTCAATTTTTGACAACTAAGAATGGGATTAGATCAGTGTTATTGTAGCAGTCACATGACAATGACACATGACAAGGTGTCAGATGCTTGTATTTGTCAAGCATTTAATTAATTTCTAGTCTTGTACTGGCCTCATTTACAAAGCTCATGGGAGACTACATGACTTTCTCATGAGCAGGAATCATTATGTTTACCCACATGTCAGGGTTACCTACAGTGAAATTGCCATCTTTATAAATACTTCACAACATTTCAAAAATAGTATTCTGTCTGGGAGGAGAGGAAGATCACAGCCCATTTATTCTTCCTCTTTTTTCTTGGAGGGAAGAGGGGAGAAGTAAAATTCTGTATTTTAGATAACAGAGACAATTCCTAACAGATTGCAATGTCAAGTACTGAAAACATGGTCAGGAAACAACTATAAGCCCCTACTTGCTCATATGACAAATATTTCACTGAAAAGTGGAGCAACATCAAAAAGCAAAACAAATGGTCATTCTCAGCTCTGCCAGTGTTGCAGCTGGTAATCACAAAGGTTTAGATTAATCCATGAGACAATCTTATCCCAGGTGTCAGTTAAGCAAGAAATCAGGCTCACGATAACCAAAGAGTTTAAAATCGCCTTCAAATCGTGCATAGAGGCGTCTTATGTCTCTCTTGCTAATTCCTGAAAAATACCGCTCTACTTTTGTTCTGTTGTACACTGTTATGCCTGGTGGGATTGTGGGGTATGATACCAAGTGGTCTATGCCAGCTGCTTTCAAGATATACGGAGCATCGTCCTCCAGGGTTTCGTGGTGTCCGATCACACTGTATGTGATTTCACAGGGAGCACAAAGTTCCACGTACGTTACCCAGTGAATGATGTGGTCACCAAACTGCACATCCAGCCATCGGTGATTAGGGTCCCCCAGGTAGCGCACAAAATCCTCAAACTGCAGCCCTTTGGTCTCTGTGCGATTCTTTCTGTATTTACGAATGATGCCAGGAGCAATTTCATGCCGGTACCAAGGTTCAAACCGAGGATTGTGCACAAACTTGTCTTTAAACGCAGAAATAAGTCTTTCAAATGGATCTCTAACAATAAAAAACTTGAAGTATAAATTCAGTCTAAACAGAGGAAGAAAAAAAATTAAAGAATTAAGGGAAGTGTTCAGCATATACTTACAAAACGTACATAAACTCTGACCATAGATACAGCAATATGAACCTTAGAGCACTTGCATCAATATTATAATCAATAGGACTAAATACAATTTCTGTCTTCTTATTAGCAGTTTTTACATACAGGACAAAGAAGAAATAGTTTATCCTAGATTTCACATTTTATTCGAACTGGAGGACTTTATCTCAATCCATAATAGATAGGAGACAAAAGACACTGAGAGCACCAAGTTTAAGGTATTTGTAATGTCATGTGATCAAGCTCGAAAAGCAAAATACATAAGGACACGGGGAAAAGTGCGTTGGTGCAGCTAAATGCATGTAGAAGGCTCCATTTTTCACTGGCAGGCAGTTAGACAAATTGCTGTTTAAGTACAAAAAAATTAAGAATGGTATTTTATTTCATTGTTTTGTTATGCTTTCAATGTCTGAGAGCACCACTGAAAGATGACACCACAGTTTTCAATAAATTTCATGTATTACTGTGATAATATAATATTTAATATTCTGTAGTCAGGTTATCTGTAGGAGGAATAAATTGAAAACAAAGTTTATTTCAATAAATAGCTAAGAAAAGAGATTGGGAGCCCAGCCCTCACTGAAATAAGGATGGATGGACTGGATGTGCATGGATTCTTCAGCCTGTACAGCACTTGAATCATATTTCAGATACTCCTGACTCACTCCTAGCCAGGTAGGGCTAGATAGAGGTCAGCAAACTAAATCAACAGATCCACACCATCCTGCTTTCCACACCTAAAAACACTGTTAATTTCAGATCCCAACCAAACCCGTGGTACACACCTCCAGCACAGCTTCCATGCTGAGCGGAACGCAGCAACCCAAGCAATAATGGATGCAACTTCATATACCCTAACTAGGGCTCACCCCCAGGTGAGCCCTTCCCTTCTGCAGGGCTGCTCAGAGGGAGGGAGCACAGATCCACATTCTCACGAATGCAGTGACAATATTTTCCTTTGCACAATATCAACACAATCAAGTGACCCCAATTCTACAGGCACAGCTGTGATAAATGTCCTTGTGCCACTGCATGCAACAAAAAACCTTGGGCTGAGCGGTACTGACATGTGACAAATTATAAAGGGCTGACTTTTCAGAATGGTGTAATGCACAGAAACCCATGCAGGCACACGCTTACAAGTGTCCACTGTCATCCTGTGTCCTGTTCTCTCCATGTTGCCATCCCTTACAGGGATTATATATATGGCACAGGGTCTAGTAGAGATGAGACTAGGCACAGTTAAAAATCTAGCCAAAGTAATGTAGAAGTTCTATTGCAGAGTATTTTTTGGCTCTGAAAATAACCAGAAGCACTTAAATAGGAAGACATAGTTCAGCTCAAAAGAAAATATTCTGGGGCTAAAAAGAATAGTTTAAACCCAACAAGTTCAATCCCAGTACGTATGTCTGCTGCAATGACAATCTTACCTGTGGGCAATAAGATTTACCATACAAGACATCAGGATGGGCTATCCAATTAAACCTTCAGTTCTGAAGCACAACTATCTAACAACTAGGTATGCATTGAATTACAGAAACCTTGTATCCCAGGGAGTTGGTTGGCTCACCTAACTATTGCACAAATTACACTGGTGTTCTCCTTCAAAGCCAGTAGGAAGGCAGACACCGCAACACCTGTGAGGATAACATAATAGTGCCATAATACAAGTGGTGGAGCAGAAACCCTGCTGCCCTCAGTTTCAGATGCAGACTTCAGCTGTACCCTTGACTGCTCATAACACCACTGACCTCAAACCCCTCCCACACTCACTGGCAGGGCCACTCACCGTTTTTTAATTTCAGAGTCACTGAAAGAGGACAAGCGTGGAAGGCCATTCTTCTCATGATCATGTACAATGTTTTCTGGGATCTCTTCTATGGAAGAAAATGCTCCTAGACAAAGCAAAATCAGAGAGCAAATGATTCATTCAAGGGAAAAAAACAGTGAGTATAAGCAAGCATGACTGCCTTTGCCTGACAGTTTTATGTCTTTCTCTTATCTTTATTTTTACCATTTAAAGTTACTATGTTTAAAACTGTTAAATTATGAGAGATTCTGACTGCAAAGCTGAAAACTGTTAAAATTCTTTAGGGTATGTGACATTAAGGTCCAAGACCAAACGGCCCCAAAAATCTCAGAAAAGCATATGATGCAAATTTCATCAGCAATTATGTCTAAGCCTGTAAGTCCTCACATGTCAGTGTCCCCATCCTCTTTCCCTCTGCCTGCACATACTAATGGAGGAAGACTTTAAGGATTAACTCAGAAGAAGGAACCAGCTTTTTGGCTGAGCTTCAACCATCAACAAAAATAAATGCTATGAGCTGCTTTTGGAACTGCTTCAATGCAAAAGTACTTTGCTTTCAGGATCCATAAAGTTGTTTTTTTTTAACAAGTATGCTGTGCTGAAACAAAAATTCCAATCAGAGAATACTCCAAAGATTAAAAGGCACTAAAATTAACAGCGTAAGTCTCCAGATAGTCATTTCTGCAACCACATGAGCTGACAAGAAAAATAACGTCACTGAACTCCGCTGTGTTCATTTCAATATCCTGATCCTGGAAGGTTTTAGGACCTTGAGAAACATCTCATGTGGCCCCTTGGGCCTAAGGCATAAGCCTTTAAACAACAGCATCATTTCAGAATGTCAACCTGCAACAAGCACAGGGTGCTACAAAACAAGCCTGTTAAGTGAAAGCCTCTAGAGCCTTCTTGTTTCCAGAACTCAAGTGAATAACACACACCACCCAGCTGCTCAGTTTTCCAGATTTTTTTTTTTCCTAAAGGGGGCAGGGGTGAGGGGTGCGGACAGGAGTTGTATTTTACCAGTTTCAGGTTTTCAATTGTATTTTTTGGTACCATGGGTGAATCGCATGTGGACAACAGATGTCAGATTGGACAGCCTCAGAAACTGATACTTTGCGTTCATTCAGAGAACACACTCAGTACAAGCAGGAGCAGAGTTAGCTCCCCCACAGTGCCACAGCTGCATTTCCCCATCCTGAACCTCCAAATACCACTTAGGACATCATTACATCATTATTCCACCTGAAGTGTCAGCCCTGCCTTCTGAAACTACCCAAAGAGGAGAAAGGTCAACCACAGCAGTAGCCTTCATCAGCAGACACCAGTACACCAGCAGCTTAAGGTAAAAAGAGACCAGTGTTTGTGTGGAAGCAATTTTGTATCATTATCCAACATGACAGAACTAGGAAACTCAAGGTGGAAAGTTCCCTGCTGTTAAGATGGGAGTTATCCTCCACTCAGAATAGCAAACACATCCCTGCTCATCCTGAGGCATCCTTTGCATATTATCTTCCAAATGCTGGTAAAAGCAGGTACTTCCAATGCCCTCATACAGTTCCATATTTAGTACTTTGAGTGTGGCTTTCATAGGTATTAAGAACCATGCACACACATAGGTATGGGTGTATCTCTGCTGGATTTTCATCTCACATTTATAGACCAAAGTTGAAATTAACATTAAAGTTTTTAAAGTTTGTACTGTTTGCTAGAAAAGCTTTGCTGAGGGACACAGCTCATTTGCTAATTTTTCAAACACACTAGTCCCTTTATTCCTTCTTTAGCAACATACCTTTGGTGACCAAACTACTGCATTAAGCACCTCAGAATCTTTGTAACTTTTAAGATGGTTCACTGATAGAACACACACAAGATTTCAGCAATATAGAGCAACAGCAGCTGCCAAGTTTTAACTGGCTTTCTTCATGGCTAAGATCTCTAGTTAAAAGTCACTGGCCTTTAGCCAGAAATTTCATATTATTGTTACTTAGGAATTGTAATATCTTGTCATATACTTTCAAATCTCATAAATTAGTGCACCCCTTCAAAGATAAGAAACCTACCTACCATATGCATATGGGTACTCTGTCATGACTCAAATAACTTTTGATCCAAGTAATAACAATACTTATTTTTACAGAAAGAACAGATTGCATTTTAAGGGGATGTTTTGAAAGGACTAGAAACAACTGTGATAAATGAAAAGCTGAAATTACGTATCAGTGTACAGAAATGCAGAAAGAATTCATTTTAGTTGCCCCAGTTAGAGCAATTCCGTTTCCTCCTCCTCCTCCTCCAAGAAACCCACACACCCACAGAAAAGTAGATACCATTTAAAACGATCAAGACTTTTTTCCACTGAGTGTTGCCCACTTTTGGTGTCTGACAAAACAGGATCTTGTGCTTGTCACACACAAATATTCGGTCCAAGACGAATTTGGAAACTGTGGTATGAGAGAGATCTCTCAATGCAGTGTCTCTGCAGACATTCCTGAGAAGCTCAAGTCTTTCCATATGAACCAGCGGTTGGCGGATCAGATTTCCTGAAAAAGCTTTTCCAGTTGGCTTTATGAAATGCAGAGGAGGAAGAAAAAACAAAAGTTAAAGACTTTAGTTTTCAGACCAAATTCTGAAGTATAAAAACCCCCAAACTATGCACACTAAAGACTCCCAGATTCATGATTAAAACATAGCTATGTATTAACTAAAGGAGTAGCCCACAGCTTGCGTCCTGTGCTGTTGCTGTACATTGGTTCAACACTTAAGACATCACAGGGTAGTATACAGTACTAAGAGCTTTTCTACACAACAATTTAAGTCTGCTGCAAAGCAGCAGGGTCTTATCTGTGTGGATAAAACATGCCTTGATCAAATACTGGAATTCCCACAGAGTTTCAACAACCTGTAAGAAAGCTTCTGAGAGGTTAGGACAGGAATTTCAACATAAATTATGCTTTAAGCTCTGAAAAGATGGTGCTGACCCATGGTGTTATTCTTGGGGACATGCTGTGCAGGCTAAGAGTTGGACTCAATGATCCCTGTGGGTCCGTTCCAACTCAGAATATTTTGTGATCCATCTGACTGGGAAAAAAATTAGGATAAAAGTTCTGTGTTATTGTGTTGTTTTCTAGCACCTGTAGGCATCCAGTGTTTCCATTTATCCAAGTTGAAATAAGATGAGGTGAATAAAAATGTGAACAATGAGCATCAGTGTGACAAATAAAAGAAGTACCAGGATACCTCTCCCCAAAAATGGATGAGCTGTTTCACACGGCTCATTTTTCTGAGACTAAGAGAGGAACCACAACCACCTCTTGCCTCACAGCTAGTGGTGCGAGAAGAAAAAAGGAGCTTCTCTAATTAAGAGGTGATGGGGAAGTTTAAATTTCTACTGACAAATTTTCACCTCTCCACTAACTGAATGGCAATCCCCAATATCAATACAGACTCGGGGATGAACTGATTGAGACCAAACCTGCCAAGGACTTGGGGATATTGATGAGTGAAAAATTGGATATGTGCTGGCAGTGTGTACTTGCAGCCCCAAAAAGCCAACCACACCCTGGGTTGCATAAAAAAGCACCGTGGCCAGCAGGTCAAAGGAGGTGATTCTTCCCCTGTTCTCTGCTCTACTGCCACCTGGAGTGCAGCATGCAGCCCTGGGGCCCCAGCACAGCAAAGACTTGGACCTGTTAAGGGAAGGTCCAGAGAAGGCCATGAAGATGGTCCAAGATGGAGCACCTCTCCTATGAAGACAGGCTGAGACAACTGTGGCTGTTCAGTCTGGAGAAGCAAAGGCTCCCATAAAATCTCACTGCAGCCTTTCAATGTTCACAAGGGGTTTGTAAGAAAGAGACTTTTTACCAAGGCCTATAGTGACAAGACAGGGGTAATGGTTTTCAACTGAAAAAAAATAGTTTTAGACATTAAGAAGGAATTTTTTCCTATGAGGGTCAGGCACTGGGTTACCCAGAGCAGCTATGGACAGTCCACCCCAGAAATGTTCAAGGTCAGGCTGGATGAGGCTCTGAGCAACCTGGCATAATGAAAGGTGTCCCTGTCCATGGCAGAGGGCTTGGAACTAGATGATCTCCAAAGGTCCCTTCTAACTCAAACCATTCTGTGATTCTATGATTTTAGGTACAGTGTCCAAGCTACAGATGAAAAAGGAATTCTTTTACTTTTTGTCCCAACCTTCTACAAGGAAAAAAAAATTCTACTTTTTCTGTTTGTTACTCTTCTCCAATACCCCCTGCTCAGAATGTAATCTGAACAGTCTGTCAGATTATTTTATCTGTCCAAACAATTCTTTCTGCACGCAACCAAAATTAATGTTGTTATTCTACATTTCATGCTGTCAGGAAGTCAAGAGGGAATTTTTTTAGATCCAGAAATCTTATTATCCTCTTCCATACTAGTAAGAAAGCTATTAAAACTCACTATACATATCTGCCAGCCTTCCAATGAACAAAGTTTTTCCCAAGTATTTTGAAGGTAACTTAAATTTCGTATTTTTGAAAAATGAAAACAAAAAGAGTCACATTTATACAGCTAACCTACCTTCCATGATGCATCACAAAAATACTTTAAACATAAGATTACTTATGTACTAATGCAAAAAAAAAATTATTTAGCCCACTCACCAACAGGTCTCAAATTTACATTTGTATAAATGATTTTCAGAGTTTCATTGTCTATTTGCTGAAAGCACAGAACTATGCATCTAAAAGATCAGCTGGTATTGACTACTATTGTGTTCATGTTCTATTTTGGAAAAATGCTGAAATGTGAAACCCAAAGAGCACAAAACATGAAAAAGAAATTGACATTGATAAAAAGAAACAGAGGGACTGGGCACAAATCTGAGAAGACTCAGGTGCCCTCAACAACAACAAACCTGATCACTATGGCAAGACAGAATACAAGTAATCCAAAACTGGGCCATTATATTAAAAAGGCTAACAAAAACAACTGTCCTAACTTGATAAAGGAGTGCTGTAACAATTTTCTCCTGGAAATGGAAACACATTAAGTTGAATCATTCAGATGAAACAAGACAGCAGGTTACCATAACAAACCAGCTTTGTGAAGTTAAAATGAATTCTGTCGGCTCCATCTAAATAGAACAGTCTGAATAAATAATTCCTGTCTAGCAATTCATCTTAACAACAGGAAGTCCTTCCTTAATCTCTTATTTTCTTCTACTCTCTAATACACATAACCCTTATCTCAAAAATATGCACCTGGAATTCTTCAGGCCAATGTTTTTCCTCTGGCACATGTACCTCCTCCACTTTTGTCACAGCTGTCAGTATCAATGGCTCTTGCTTGGCACCATAGCCTAAAGAAGGAAGAGAGATTAACAGCATTACAGAAGGTGAGGGGAAGGCAACTATTTCTGCTTTGCAACTAAAACAAATGAACTTTTCTCTCTGTATTAAGCTTACAAAACATTAGGATTTGTTTCTACATGGAAAGGCACCAGACAAGACAGACATAGACTATGAATATTTTAAAGAATGTACTCTGTGGGAATTTTGGATGCAACTTCATTTGAGTTGTATCAAAGAAACATACCCACTATATTTTACTTGGTTTATTTGGTTGTTTGCTTTGCTTTTTTTCTAAAAAGTGTGCAGAGAGACATCAAAGTCTTGAATCCAAAAACTGCAACTGACAGACCAATTTGGTATAACGGTATGGACTTGTGCATAGATTTTTATTTTTTCAATGAACTTGCCAAAGCATGTCCAAATAAACTTAAAATATATCAGGTTCCTCTCTCCCCGTATATTAGTAGAAATGTTTCTTCTTTTGTAGACTATTGAACTTACAAGAAGAAAAGTGTTGTTACGGACACCCTTTATTTCTGTGGTGCTCTAAGTAAGCACCTATAACCAACAATAAATAAAGATCCTCTCTCCCTTTATTACTGGACTGATGGCCTTCCTTAGAGATTCTCACAACAACAAATTCAGCTGATACTCTTGTTCTTTTTTGTCATTTTAGGGCAGCTAATAGTTTGAGACAAAATTAAAGCATGTAAGGAAGAACCCTTTTCATCTTTTGCATTTAGTATGGTACAGAAAAACCAAAAAGTAACACAAGGTTATAGCTTTAGCCTACACAGTGCAGAAAGATCAAAAATAATTTGAAGCAGCTTTCCCTAACTACAAAGTAAAAAGAACGTGATTTCTCCCTGAAAATTTATTTCCATCCATATTGGATTACTTTTCCCTTCATATAGATTCTTCTATGAATAATGTTTCCTCATCTGTATCCACAGGGGCTTATTGTTTCATGGTTGAGAAAATGTGTGCACTGCCTCTGTCCTTTTCTTCAGGGAGTACTCTACTCTGCCTACACTGGATTTTAACAAAGGGCATGCATGGAAAAACAAGTTAAAACTGAAAGCAATGTAAGCATTCAAGCATTCAGAAACTGTAATTATTGCTATGCACAGACTTACTTCATGGTGTTCTTCTGTAAAATCCAAGTAATCTGATTCAGTGAAAGAGCAGCTAAACTATTTTTCACTATGACTGTGTAAAAGAATGCCTGTAGATGCTACTAGGAATGATGGACAGAAACTTGCTCCTTAGGAAGTTCCTATTGCTCATGCACCCAAGACATCAGTAAAAGGCTTAAACAAAAGAACATTGATTCATTGAGCATCTGCTGGTTTTATTCTATCTGCTAAGAAGACACATCCAAATAAGGAAAATTTCTGACAAGTCATACTTTATTAAGCCTAGAAGAGCTTCTCCAGGATTTGCCATCCTGTTTGGACTTCCTCCAGAATTCTCTCGGTATATTCAAAGTATTTCCCTTCATTAGTTTATTAGAAACACTGCAACACATACATACACTTAACCATAGACATGCCTTTGCAGGATAAACTTAAGAATTTATATGTCACCTGCTCAGATAAATATTCAAAAGGCATGGAAGATTCAGCATAGAAAAAAAAAAGAGAAAAATATTGGCAAGCCAAAAGCAAGTAAATGCAGAGGCTATGCTCTAGTAATTTTTTTTTACCCTACATTTTCATTTTCCTGACAAATTCTGATGAAAAGAACCACCCAAAGAATACCTGAGCTGGGAAACAAGAGTTGGCATAGAGTGAAATACTGGAAGATATAACTACTTAAGACTAGCTGATTTGATGTACCAGGACAGAACAGCTGGGCCCAAGGAAAGCTAAGTTAGTCTACAGTTCTCCTCTGTAAGACTTGCTGAATAAATCTTCACAAAGATGCATACTATTTATAAAGGTACACCTAATGTATTTATCCATTATCAAGTTATTGAAAAATATGGCACAAGTGTCAATGCTTCAAAAGTTACATATTTTTGGCACATCTTAGGAAGATGCAGAAACACAGATCTCTTAAGACTCGAAGTCATACCATCACCTTTACACCAAACCCTCAGTAGGATGGCTTTGTAAGAGCAGCTCCCCAGCAGACACAAAACTAACATGCTGTGTGGTGTCATCAAATGGCTTAAATTCCTCTTCATCTTAGTAACTCTCAGCTACTTAAGCTAAGCAAAAGCCTATAAGCTGTTTACAAGTCAAACGGCAGGGGATAAAACTGAATGCAAGAAGCAGGCCAGAGGTGGCTAGGCAAAGTGCATTGCAAATGAAATAAAACTTTCCACAAGTTTTACATAATGCCTCAGCCATAAGACAAGCAGTGACAAAAAGACAGAAACTAGTATCATGTGACATGAACATTTCAGTACCTTCTGAGTCTCTTCTGACTTTAAAGAGGTAAGAGTGCTCTGATGTTTTTGCATATAACTTCTACCCCTCGTAGGTCACGATACTGAAACTAAATGTGCTTGAAAAAGCAGACCTAGCAAGATAGTACTGCCAAACATGATCCCTTCTGTTCTTAACCACCAAAAAAATCTCCTGTGATGTTAGATTTGCAGACTTCTAGCAAGAAAAGGAGCTGAAGATCAGCACTGTCAGAAATTTAGTTGTTCTGTTCTCAGTCCTACTGAAGAAGTGGTAACATGCCAAGAACTACTTTTCATAGAAAAGAGTATTTTTGTGAAGCACTGTTCAATTTTCTGTTTCACATTAAATATTAAAGCTAAACTTACCATCTGGGTCTTTAAAAGTCAATGTGATAAACTTGCTAGCAACCATGAACATGAATATCACCCAAAAGCATGCAGCTAGCAGCAGCCACTGGTGGTGCATGTTGTCAGATGTGAGCCATATAAAGTTGGCACTTCCTGTTTGAAAAGACAAAAGATTGACACATTAATTATATTTGTTACAGTTTAGAAAAATACTTTCCATAACCAAAAAGAAAAAAGAATGTATGTGTGTCATAAAACATAGCAGTAGATTTCACTTTTTACTTTTTGTCCATTCAGCTGTATTTTTAACCAACGTTAAGGCTAAGGTAATGTAACCACTGGCTGCTATCAAAGCGAGGCTTCTTTCCTTCACCCCTGTGTACACATTCCCAGCCCCCTGCTTGTGTTGGGAATAGCACTGTCTGACTGCCTGGGGAGACATCTCAGCAAAAACTCCAATTTTTCTAAAGAAGAATTTATTTTTTGATTCAGCTTAGCAAGACAGCCCATTGTAGGAAAGGAGGGGAGAATGAAGAAAGCTGTGCTCTCAGCAGTAGATGTAACATTAACACTATACTTGGCTATCCCAAGTCAGCTAATGACATAAAACATGGATTCTTCCCCTGTCCAGCCTATAGAAATTAACAAGCTGGAAGCTACCAAGCTGAACACTAAGCTTAAGCTGGCCAAATAGTTTTCAGTTTCCTTGCAGCAGTGCCTACTACCTATAGTTGCATCCCTGCAGTTTAAGCCACAAAGACAGAGCTTCCTCAGGAGTGCAGGAAAGGTTACCCAAACAATTGAGACTGCAGTTTTAATGTGCAAATAAACCACCCACAGGAACTTACTGAATACACAAAGTTCTATCCTGATTTTTGAAACTGCTATCTTAATAAATTATTTTCTATGACTGTTAAGATTAAATATAAGGAAACCAATGATAAAAAGGATTGATGTTCCCAGCCACTAAGAGAAATGGAAAATTTTAAGCTGTATCTTTAGCTGAATTTCCAACTTGTCATGGGCAATATACACCGGGGTGGACACCAGGTATCTGTGAAAGCTCCACTGAAAAATAAAAAACCCACATCCGAAACCTACAAAAATATAGCACTATTGTCTCCACTGTTGCTGGAGACACAAGACACCTGAGGGGCTGAACTCAGGCGCTGAAAAGAGTGAATGCTTCCTTTTGAGGACACACGCAATACAACATTTGAACATTTAACCAAAGAGGATCTAATACAAAAATCTTATACAATGACATCCTCACAACAATCCTATAACTAGCAGTAGGATCAAACCCAGTCCAAAAGTAGTCACATGTAACTTCAATGACAGTCTGCACAGTTTGTGATCACAATTTCTATCCAGCCATTTAAGTGAATTGTCAAAGAATACAAGAAATGCCCTCATTCCCAGTTATGATGCAAAAAAATGTTAGTTAATACTTTGAAGGAATTGTTTATTAAGTTTTTCAGCCATATACCAGTACTTCACCTTCATTCCCACAAAGCTTCAATAAAAGAAGTAAGCCTGGTTTTGATGTTGTTTCAGCATGTCCACCTGCAACACCACTACAACTGCTAGAGGCACCAATTGCTTTTCCAACTAGCTTTTGCCTTCCAGCAATGCAAATGTTCCCAGGAAGAATTCTCTCCATAGCTGACAGCAGTGAACCACCTCCAGGATATGCTGAATGCACTCAAGCAATTCAAAACAGACTTGGTACCCAAATGATGTATGCAAACTGGGTAAGAGGAGGAAAAGAACTGAATATCTCCAGTTACAGGGAAAAAATTAGCTAGGATGGCAGTGTTCAGGTCTACTTTTACCTTCTCAGTGCAGCATTTTTCAGCTTAGCTTCTGAAAGTTCATTTCTTTCCCCCCTCTTCTTTCATGAGTCCATATTTAAGTACTTCTAAAACCACCACATCTAGATATCAACTGTCTTTTGGACAATTACAGGTGCTGTGACATCCATTAAGACAATGTTTGTCATCTCCTGTTTTTTGCTCCAATTCCCTGGCTGACAACTGATCATGCAACATCCAAAACATGTTTATTCTTCATGATCTGGAAAACTGTTGACCAGGAAAGGCAAAGATCAAAGAAATTCCATCAGACTGGCCTCTTTTCAGGTAAGTAGTTCAAATGTCTTTCCCATTCTACCACTACATTAGTGCAAACCTGCCCTAAGATTCATGCTGAAAACCACCAGGTCTCAAAGATCCTCATTTTTCAGTCTGCCATGAAATGCCCAGTCTTCCACTTAAGCACTGAGATTTGTTACTTTACTCTCAGACATCACATTCATTTCCAGCTCTCACAGAAGACAAAAATTCAAATTGGTTATCAAGACACAGAACTGTAGCAATGACATTTTTTACTTTTTTAGGTAGCTCTGCTAAAACCATGAGAACTGTTCATCATTCAAAACACTGAATGCAGCAGACTGACAGAAGCTTGCAGAGAACACTGCAGGAGGAAAACCTCTAACCATCAGCTATGGGCTTTTCAGAAGTATAATGAAAAGTCTGGGCCAAACCTCTCTGCCCAACTCAGTGTATTTGTTCTACATAAAGCAGGGTAGAAGCAGCCTCCAACATTCACAGCATCCCTGCTAGTCTGCCCACTTCTATAATGGTGATGCACACCATTCAGTAAGGACTATTGATCTATATCCCCTTACGTAATTTATGTATTGGATTTCTAAGAAATTGTGTTAAATCACATGGGAAATGCAGTTCCTGTGTGCTCTGACCTGAAATGCAGTTAGTGGACAGAGGATCTTGCTGCCAGGTCCTGTGCTGGAGGAACAGGAGAGCATTTCAGCCAGTCACCTACAAGCAGTACAATTTTCACCTTAAGGACAGGGCTTAGAGAGCAAGGGGTCAGAACTGCAGCCACATCCATAAGAACCACCACTTTTACCCTTCAAGACGTGGAAGCTGAGAGGAAAACATTAAGCAGTTTTGTCTACTCTTTTTTTTGTAATGTGCACAGGAAATCTGTAACCATAGTCATGAATGCAAGAGTCTTGTCAGAGGATCTGTCATAATGTAATCATGTTACTATACTGTTACTCACTTCTAGCATCCTAAAGCATATTTGTATCAGCAGCTCATCACTGATCTGGAGAAGCAGAACTATTCAAAGTTACAGACAGGAGTACCGTAAGCATTATGCTCACTTAAATGCAATGATCAGTACTTTTTTAAAAAAAAAATGTGTTTATATTGTTTCTATGTCTCTACCTTAATATTTTTATTGTTTTCACATAGGGCAAATACATTTCCCATTTTTTTTCTATTTTATCTCTAACCTTACTGCATTTCTGTTGCTTCTCCTGCACTTATTTTCTAGTAAATGCATGTACTAGCTTTGTTTTTTTCCTCTTCAAAAGGCTCCTTCAGCTTCCAAAACAGTCTTCTATTTCTGGTTGTCTAAAACACAATTTTTCTTTACAAGCAGACAAAAGCAAAAAATATGTTGAAGGTTTAGTCCATTTTCTCACTATGAAATACACAGCCTTCTGGTTACTCTCTCCTTCTTATTGCAATTCTACACTTTTAAGGAGCACAAGATCTCAAAACTCCTTCCCCACCCTTTCCTCTGTCCTTCCCTCTCAGGACTACCACAAAGACAAACTGTCACATAACCCTGCAATTAGCCAGATGAAGGGTTTTGCATGAGAAAAAATGGGATCACCAATCACACACACCAACACACAACACAAACCAAAGATGCAGAGTTGCAGGCTTGACCTGTGGCCCGCAAGTAACCTTGCTACCTTGAATAAACACTCACTCTTTGCAGAAGACTGCTGTCTTCAAGTGAATGATGGGACAAAGCACGAAAGGTGTAAGCAGCATTAAAACTCAGTGCGCAGTCTGTGCTCTGCAGCTTATGCTGCTTGCACAGGGGCTCCTTGGCAGGACAGTCCCTGCACACGCTGTCAATGGCAGTGACACGCCAGGAGTCTTAAACTCCCAACTGCTTGCCCATCAGCATGATGACTGACATCACTGGAAATGGAACTGGTAAGGAAGGCCAAGCAACAGCTAACTGGGACAACCTAATCCATTTTCATCAATGCTTCCATTGTGCTTATCTTACAGGTAAGAAAATCTGGCCAATTTGATATACTTAAAAAAAAAATTCAGACTAACATATCACAGACGCTCCTTTGACAAGTTGCGTGGTGCTACTAAACGTTGTAACATACATCGTAACAGGCTGCTTCTTTCCTGAGGCTCTCCTCTTCCCGAGGGCACTAACAGGCCTGTGTGTCTGCTCTTCCAGCTCCTGCTGGGGCCCGGAGCGCTCCCTGCGCACGCAGTTCACCTGTCAGCGGGACGTGAACCAAGTGCCAGGCCAGCAGCGCCGACCCACCCCGGCCCGGGGCAGCAGCACCGACTCCAGCTGCGTGACCCACCCCGGCCCGGGGCAGGCCCGGCGTGCGCCCGTCCCGCGGCCGGGACCCTGCCTCCCCTCCCGCACGCCGTGCCCTGTCTGACAGACACCAGCTCCCACCCCAGCGGGCACCCCACGCTC
Source organism: Nicator chloris (assembly GCA_013400495.1). Classification (NCBI taxonomy): domain Eukaryota; kingdom Metazoa; phylum Chordata; class Aves; order Passeriformes; family Pycnonotidae; genus Nicator; species Nicator chloris. Next base: position 37,571 of record WAAE01019002.1, read on the forward strand.
CTCACAGCTGGGAATGGCAGCGGCTCCTCTCTCCCCTGCGCCCAGGTTTCACGGGTCCATTCATTCCATAAGGCCAGAGCGGTCCCCGCCAAGAAGAGGGAACAGGGCCGTGCTCTGACCGGCAGCGTACCGGCCGAGGCAATGCCCAGCCCCAGTCCCTGCCCGGCTCCGGGTGCAAGGTCCTGGGATGAACAGACATAAACTTTTCCCATTCTGGCAGAGGAGGAGGACGAAGCTGGGCGGGCTTCCCCTCACCCGGCAGAGACGGACAACACATGCCCGCAGCGCCCGCTGGCTTCCCCGCCCGACCCGGGGTGCCGGAGGAGCTTCTCTCCGGGGCTGGCGGCCGCCAGGCCTCCCCCCGTAGCCCTGCCCGGCCCCTCCCCGGCTTACCGGCCCTCCAGCGCCGCTGCCCGCAGCCCCGGCCGGCGGCGGCGGGGTCCCGCCTCACTCGGCGGCACGGCNGCATCCCCCCGGCCCGGCTGCGAGTGGCGGCGGCGGCGCCTCCCCGGCCCCGCTCAGCCCCTGCCGCCGCCGCCGCCCGGCCCTGCCGCCTCCATTTCCTCCCGGGGCCGCGGGCAGGCCCCAGCCCCAGCCCCGCCGCCGGGAAGGGGAGGAAGGTGAAGGCCGCCGCGGGGACGGCCCGGTTCGGCTGCGAGAAGACGCAGCGCCGCAGCCGGCCGCCCGAAGGCGGGAGGGAGGAATGGAGGGCGGGCTGGGCAGCTCTGCCCTCCCCTCCCCGCTCCGCCTCGCTTTGCTTCGCCTCTTCCCTTCCCCTCGAGCGTGGCGTTCCAGCTGGACTCACGTGTATACACTTGTATACGTGTGTTTGGGTTGTTACGTGTGGGATTTTTAATTGTTAAAATATCTTTCGTAGGTCACTCGTGTTTAAAAAAAATACATATAGGTATCTGGCAATCACAGAATCATTTATATTGGAAAAGACTTCTAGGCTCTTTGAGTTGAACCGCTCCCCCAAGCACTTCTAAGGCCACCACTAAACCGTGTCCTCGAGGGTCACATCCATATGGTTTTTGAACGATTCAGGAAGGGGGTTCCACCGTTGCCCAGGGGAGCCTATGTGCCAATGTTTGACAACCTTTCCATGAAGAAAATTTTCCCAAAAACCTGACCTAGATCTTCTTTGGTGCAACTTTGCAGCTGTTTCCTCTGGTCCCATCACTTGCTACTTGGGACATGAAATCGGTCCTTACCCAGCTACAACCTTCTGTTAGGGAGTTGAAGAGATCAATAGGGTCCCTTTCCATGTGACTCTTCCTCCCTCATGTTTCTCCAAACACTTCTTATTAGGTCTTCCATTTTCTAAAGCCCACCATCAGGCAGGAAAGTTGCCCTTGGTCAAGCAGGAATGAAACAATTCACGTAAAAGCAGCTGGCAGAGCCAGGCATTCCCCAACCCCTTAGCCTGACATGGCAGACACAGGGTGGGTGTAGGCACCAGGAGAAGAAAGCTGCCCTAAAGCACTGTGAAGAACAGCTGTAGTGTGATGGCAGGTGTCTGAATGCTGCCATAGCCCAGCCCAGGCTCCTTTTCCCCCAAAGACACTGCATAGTGCACACAGTCACTGCACCCAGCTGTGCTTTCAGTGCTCCGCTCACCGGGCAAACAAAATGCTCACCTACAGGACTCTTACACCTACAAGCCCCATCAAAACCATGTGCTGGTGATGTGTCTCTTTTTAACATCTATTTAAACATGTCCTCTCAAGGACATATTGCAGTCTTACAATGCACTTGTCCCTGTTACAGAGGAGGATTTAGACCCTCTGATACATGCATTTTCAGACTTGACTACTGTGGTGCACTTTGCTGAAGCCTGACCAAGGAAGACGAAGGATTCTATCATTGCTACAGATACCATGGCCAACCTATGGAGTAGAACAGGCTAATGCAAATGTGTTAGCAACCATGTGTTCAGTGCTATGCTGATGGCTGCTGGTCTCCAGTGATGCAGCAGAAACACAGAACTCACTGGGAACCAGTGGCCAAAAGCCAGTAATCAGAAACCCAATTCTCTGCCTGACTGTGTTTGTATATATCAGCACCTTGGGACACCATACCCTGGTGTGTCCCTTCCTCTCTGCCTGTGAAGTCGAAATGATGATTGTGACAGTTACCTTTTTGGCAAAGCACATTGGAAATCTGTGGCTGTCACCAGTCTGAGTCTTGCACAGGCTACAAAGCTGCTCCTTTCTTCAGGTTTCAGTGATGACTACAGTTGCAGCTACGTACGGATTTATTAATAAACAGTCTCCAGCTGCGGAACCAATTTCTGCCAGATTATCAGGCTCAGCCTAGGAATTTTAACCTTTCAAGTATGTTGTTACTGACACGTATAACAATTAATCCAGTACAAAAGAGACCAATTTTCCAAATTAAGCCCTGTTAATAAGCTCTGTTGTCAGTAATCGGGCCTGAAAGTGTCTGATGAAGTTGAAGAATGTGTTGCATAGGCAACTGTACTGTTGGATTATACAGTTGCTCGTTCAGGCCTACAGGATTCTTGCTACTAATAATGCTAAGCTGTAGTGGGGTTTAGTGCTTTAAATAGGCAGCAAAATCAATGTATGAGTCTGGATTCTTTTTAACACTAGAGAATTTTTACATTGCCAGAGCAATGTAAAGGATAATTGAGCTGGTGAAAGGTCACCCTGCACTCTCTGGAATATTCTAGAGTGTCTTCCTCAGATAGATTATGCTAAAGCCAATGGAAGTGATGTACCCATTTTTTTTCTGTAAAGACATGGCCCTAAACTTAAAAAAAATCATCTTAATAACATGTTCAGTGTTTATGCCACTGAAAAAAGGGCTGTATGCTGTAATAATTCTTGTGTATCTTTATTCCAGGTTTGACATTTCTCCTGGAAGAGTTTTACAAAAGATCCACATTTGCAGCTTGGCCAGTCAGGGAAGACCAGGTGTGGCTCATTCAAGCATTTTAAGAAGTTGTTATCTGTCAATGGCAGGCTGTCTTGGCTGGCCTTAGTATAAGTTAATTCTAAATAGCATTTAAACATACCAAAATATTTACATGAGTCCCTGTCTTAGACAAGATAAGTAATCACCCATAGTGCAGTTTACATTTGAACACATCCAGCCTAATCACACTGAAAGAACCTTCATTTTCCTCGACATTCCAAGCTCACCCAATTCAGCAGAAGCCTAGGCTTGGCCATATTTTTAAACTTATGCTATGTTTATTTTTTGCTTTTTGCTGTTATTTCAGGTTTTAATCAAATGCCAGTTACTAGGATTAGTCTTGGTAGCCCTTTTTAGTCATGCTTTTTTTTCCTCATAAGAGCTGACCTTAAGACAAGTCACCTGCTCAGCATCAAGTACTCACAAAGATTTAAATAGATCTTATTTAAATCAGCAAGAAGGCATATTTTTCCTAATGCAGTGCCACTATTAGTGAAATCATCTATCTGTTTCACGACTGCATTTCTGAGGCATGACTGATCACCGGAGATCTCTTGTGTACAAGTACCTTGGCTGACAGGTCACACATGGCACCTTTGCTACGTAATACATTTATTACATTATCTTCATCACCAGATTCTGTCTCTTTTTTGAACTTAAGGGAGCTTATTTAAATGTGGTTTGGGTTGATACAGGATAGAACATATAGAATACTTTGTGGCCTCTATGTTGTTAAGAGACACGGGAAAGAAATTTAAAAAAAGGCAGGCTAATGAATTCAGGGAGGTACAGCCTCATACAGATGCAGGATTTACTAATACAGCATAAATATCATATATAAAGTAGCACGTGTTTCCTGGATTGTTTTGTTTTTATAAAGTAACTTTAACAGAGTTAAAGTTATAAAGTGCATGTCAAAAATAGCTCTTGCACAGGAAAGATTGAGGTGTGTGGAGGGACTGGGGAGACTTAGGGCTAATATCTGTAGCAAAATCATACTGGCTGTAGTAGGGGTAAATCCAGATCTGTAAGCAGCAAATGCGATGTATTATTTGAAGATTAAGTTAACTTTTTATTTTGGGTTAGAAGCAAGTTTTACCTCATGATGTGTGACTTGGAATTCTTACATTTTTGCATATCATTACACCATTTGATTTCCCTTTGAGAAGGAGACAAAGTTTAGATTGAGGTAAGTAGGTCATTAGCTGAACCATCTAATTTATCTTATATTCTTCAGACATTTAGTTTGAGTTGGTAGTCTGAAAAAGGAAAACAGATTTGTGAAGTTTATTAATAGCAAAGAACCAAATGTGCTGCTAGGACTGGACGAGAGTAGCTAAGAACTACATTTAATTATCTAATAAATGTCAATTAAAATTGAACCTAATGATTCAAAATTAATTATATGGGTCATAAAATGAGTGCAGCCAATCAGCAAATTCTCAAGTCAATGTAGCAAGATAAGTCAATTCCTTAAATAAAAATCAGAAATAACAACTGAATTTTAAGTCCCAGTTATGGGTGTTTTCCAAAGTAGAGAAATTAGGACAATTGACTGAATGATTTAGTTTTCAAAACAAGTTACTGTATTGCAAAGTCACCTGCTACCCTCTTTTAACCCTCCCCTGTCACCACAGCCCAAATCAGACTGCTGGATTCAGCTGGCAGAGTCAAACTGGCAAGCAGCTGAGTCTTAAATTCACCTACTGCATTTCCCAAATGACAAATTATTTCCAGGCTATTTCCAGGTGACAAAGTTGCTGTGATCCTGCAGGTACGGTGCTCATGGTTGCATCTGTGACTTAGGCTCCAGTGTGGGCAAGCTGCAGGTACCCATGCACCTGCCAGTGCTGTGCCTTGACTTGAGAGGAGCTGCAGGATTGGCATTGCACAAATAGAGAGCACCAGAGCTGCTCTAGGCTCAGATAAAGAAGTAAGGCAGATTTTTAGGTGGATTTGTCTTTTTTTTTTGTCATTGTTTCTCAAAAAGGATTGTTGAGTAGAGGCAGCTGTGCTACTCTGCACCAGTACTTCTCTCAACCAGTGTTTGAGATTACACTCTTAAAATATTGAAAAAACACCTAAGGATAGCATGCTAAGCAGAAGACACAATTCCTGACGAATCTCATACAAGTAGTGCTGCTGTAGCAAGGGTTGGGAGAACTGTTGTCTTCTGCTTGATTATCCCCACGTTAGAAAACTGACCAGTTTTGGGGTAAGCAGAAACTCCTGAGGGAGCCTGAGGGGTGACTTGGGTCATGGGGGTGTGAGATTAAACAAGAAAGAGAGGCAGAGGCAGGCAGAGAACCTGGGTCCCATTTCTTAATGAATGTGTGTAGGATTAGAATGTTTTACATTAAGTGGAGCAGCTTCCACAGGGACATTGAGTGCTTCAAATAATTTATACTTTGCTGTTTAGGGCTGGCTCTGGGGAGGTGGCAGATGTGGTATCTATCAGGGGGAATTTGAACATTTGTTTCCTATATCCTTATTGCTTAATAATTAACTAGGAACTGCACCACTCTTGTGAAGGCAAGAAAAAAGTGTTTGTGCCAGAAATTCAAGGAGATGTAAGTCTAAAAGGGTTATCCTAAAATGACAGGCATTGTGCTACAATCCAAATTTGGGAGGGCAAGTCTGTGAGCAGTGAGACTTCACAGCTCTTGGCACATCCTCCTGACCAAGGCACTGCAGAGGCAGGCTGTGCTCTGGCCACAGGGAGTGACTCCCCAGGAAGGGCCCATGTCCTCCTGCATGGTGTGGCCCCTGTGCCATACCTCAGGGTGTGCTCCTCTGGGGGCATGGTCCTCATCCAAGAATAATTTTGGAGCTATTTATGTGTGGCTGTTTCCAGTGGAAACTAAGAGACCATCATTTTACAGAATCTGGAGCCTACTCCATAGCTTTCTTGATTTTTTTGGCTCTTTGTTTGTTTGTTTTAAAGAAAATCCCTTCACCTCCCAAAAGAGGAGAAACACAGGTTGAAAATTCTTCGTGTTTTTAGGGGATTTTTTTTTTGCTGCCTTTCTGAATATGAGCTGTTAACTATGTTACCATGTGTCCTTGAACTTACCATGCATGTTCACATGCTACAATATTAAAAAGAATAAAAGGGGCAAGGAACTTCCCTAGTCACCATGTAGACAGAAATAGGGATGGGAGGAAGAATAAGAGGGAGAAGTTGGATTGTTTTGAAGAATGTGGCCTTTGGATTTGCAACCCTGAGGTGAGAGGAACTCTTCAGTCACTGAAACTCATGTTGAAGGTTCTTGCCCTTGAAAAAAGAAACATGAGGCCTACAAGACCTAGCTTTACCTTGATTATCTGTGGCAAATTTTATTTCCTTCAGCGTAATATTTCCCAAGATATTAGGGCACAGCCAGTCTTGCACTGCAACTATAAAACCTTATTCTCACTAAGGTGAGAACACTTGGGAGATTTTCTATTTGAAAATGCCCATTTCTAAAATAAATGTAGTTTAACCACTTATGGCAACCATGACCAAAAAGAACTCTGAAAATATGAAGGGTAGGGTAAATATGGAAAGATTTAGAGACATTGCCTTCAGCCTCACTATAATGAAAAGGCTTGAGACTATAAGATGATTTCAACATTTAATATAAAGCTTTGACGTCTCCCAAACTAACTGATGGTTACCAACTAGCTTCTCCATTTATTCAGCTCACCCAAAGAGCAGCTGATGTTTTGGAATTATGTGACCACCAGTCATTCATCAAACCTTATGTCAGGACCAGCCATGATAGATCAACCATGAAAAGCATTATGTTTTATCTCTAGAACATCTTCATCTAAAAAGAGGGAGAATTATTTTACATATTCTTGCTATGTATTCAACTTAAATGAAAGAAGGTTAACAAGATGAAATTCACCTTCACAGGCAATCTCTGACAAGTATTTTAAGATACTCAATTGCAAAGCATACATTTAAATTAATAATTCACCTGTTATTATTGCAATTGGTAATACTTCACCGCCATATTGAAGTTGCCAGCTTTATACTTCAACTAAAGAAAAAATGTCATTGTTTAATCACTATAGTGTTTAAGAAAGTACCATGATGTGTTTTCTCAAGTGATGTTGCTCTAAATTGCAAAATCTACTCTGAGCTCAAAATGATGAAATTAAATAAAAAAAGAGTAAGCCAAGCCAAGATGTGATTTTCACGTGTGAATTAAATATTATCATACAACTCCTTTAAAAATATTGTGAGTAGCCCATATCAGCTGTATTAAGCTTTCCTCTCTTACCATGTAACATCATAAATTCTCATTAAATACAATCTTTTTTGACCATTTAGAGCCAAATCTTTCCCTTTCTTAGGCTGTCAGCTCTTGCTGCAGGGCACTAGATTGATCCTGTGCTCACCTTCAGGCTCTGCTCAAAATAATCTTTAAAAATTACAACTATTTCTCTTTTTTCAGTATAAGGAACACCCCAGCCCTGCATTTGGAAGCATGACACCACTTAGGCAGGCATATTTCCACAGCAGCACTATCTTTGTTTTAAGTTGTATCCCCAGAAAAGAAGGAGGCTGCCATCCATCCACCCACTTACCAATTCCCTCTAGACATTCTGTCCTTTTATATTTTACATCATTTAACTAGTGGGCTTTCCTGGTTTGGAAAAAACCCTATCAGAGCAGCTTGTATGTACTTTGCTGCAAAATCCTTATTTCCTAATTTATGCATCTTTGTTGAGCACTCACTTCATTAAGGAAACCCTATCACTGAGCAGTGACCCACTGATCCAGCCACTGCAAAGAGGGCGGATTACTTTGTCCTTCAAGAATGATAAACAACAGCAAAACACTGAGTCTCATTCTCTTTGATAACTCATGGTGCCACACTGTGCCTTGCACTGTTGTCTAAATGTGTTCCTGTTACACAAGTTATTGGGTTGTATCAGCTTCTGCTGTTCTCTTGATATTGCTGGTGTTAGAACAGGAAAATTAATTTTGGCTATTTTCTCCAAACAGAAGGCAGGGAGCTCTGCTTGATTTCTCCTTTTTTAAAAAAAAAAATTTTTATTGTCACACTGTAGTCATTATGAAATTATCTCTAAGCTATTGCACACAGATTTCATCTTATCCAACTCCTTCACAGAGGAAAAATCTCTTTTCTTCTAGGATTTTACAACTGGATAAGTGAAGTACATTATTGATTTCATGGCAAAAACAAAGCTGCTTTTAAAAAATGCTTGATAATGGTAGTTTGATACAGAAGTTACTTCAAGACTGCCTTTCAGAGTTGGAAAGAAGACCAGGAACTTCAGCAGCATCACTATTTTATGCCAAAAACTGAGCAAATTGCTAGAACCTGCCAGACTACACTATAAAGTGAATGTGTATTTTTTTGATGTAAAACCAGCAGAAATTGGATACACAAATACGTTTCTCATGTAGAACAGAGGGCATTTAAAATATCTTTCAAATATAGCTTGGATTTTGGAAATATATTTAATAAACTCTCTAGAAATTGATTTTATAACTTTATTATGCCTCCTTAACATTTATCATGGTCTTTATTGGCTTCTTTAATTTTGTACTCATTCATCTTACTGTAAATTGTCATAGATGAATTGATTTTAACTTTACATCATTCCTCACTATTCCATTAAACACTATCTTCTTTAGACAGTCTGTTGCCAACAGGGAATATGATAACTCTGTCAACAGAAAGAAAAAGAAAATTGGAATTGCATGCAATTAATTCTCCTGTCTCAGGACTATTCATCCAGCAAAATAAACGTAACATAATCTCCAGTTTCATATGACTTCATGATAGTCACATACCTCTGGTCATCATAAATCTCTGAGGTTTCCAGTGATACAGCCAGTTACTGCACTGTATCTTTTTATATTAATAAATTATGAGATGCAGTCCCAATGTGTCATCTCTGCTAAACCTCTCCCCAGTGACATGTACTCAGGAGAAAGGTAAACCTGATATAACCATTGATGCAGCTGCCTGTTTTGGCTTTTCCTCCTTCTTTAAGTCAGGTAAAACCCTTAAGTTCTCTGCTCGCTTTTGAGTGGGGTGCCTTACAGCAAATTATACTGCAGAAAAAATGTCTTCTCCACTAATATGTTAGAGAGGCTCCAGCCTCCATATTTTTGTGTAGTAGGGCTGAGAGGGGCAAGGGCTGCATTTAACAAAACATGAGGGATAGAGTGGTTCTCTGTTGAGTCAGAAAGTAGTTTTCTATGTGGATAAGCTCTCTGCTCTGTTCTTTCTCATTATTTCCCTCAAACTCTCTCTCAAATTTTCCCCTTCTTTTTTGACTTTGGAGTAATACTTCACCAGTAGCTGCTGGCTTGGAGCCTTCAGAGCCAGCAGATAGTGCAGCAGTTACCACTGAAGACAGACAAGATGCATTCTCAGGATGCGTTGCTATAAAGGGGAAAAGCAAGCTGGCCTTACTGCATTTCGTGCACAATGTTGCTAGCATTGAGGGATGTTCAGGTGCATAATTATCACAGGGGAAAAACTGCTCATAGTTTAAACCATCTCAAGACTGGAGTAGTTTATCGAATTATTAACAGCACATAAGTGATCAGCAACTGGTGAAAAATATATTCAAGAGCTATACCAACAGATAAACCTCAACATCAGACACTCACAAACTGTTACTGAACTAGAAATGTTTGAACACCCTTGTATAACTAATCCCCGAATGCTCAAATTCTGCCCAGGGAGGGACAAGTACCTTCCTCTCTCTCCAGAGTAAGAGGCTCCCCTCCTTCCCACTTCTCCTTTGGGGGATGTGTGTGCTCTGGCCCTGTGTGATTCCTCCGTTGCTCACAACACTCCCTGAACCCTCATGCCACCAAGTAAGCTCTGTTGGAGCACAGGTGCAGAATCTGCCCTACATCCACTGTATCACCTCTCCTGGGTACTTTCTGAGTCTCCCAATCCACATGGGAGCTGCAGTGCTGGTGTTGAGCAGGGCCCCTGTCACTGTCAGACCCTGCTCTGTTACCATCACAAGGGCCCTACCCTCTCTTGAAAATTTTGGTGCATCTTTTGCACTTCTTTTCAAGTTCAGTTTGTTTCAAAATACTTCAATTTCCTGGTTACTGTTAAATCCTGGTGATGGTCTTCTTCCTCTATAAGCAGCACCAGTTTGGGCAAACATCTTCTCAGACGGTTTCTGGTGTTCCACTCGTGTGCGTTGTTGACACTCAACTTCCTGTCTCACCAGGCTATTTTGTTGACAGTGGTCCACAAAAGCATTCCCCCACACAATATTTTTGCTGCCAAGAAACACTGATTGAGAAAGTAAATATACATGGAAGATAGGAACTCCAAAATGTCTGTATTCCTGCCACCGCACTATCATTCTCCCTCATTTGTCTTGTCTAGCTAATGCATCAAATTCTGGGAGGTCTTTTCCTATACATTTATGTCTGATGGTGTGTCTAGATCTTGGACTGGAACTTTGGCCCCTGTTGGGCCTGGAAAGGGCTGAGCAACACACAATTCCCAGAGCAGAGATCAAGCGAGCAGAATGGCTCATTCATGGGGTCCTTCCCCAAGCAGAGAGGGGTTTCTTACTTCAAGGTTTGGCCCACATGGAGCAACTAAACTCAAGAAGATAATATGTAAATAGCGTGTTAATGGATACAAATTAATTCTGCATCTATAACAAATGCCACTCTGCTTCTGCAAACAGACCTTTGGGAAAGAATAACAATTAACAAAAAAAACCACACTCAAATTTATTTGAGAAGGAGATTAAAGGCTTTTAAAAGACATTCAACTGTAAAATGGTTCCTTCAAAGGAAAACCCGCCTTTTGTTTGCCTGTGATTCTTCTGGACAGCTGCTCACAGGCAGACAAGGCAGATCTTTTGCCATAGAGAAAAGATGTATGTGTTCTGTGCACAAAGAGCTCAAGGACTCAGGTGTGGAGAGAAACAGTTTCTGAGCAATTCTCAGTAGATGCTATGGACAAGGCATCACTACTGACAGAGAGGTTTGGACCCTAATCCAAGTGGTAGAATTAGTATTAATTGCTCTTAGTTTATTGTTGATTTACAGTCTGGTCTGACTGCTAGACCCAGGAGTGGCCATTTGCATGAAACTTACCATTTCAGTATTTTCAGGTCAATAAAATGCTCTAACAGCAGAAAAGTTTTGCCTTTTGCTACAGTAAAGATTTTGTGGAGTGATATAATCTAATGAGATAAAAAATAATAGGCCAGTGAGCATCAAGGCATAACTGCTTTGGCCAAAGGACAGCATAAAAGTTAGTTTAAGTCTTACAGCTTAAGTTAGGAGCCAGAAGGCATACAACAGTTCATACAAATGACATTTAATATGTCAAAAAAGCAATCACTTCATTTTCAATAGCAGCAGTACTCTGTAAAAATATAGTTGACTTGAAACAGAATGAGAAAAATTCATTGCTTTCATATTAAGTAAGTCAAATTACTTGAGAAGAAAAATACAGATATCTTCAGCAATAACTGTAAGTGGCAGTGTTTGAGTACGTACTCATTTTGAATGGCACTCAACTCAGATGTCTGACAGGATTAAGTACTGCTAAGTATGGCTAAGGGAAGCAGAGCTTTGGGTTAAACTCTTTGCTCCTCACTCAGTGATAAGTGACACATAAGTTGGAGTGTCCAGAGGCCTGAGCTCCGGTTATTTAAGCACTCAGCTTCCCAGATGAGTTGGTTTTTGTTCATGTTAAAGTCAGGCAGGTGATGACTTCATATATGTATATATATATATGTACATATATATGTATATGTCTGTATGTATGTATATATATGTGCTGGGTTATATCACCAGCACAGGGTTGATAGGTCATATGATACTGAAATGGATTAACATAGTCTGGTGATTTCTTCTCTCTGGCTGGTGGGTTTAGAGTGAGTGATCTTCGAGGAAACATCCTCAGGTAGTAAAAATGGTCTGGGGTTGGCTCTCCCTGTAGTCAGTTCTTGATGAGACAAACATTTATTTTCAGCTACTCTCTTCTCATATAGTAATGGAGATGTAGCATTTGCCAGAAATCTGAGATGTATGGTACACATGTTAATCTAAATCCTTTATTCCAGTAATCAGTGTAATGTGTCCGCAGACTGCGGTGATCCCACTATAAACACAAAATTATGATTTACATATAGCTATACCCAAAGAAAATTAAAGCTACAGATTAAATCGTTCAGATTTAGGAGGCATGGATGAATGAGTGTTAGCATTATAATTCAGCTATTAAAATCAAATTTGTTCAGCTGGTGGTGTGAAGTGTGTGTCAGCCGCTCCAGCATTTGACTCAGAGACCACCTGGAAATTTATGGCAGGCCTAAGATGCCAGGAATGAATCATTCTGGACAAATCCTTGATGAAAGCTCAACTGCAGATATTGATTGAGTTATCCCAGCAGTTGCCTCAGCAGAAGAACATACTGCTTCCCTGTCCTGCTGGGGCAACACCAAATAAAATTAAGCCAAGTCAGATCTCCAGGTTAAAGACCTTCTCAAATGTCTCAAAATCTAGAAATTATACTGATCCTTTATCCCACTGTAGCCAAATACAGCCCATTGCTACAGCACTGTTTCCATACACACAACACGGTAGGTGCAAATTACTCAATTTCAGAGGAATTTACGCTTCTCTGGCTGAATGTAGTGGACATAAAACGACATCTCCCAAAAAATTAGCCAATAAACTATCCAAAAGAATGCAAATATTCAGATTCCTGGTCTAGTTTCTGAACTTCACCAGTAGCATCTGTCCTCCATTTTGATGTTCTCAGTTAACTCTTGTCTTTGAACTCCTGCCCAGTGGGACAGGCTTTTAACTGATCCCCTTGAAATATTTGCTTGCTGGCCTACTCAACTTTATGACTGTGGCTTTATAGCTGTAAAGTACAGCAAGCCAACCACAAACAAAAGCGTAAGATTGACTATTCTGTACTTACTTGACATTGTAACAACCAAATCAACACCTATAGCAGATGTCAGCTTTACAAAAGTGTGATATGTGCTGGTAAAGCAAAGCTTGGGCACACAGCCCTGAGTGCCAAGTAGAGCCTTGCCCATGGGAAAACAAAAATGGGACAAGCTCTCACTATTTGGACCACTTGTGTGTGCTGGAAAGGTAAATGAATGCTAACTAAAACCACATCAAACACAGCCTTGTATTCAACATAAGTAGGAAGTGTCATATGTAATAGAAGATGAGTATTGGGAGCTTTCTGCAGGCTCTGTGGCAGGTTTGCCTGATAAATGCCCTCCATTTTCTGCAGCTTTCCTCATCTTTCCAAACAGGTCGTGCATGAGGTATTGAAAGCCCTCAGAGCAGAATAAGGCTTTGTACAAAGTACTGCTGAGCTGCAGAGGGGGAGAGGCATGAGCAAGCAGAAGCAGCTTGGATGAGTTGGGATGCACTCAGGAGCTGCTCAATGGTGACATTTTGCACTCTGTTCTTGCTGTCTGCAAAAACTGCTGATTTCATTGCAGAAATCATTTACAAAAAGGAAACCAGCCCTTCAGCTTTTTTTGCCCATTGACGCCAAATTTTCTTCTTATTCATTTATCAATTACGGCATGTTTTATTCTAAAATTTTGGGTGTCATAATATTGCTGTTGCTAAATATATGCCAAGACTCCTTACTCACAATAAAAAAGTCCTCGTTTCTCATTGACCCCCCGCTAACTCTTCATTTTTAACTCCTGTGTGAATCACTGAGGACACTGAAAGTCACCCTATTTTTCTCTCCTTATGCAGAGAGCCCAGGACCTTAAAACAGGAATTTTATCTATGCAGTAAAAGTATGGCTTATTAATGTGGCTTTGGCGGCACCTTAGCTAACACTTTTGAAATGAAACATCCAGCAGCAAAGAAAGTTCTGATTTGAGGAAGCTGAATGTGTTCACAATATAACACCCTCATAGATTTGAAATCTTAGTTTTCAACACTTTCCCCATTCTTCTCTCATACTGCACAGCTGTGATAAAACACTATTTTCAGTTAGGAGATAAGTTGTGATTTTTTTTTAGTGGACCTTGAATGAGTTAATTTTTTCTCATCTTCAAGTATTAAGCCTCACTTGATGCAAATGAATAGCCCCATGGGCTTCACTGTAGGCAAAATTTGCTGAAAGTACAGAGTACACTTAGAGTACTCCCTGGTAAAGGATGGAATAAAGCAGCAGATGGCTTATTGTGCATGAGAAGGAGGAAAGGTTCAGGTAGCATCCAGTATTTTATGTAAGGTAGAAGTAGATTTTACCCACCCAACATGATCACATGCTATTACAAAAAAAGAAATCCCACTCCTAAACTCAAATGTGTTTTAAAAAGTTGAAAGAGGCTACCACATAACAGGTAGAAAGCGGAAGACTGTGGTTTTCTCACCAAATAAGGAAAGCCAGAGAACCACATCCCATTACAGTGAACTATCACTAGCCATCTGGTCATAATTTAATAATATTCTCTTGTAAAAAGATAGCAAAATTATTAGGATTTAAAAGGATTAGTATCTCATATGTAAATATTTAAAAAAATTAATAGCAAATAGTGAATCTATAATGGCTCTCTAAGATCCCATGTTTCTGCAGCATGGGAGTAGATTTGGATGCAAGATCTGTGATAAACAGGGCTGGCCAAGAGAAACACTGCTGGTGAACAATAATTTTCAGTTGGGTTAAAGTGTTGAAAGACAGAAAGAAGATAATTAATATGAAAATGTGCAATCTTTCAGAGTATCTTTACCTTCTCTCATTTTACAGTCTACCTCTGAGAAGCCCAGCTCACACTTAGTGGGGCTCTGCTTTCACATTTCTGTGACTACATTGGCCTAACTAAATTACATCAAACACAAACCTGCTCCTTGCTGCCATCAAAAATAAAACACCATCCTCCTTTTATGAGCAAATTTAACAAGCACAAAGAGTCCTTTCACTCCAGGATTTCATGGGCTTGGGTAGAAAGCAGGGCCTCTGCAAAAAGGACCTAGGGGCTTCCTGGAACGCTGCATCTTCTTGTTAATGAAAGCCTGGGCAGATTTGCTGTGAGAAACCATCATCACAAAACTTGCTGCAATCTGCTTTAGCTCCCACAGAGGATAAAAATTATACAGTCAGAGGGACAAATTTCTTTGAATTCTATCCTGTCTTGAAACTCCCATTCCACTTAAAACAGTGAGAATCTGACAACTGAGTGTCAGCTCCAGCAACGTCTGGCCTCCCCTGACATCTCCCCACTCAGGTTATTGCCCCCAGAAGGCCATGATGAGGCAAAGACAGCCATCTTTCCCAGGGGAAGGAACAAAGGGTGAACTAATGGTGCTGGGGTCACTCGGCTGCTCCAGTGCCTCTTTATGTGTTCAGGACACACAGCTGTGTAGCTGACAAAGTCGATGAAGTCTGGCTCTCCTTTTCTTTGTGAGAAAGCAGGAGTGTCTCCTCCCTGACTATTCTGAGATGCTCCCACCAGGAACAGTCCTTCCATCATCCTTTTAGTGTGCAGCACAGCCATTGAGGGACATTATGAGATGAGGTGGGATGCTGTGACAATAATACCTTCTGCAGCTTTTTATGTCTCATATCCCACGCTGGAGCCACTGCCTCCCAAGCAGGTCTAATACACAGAATCATAGAATAGTTAGGGTTGGAAGGGATCATATAGTTCCAACCCTGCTGTGTTAGAAGTTGGACAACTGAATATATATTTGCTTCAGCAGGCCCAAATTCTATTAAATAGAAGCGTTCAGGAGGACTCTCCCTTTCTGAGTCTGCTCTTAAACTTGCACAGAGAAAACGATGAAGAATTTTCCATAGTCAAACCCAATGATTAAATCAGGAAGAGAGGAGAATCACTTTTTCTTAATAGCAGATCTGTATCTTTTCTACAGCCATATCCACCATGAAATGAAGAAAGAGGTGGATGGCTTTCTTTATTTCATGTGAAGGTAAATGCAGGAAAATGGGACTTCAATATGAAAGTTCACAACCCTCCTAATTAAAAGGCAAACTTTATTTCCCAAGCTGCTATGAGGAGAAATAATTTCCAAACACTCAGCAAGCCCAACTACAAAACTGAATTTTCTGTTGCTCCGTCACTTGGCCATGCACAGCATCTTCTTCTCATGTCTCACTCTTTCCTCTCCGTCACCCCTTCTAGAGAAGCAGCTTTGACGGAGCGTTCTAGGGGGTGGAGGACGGGCTCGCTAATGCTGGGCTGGGGGTTTCTCGTCACGGCGGGCCGAGCCGCGGGGCGGCGGGGGCGGCAGCGTTTGTCCGGCAGCGACACCGACACCGACACCGGGGGCGACAGTGGCAGCGGTGCTTGGGACCGCCCATTGGCTCGGCGGCTCCATATGGGGCTCGGCGGGGCCCATAAAGGCGCCCGTCCGCCCGCCCGTGCCATCGCCGGCCCGCCATGCCCTCGCCGCCGCCCGCGCTGCCCTGGCTCCTGGCCGCCTGCTGCCTCTGCGCCCTCCCGCGGGGCTCAGGTACGGCCCGGCGCCGGGTGGGCGGGAAACGCGAGAGAACCCCTGGAAAGGGCCGGCTGCTCTAGAGGAGCCGCGTCCTGGCTGGGCTCCCCGGCGTCCCAACACAGCCGTGTCCCGTCCCGCAGGGTTCCCGCAGCCTTTCTCGCGCCACCGGGACGGTGTGGAGCTGCCCCCAAACCAGGTACGTCTGTCATTGTCGTCTGACAGCGATGCGAGATGGAGAGGTAGGGCAGAGACGGGGAAGGTGGGAAAGGGGGCTCGTCTGTGGCAGGGAAATGAGGTAGGAAATCGGCAAGGGACTGGCGATACCTTATTAAATCCCCTGGGGGTTAGTAAAGGGAGGAGGGAGGCGGCAGGAGCAGGTACGGGCAGGGGTGTGGAGTGCAGCGGGGTGTAGAATAGGACACCTGGGTCAGCAAAAGATGGACAGGCTAATAACAAGCCAGTCCCGACTTCCCGAGCAAAAACACAGGTCCGAAGGTATGATGGACACATTGTTAATGTCTGTTCTTTACTTTTCAAAGCAACTGGCACTGTGTTTCAGTGAGTGGATGGAAATGTCCGATCAACCCCAGGTAACTTGACTCCTGTAATGTGTTTGATCTGCTGAGACTCTCTCTTCCGAACATACTAATTGTCCTGTGTAACCTGGAGCATCGATGTCTGCAGGTGGCAGAGCCTCTGCCACAGAGCCAGCAGCTCTGGAGAGCAGGGCAAGTTTGTTGGTGTATGTGCTCTCCTCCTTGTGAAGCTAATGCAGACCTAAAGGAAAGCACTTCTTTTTTTTTTTTCCCTTTCTTGCCATGCCAGTAGTAGCTAACACTGAAGCAAGAAGTGCCAGACAGTGCTGCCAGATTTAAAGGTCCTGTTTGGTCCTGGCTCGGTGCTTGGTAGGTGGATGGGTTTTTCTGGGGTGCTCAGATGAGAGGGGAGCAAGGGGAAGTTTTCACAGATTATTTCTGCTGGCTCAAGGCTTACAAACACTTTAAAAGAAAAAATCAGTATGTGAAAGATCAGCTGCACTGCATTTATTATCGAGCCCAAGGGTCATTTTTAAAGCAGGGAGAAAAATATTTGCAGGATCAGGAAGTATTTGGAAATTTTGAACATTTTGTGTTTATTTTTTTTCTTTCTGAAATGTTACGGTTTTGTGAACCAAAACTTGTAGAAAACAGTTCCCAGAGCCTGTTTTTCAGGTGTCTTACCCCTCACTTCCTTTGAAGCTGTAGTTCTCATCTAATGTGATTGCATGCATAAGCAAATCCCTGCGCTGTGGTAATGAGTATGGGACAGTGTATTTCAATATATGATTAAAGATTATAGTATTGATTGACAGAATGGCTTGTTGGTGAAAATGAGCATAGATTAAACATGCCACAAACCAAACTAATCTCTAGAACAATTTGCATAGAAAAATGTATTTTAAATACAAGAGGTTGATTTCAATCTCTTTATACACCAGACTGTATTGACAACAGCTGTATTGTGTGTTGTCTCTCTCAAACAAAAGAGTAATTTTTCAGCTTATAATAGCATCAGTAAGTTTTCCCCTGCTCTGTTTTTAGTGAACTGTGCTCAATCTAAATCGATCTGGGATCAGAATCAAGCCTGTTATCTATCAAACCATGTACACCATGTTCTCCCAGTAAATGTATTAAAGTATTGTTGGGGTTTTTTTTCAGATCTCCAGCACTGTTTTGGATCTCTGTTATTCCATATTCAACAGCATGCATAAAAATGAGGTGAGGTGTAATTACTTGTTTTGTTTCAAAGCACCCCCTTCTTAAACTTAGAAAGCAACCACCCCATGACCAATTTTTTGACATTTCAATCCAAACAATAACATATAATCTAATACTGCAATGGTTTAAGAAATGTAGGAGGGTATATAAAAGATTTTCTTCTTGTTAGTAGTTTGCAGGTAATTCTTAGTTACTTTAAATTATTTATATGACACTGCTGTTTTTCACCAATTCAGAGCTCAAGAACAAAAAGATTCACTTACAGTCAGTCAGTATTTTAACCTGACCCTCAGTTTTGAATAACACAGGGTTAAATACATTAAAAATATACATAACACTGGATCAATAGCACACCTTAGATTATGCTGAACACAGAGATGTATGAGTTGCTTTACTGATTTTAATACTCTATTTTGCATTTGGAGTTTTTTTGTATTTCTGACTCATATTAAAGAGATTAAGTTGAGGAGAGCTTGAGTATAGCTCTTCTTTATTGATGCAGTCATATAAGGACCCACCTCAGTGACAGTTCTGCTTTATATCACTTTTTTTAATCATAATTTCTTTAAGAACCTTTTCCATAAAATTCACTCAGCCCCTGGGTATATGCTAAAAAGGCAATTTACTTGTGGAGGCTGAGTCCTCTGTTGTTTCAAAACAGGAGTAGATCCTTCAAGACAATAATAGAAAGCATTTTGAAACGCATTTCAATATCTCTTCTTGCCAGTGTCTTTAGCTTATTATAATTCCAAGCATGTTTTCCTGAAGCAGTCACAAAACTCCACAATACTGAAGCTGATTTTATAAAAAATTCTAGCATTTCAGTTGTAAATGTCTAATAAATGTTTTTGAGTTCACCATTGACTCTTCTGCTTCCACAGCTTAGCCAATGGTCCAGAATCATCTGGTAACTTTGAACAGAGTCCTGTTCCTGGTTACTATTTTAGTTACTAACTTTGCAAAAATTATGTGCCCTCAGGATTGGAAGCTGAATCTCATACAATATCCTTTCAAAAAAAATGAGCTACACATCTGCAATATGATTTCTAGGTGTGGTCTGAGTAAAGCAGCAAATAAAATAAATATGTGAAATATGGAAAAATAACTATGTGAAGCTTTGCACAGGTGATCAAATCTCCTATTACAGAAGTCCTACTTTCTTAGCCCACAAAGAATCTTGAGAAGACACTACAAACATGAGTCTGTATGTAGTGAACCCAATGAAACAGTTACGAAATCCTACTTGTGTCAGCTGAATTTAACTTTCTGCATTATCCTATATTGCTGTGAATAAAAAAAATATTCAGTCAGAGCTGCAGATCCTATAGAGAAGGCAGATGGTATTTTAAGAGAAGGAATGAAGCCTCAGCACTGTGAAATTCAAAGTCCATGGCAATTTGGGCTTGAATAGGACTGGACCCCACCTGGGGAATTTAAAATATTTTTGTGAGAACTAAGAATATTTAACATCAATGTTCAATCACTTCACTCTGTGTTTGAAATTTCCACCCCAAAGATATTTAGAAGCTCGGTTTTTACTGTATTTCTTCCACATAGTAATCTCTCACCTGTTATAAATTAATTAGGATAGCTGAAACAGCAGGCTGTCATGAGCCAACCTCTATCTTTGCCTGGTGTGTAATAATTACATCAGAACAAAGGTGGCATTCATATTGTCTCTCTGTAGTAGTCTCCTCCTTTGCAACCTTGTAAGCACCTTGGTTGAGCAGGCATTTTTTTCTTCCCTAGTATTTCATAGCCCTGTAAGTTGATGTCAGTTGCTCTATAAATTGTTGTCTTGCAGCTTGAACCAAAGAAATCCTCTTCCCATACCCTGAACCATGACTCCCTATTTCTTGCTTGTGTATTTTGTCTTTTAAAATTCCTTCTCTGCAGTTTCCCATCCACATGCTTTCCTGGGTTCTCACCCCATCTTCACATACTTGCCCATTACATGTGTTTGTTTCTCAAGCCCACTCCAGGTAACTAAAGTCACTCCCTGATACAACTGTGGCCGTGGCACACAGCCTTCCCATTCCTGGCTGGCTGGGAGCATACTGCCTGGCAGCTGTGTCATGGGCAGGAGGGCTCCCAAACCAGCCTGCAGGTTCAGGGCTGCATCACATGTTGAACTTAGTCTGCTCACATAAAGTCATGGGGAAAATTTCTATTCCTTGAAGTAAGGCTGAGTAGAAAAATGAGCCATTTCCTGAAGATTAAAGAGTGCAGGGGAAGACTTAAACCCAGCAATCTTTCCTGGGTTAAAACCAAGGGCAGTCTGAAAGGTGAAGAGCAGCCCCATTTTAACGAGGTAAGAGCTATCAGTACAATTCAAGCCTGAGGAGTGGAGCTCCAGGCTGAGCTCTGCTTCACCCCCCAGAGCACGGCTGCACTTTGCTGTACAGCGGGGGAAGCCTGTTGAATGATGGTAATGAAAGGAGTAACTTCCAGGCAAGGCTTCGCATCAATCTTTAAAAAGATCTGTTTGCTGCTGTTCTTACATCTGTCTGTGATAAGTGTAAGGTTATCCCTCTTCTCACATGGAGTGTACCAACCTCATCAGCAATAGAGGGTCACCGTAACAAACCAAAACATGCCGGCATCTTGATTAACTTACAGTGTCCACTTGCAGGAATCACAGATTGCTTCTGCAAAGTTTACAAAGAAGGTATGTAAATGTGAAGACAAGCAGTAGCAGTGGATAGGGAAGTATGTCCCTTTCCTTGTTTCTTTTAAAGTCAGCTTGGGTTTTTTCCGTGCTTGCGAAGTGATCTGTGCTGACCCTGCTTATACCCTACGTGTAAAGCCTTCTTTTATATCTCTTCTAAACCCTGTGAATCTTTAATTATGGTAATCTAGTTTATTCGCACTAGACACAATGTCCTTCAGGCATTAATTTTTAATCAGCATTCCAGATGAATGGGCATTGGGGACTATCAACATCTTGGTTGCATGCTGCTGAAAAAGGCCCCAAATTACCGATATTCTGATAGAATGGTAAAATTTGGCAACAGACCTATGGAACTGAGTTTAAAGTATTTTGTTATTGTTTGTGTTTGACTTTATAGGACAATCATGGAACTCTGGGGCGGCCTTTCTTCCTTTTCAGGGTATCTGAATCTCTTCATTTTAAAGATTCTGAATCTCAGACATTGTTATATGTTTATAGACGAGCAGCTGTGTCACAAAATCTTGATGCAGTTGTTTTGAATAAGTGCCAAATATCCTTTGCTTGAAAGCTTAGGGAGCCATTTGCTCAAAAAGCTCTGGTTTGACTAAAAAGATGACAAGATAATGAGATCTGGGGTACTGGTGGATTAAACACTTCTTTTTGTTTGAAGATATGCCTCTGCAAGTGTTTTATCTTGAGCCAAATCATCCATGTGGCTTGTATCTCTGAGACTGTCAAGGTGCACTGATGCTAAATAAATTAGATCAAACATGTGCCTGAGCTGAGTGTCCACCTGGTCTGAAAGCCAAAGCAAAATTATCATCATTTCCCTCACATTTTTCACCATTGGCTTGCTGAGCTGTGACGTGGTCTAATGCCAAGTGTGCTGGTTTAGACACACTCTGATTAACACCAAACTAATTTTTAGGAATATCTTCAACACGTTAAAAAAAAAAAATTAAGTACTGTAAATTAGGTTATGTCAGGTAAGCAGAGTATCAATTCAGCTGTCATTTATGCTTAATTTCAAGTTATTTATTATTTCAACTGCACAAGTCCACCTAGGTTCTTTCAGTGCTTGTATTGATGTGCTCTTTCTTAGCCATGTGCCTATACGACCCCTATGAATTTAGATCCAAATCCTGAATGAGAATAATTAAAGCCAGAATTTTCAGCTTTTTGGGCAGAGGCTGAATGAAAATGTCTCATAATCAAAGGCATAACCCGCCCTGCGTGGATCCCCATGGTATTTGACATGTTGCTTTAAAGAAAATCTCACTGCAGTTTTATACAGTACCCTCTCTGCATGGTGGGGATGTATTTTGGTGTGCTTGTAAGTCTGTAATCCATTGCTCCTTTACAATCATCCAATTATTATGTTTTTCAGCCTCGAAATGGAAGAACTATTGAAGGCAGTGGTAAGTAGGCAACCAAAAGTGTCAAGAATTTCTTCTGCCTTTTCACTAATGATGAGCCTCATGACAAAAGAAGGTACTGAGAAGCATTACAAACCTAGATACACACATTTCATATGGCCACTGAGAGTTGTCTTGACAGAAATGTAGGGTTTTTTCGTGCTCAGAGACTTAGAGTGCACACCCTTGACAGAGGGGTGGTTTCCTTTGTCATGCTTCCATACTCTAAAATAAGGTCAGCAGGGTTACGGCATGGTAGAAGGAGAACTGTGTGAGAAGAAAGGATTCATGTTTGAGTACAAATAACAGATTTGGGCGCTTTTCTAAACTTTCAAATATTTAAATCTTCTGGGTTTAGAATCTGAAGCTATTTAATTTCTAACTTTGAAAACAACCAGATGTACAGAACTGAGTACTAAGTCATATTCAGATCAACATCTCAACATAAAATATGATACTGTGTTAATTTATTTCAGAATACCGTGGAAAGTGAAGTTCATGGATTCATTTACCGGCTCAATGACTTGGTTTACATAAAGGAAAGAGACTTCCCATTGCACTGGTTGTCTATTATGTGACTCAGTTGTCTGGAATTTGCTGTTCCATGTAATAAATTTGCAATCAGTAATTCTTTTTGTTGTCCTTTTTTCATTGAAGCCCATACTAGGCTTCCTTGGGCTATAGTGTAGCATTGCCTGGTGCCAGCTGTAATCAAAGGAAATCAATCATCCCAATATCAACAATTTTCAAATGCATCAGTGAATTTTATAACATCTTCTTTAATAGGGTCATAAATGATAAGCTTGTCCTTTTGACTAGATAATATATTTCCCCATTATTTCAGAATAGGCATCCTGAACAACACTATATTAAAATCATGATGGCCATTTTAATGATTTATTTTGAGTAACTAAGTGCTCGAGTGTGATAGTTGATGAATCCAACGCACTTTGAAAGAAGAGGAACAAGTACTGCTGCTACATACAGGCGTTATTTGATCACATGATGCCTTTTTTCAGCCTTGCCTTAATGGCTATCATAAAGCACAAATGAAGCACTTTTGAGAAGTATTCTGAACATCTGCCCTTTTTTTCTGAAATCATACATTTGAAAATGTAGCACAGCTGATTGTGCTTGCACTGTATGGAGTGTTTTGGTACATGGAGACATTTATGGGCAGAAAACCTTAAGTGCTGAACAGTTACTTCCTTAGGAAGAAAGGAGCATAGTAAAATTGAGGGTCTGGGGATACAAATGAGGCTGCAGTTCCTGAACATAGCATTGGTTTCCTCAAGCCCTTTGTTATCTCTTCTCTTTGACTACAATGGCATAATGCTATTTCAGTTATGCTGGCACAGATGCATGTGAACCAGATTTGGAGACACCTTTGTCCTTAAAAACAAACCCTGAGATACCTGTGTTGTTTTGTGGGGTTTTATCTGGATAAGTTCCCAGTTTGGGCTTTGCTAACAGAAGTTTGGCTGGCAGTTAGAGGGACAGGATGAGTTGTTTGGGACTTGTTGACTCCATCTAAGGCAGAGTGTTCACTTTGGAGCCTCAGAATACAGGAAGGCCATGGAAAAAGTGGAGAGGGCCTCCAAGGTGGCTCCAAGGTGGTGAGAACTCGATCACTTGCCCCTGAGGAGATGCAAGGGAAACTGGGCTGGTTCAGCCTGGAGGAGGGATGCCTTCAGGGGAATCCAATAGACCCTCTGGTGCATATGAGGGTCATCAAGGAGACAGCCGCTGTTCAGTGTGTTGTCAAATCCTGTAGGAAATTTTTAGCCCTTGGAAAGACTGTCAAAGGGATGCTGGCTCCTCTGGCTTCTCAGGTATCTGGAACCAGTTAGGATATCCCTATGGAAGGAACAACTAAGCCAAATACAAGTGGTGGGGATGCACTCTGGGAATGCAAGTAAATAAGAGGTAATGATTACAAAAGCACTGTGATGACACTCCTGGCTTATTTCATCTCAGAAGCTAAAGCTGAAAAATATAAAATTTTGCTCAGTTCTACATCAGTATTTGTACTGGTATTGGCTGGGATAGAGTTAATTGTCTTCATAGCAGTTTTTATGGTGCTGTGTTTTAGATCTGTGACCAAAACAGTGTTGATAACACAGGGATATTTTAGCTATTGCTGAGCAGAGCTTGCACAATCTCAAGACTTGAGATGGCTGGGGGTGCACAAGGACTTGGGAGGTGACACAGCTGGGACAGCTGATGCAACTGCAGAAGGAATATCCCACACTATAGGCTGTCATGCTCTGCAATAAAAGCTGGGGAGGAGAAAGGGACAGACACACACACCCCTTTTCACAGTGATGGTGCTTGTCTTCCCAAGTCACAGCTAGGTGTGATGGAGCCTGACTTTCCTGGAAATGGCTGAACAGCTGCCTGCTGATGTAAAGCAGTGAATGAATTCCTTGTTCTGCTTTGTTTCACCTATTAAACTGTCTTTATCTCAGCCCACAGTTTTGCTCACTTTTACCCTTTCAATTATCTCCCCATCCTACTGGGGGAAGTAAACAAGATGGCTGAGGTTAAACTGAAGCAGTACTGTGCTGTAGGCAACTCATGCTGTGCTCTTGGGGTCAGCAAAGGCTTCCTTCACCCACAACAGGTTTCAAGAATAACACCTGTTTGGGCCTTGAAACTTAAACAAGGTTGATAAATAGGTGGTAATTTGCAGGTGACAACCTATCTTAGGTTCCTCAGTCACGTATCTATAGTAACTGTGGCTCCTCTGTAAGAAGAACAGAAGAGCTTGTTCATTGCTCAGTGGAAATCTTTGCTCTCTGGAGCAATTCAAATGTCACCTGTGAAACAGGTGAAATTAATAATATAGAAATGCAAATGTCATCTCTGGCCTGAAGCTCTTTCTGAATATCCCACTGCAAAACTCATAGCAGAAATTCAGGACTGCAGACACAGGTGACAACTACAATTAGAAGCACAGAAATATTTTTGCAAGAAAAAGAGGTGAAAGCTCAGTTCTTGCTGTCAGGCAGAGAAGAGACATCAAGAGTTTCATGACATGATATACAAAGTACCGAGTGTGTTTAGAAGAGTAAATTGGGCACTTACCCATCCTCTTGTCATAAAAAGCAGCAAGGAGGGACACTCAATTACACTGAGAGGCAACATGTTTCAGCTGCAAAAGGGGAAATTTTTTTTGTAGCGCTTAACTCCTGAAATCAGTTGCCACAGCTTAGAGCATGTGGTTAAGAACAGCTCTGGGGACTCTTGAAAAGGCAGGAACATTCAGGAGTGCACACCTTCGTGCCACCTAACTTGACTCAACATTCACTTCAAGCTGGCCTAGGACCTTAAAAGCCTGGCCTGACCTTAAAAGCCTAGGACCTTAAAAGCTTGGCCTGCTGGAGCTGGGCTCAGCAAGGCACTGCTCAGCAGAGCACACAGCAAGGGACCTGGAACTGCACTCATCTGCAGAGGAGCAAGTGCTGCCCTGCCTCACGACAAGCGGCTCACCAAAGAGAGCACGAAGCACAAGAGGGAAACCTTCTTGGTGTTTTACTTCCCTCTCTCTGGCCCCTTCGTGATCTTGTGCCTTGGACAGCCTCACTCCCTTCTCAGCTCCCACAGGGAAGAGCTCACTAAATCTTCAGGTGACAGCAAGCTGGGAGGGACGGCAACGCTGCAGGACAGAGTCAGCATTCAGAATGACCTCGCCAAAAATACATATGGAAAAAAAATGTACAGCTCACTGAGGATGACAGGAAGTGATCGCACATAGTGAAGAATAATCAATTGCAGCTTTGCAGCAAAGGGGATGGGTAACTGTAGACAGTCATATTTAGTGTTGAGGAGAACACAAAATACAGTATGGAATGACTAAGAAACTGTAGAGACTGTTACATGGGGGGTGTTGCATTGCTGAAATAGGTAAGGCGTCATGTACAGAGAAATACAGGAGAAGAAACAGGGGAACAACCAGCAAAGAGAAAAGGCAGAGGTCAGGGAAAGCTGGAACTCTGAATGAAGTGGGGTTGATTTGTAAGAAGGAAAGTGTGAGGAGAGGAATGATAAAAAGCTTCATTTTAAACTCACCATTCCTGTCAGCATTCATCAATGCCTGTGTTTATTTATTTGCTGGGATTTTAGAGTCGAGCAGTGATCCCAGGATATCTACTGATTGCTTATGTGGAGATCACTCTTAAGAATGACTTACCTGTTCCAGACAACTCCCACATTGCATTTGCCATCCCTCTACCTTATTAAACAGGGTAGAAACATATCTTTCACTGGGCTGGACTGCATAAACTGTCTTTATTGCTCTGACAGATTTCTACACTGAACAACTAGCAGAAGCTACTAAGTCTTCTTCATTCATTTCTGGATCAACTTTTTCCAGTGTACAAAACTAAAAATGTGACTGATCTTATAGCAGGTTATGATTCATCATCTAAAATTTTGACATTTCTCTGGTGCAAAGAACCTTGTACACTAAAAACCATCCCCCTATTGACCTTCAACATG
This sequence comes from Nicator chloris, assembly GCA_013400495.1. Taxonomy (NCBI): domain Eukaryota; kingdom Metazoa; phylum Chordata; class Aves; order Passeriformes; family Pycnonotidae; genus Nicator; species Nicator chloris. The sequence goes on from WAAE01019002.1 coordinate 64,325, forward strand.
CTGAAAGATCAATAAAGGAAGTCTTAATGACAACATAAGGCAAACTTGAAGGAAAAGTATTCTGGATATATTAACTACAAAGCTTCTGGACCCAGGGATTACTACATAGCCATTCAGATAGTACCTGCTGGATTATGGCACTGAAAGATGAGTACACATAAATACAGGCTTCTGGAGTGCAGCTGTCTAAACATCAACCAGAAAAATACCTAAATATGGACTAGAACTTCCAGCAGAAAATGCAGAAAAGTAGAACGTGTGAACTGACCTCGGAGCACCTAGAGGCAATCATGTGCGATCCATCTGAAAAGAGGCAAAGTTCAGGAGCCTCATTCAGCATAGCACCAAGGTCGTATTTCCTCTCATGACCCTGGTGTGAACTGATGTGCCACAGCCACCTACCCTGCCGGGCAGCATGGCCTCTCCAGGAACTATACTAGAGACTCTGCTACATGAAAAAAACAGCAAAAATAGCCTTGGATTATCGGTAGTCTTATACGGCATCTTTTCCTTCATTTTCACAGCTCTGTATAGCCTGCATAGTTCCACAGACTATGAATAATCTCAGATTATAACCCAAATTCACTACTCCGTGACTTTCAAAAGAGCGGCACTTGACTTCCAAGAGGACAACGGTGTTTAGGAATTGCAATATTGGGACCCGTCAGCAGAGGGCAACGCCAGCATCAAATTTGGGATGCTCAAAGCAGAGGCACTTTGGGCCCTCCCCCTCTCCACCGTGCGCTGGGCTTGACCAGCTCGCGTAGTGAATGAGTTCAGACCTTGTGCATCCCTTGTGCTCACCAAGACAAGGCTCTCCGAGGCCCTGACTTGGGATGTTTCCTCTCCTTACAGAGAAAGTGAAGGTGACAGAAGATATCAAGCTTATAAACACATAAATCTCAGTGCAGAGTGAACTACAAGCACTCTGCACAACTGAAACATCCATCAGTCCTCTAGACAGTTAAAATAAGGGTTTTTCCAGGCATCATTTCACCCCCAAGCCTCCATCTGCCCACCACTTCATTGAATTGTGGAGTACCATGTACACACATTCTCTAATAGGTGTTATTGAAGACATCTATTTCCTTGACACCCTGGTGCTATGGCATAACTGAGTTAGGAAAGCAACACCACATCAAGATAAATGTGTTTTGCAGCATTGGTAACAAGAGAGATGCCAGAGGAGCTGTGTTTTGAATGGGTTTTCTTGCTTTGACTTGTAACAAAGTCACAAAGCAGCCTCAGCTACAGGTGACTGAGCTAAGTTGAAACCTATAGCATGAGACATGAGAACTAGTCATGTGCAAAAGTACCACGCAATTAATATCTTGTTTTGTCAACGTAAATGAGCATTTTGGTGATCAAGAGAACAAGCAAAACTATTTCTATTGTATTTGTAGTTTGAAGAGGCTCTCCTATATTGTGCTACATGGAAGAAAGTTTTTATCACCATTTCCTTAGAATGACCTAGGTGTATGCTTTCCACACTTACCAAGCATTTTATTGAACAAGGGCTTGCCTGTGGGTATGAAGCTAAGCATCTTCACTACTAAGATGACACCTTTCTATCTTCCCCCTTTGTGAAAAAATGGTACAGTCACTTTGCCTCAACTTTTGGCTGTGATACTCTGTGCATTTCTGTTCAAGATCATCCAGAGTGCCTATTAATCAACCAGGATACAACCCCAACTTTCCAAAAAAGCCAAGTGTTCATTGTCTGAATATTCATCTGAACTTGTTCCCAATGGCTATGTTTAGAACAAATAATGACATGAATGACCAGCAATAGTTGTTGAGAGTTTACCTTATAATCAAATAAGAGACTTTTTCCTCGGAAAAAACTTATCTTCTGATTACATGAATGCATCATTCTTTATCAGTATAATTAGTGCTACTCCAGTAAATGTTTAAGTACTCCTCAGCATATGTTTTGCAAAACCAGGTGCCAAAATTGAGTTCTGCATTTTTCCCCTCTCAGAGTGGCAACACGGCTAAGGAAAAAAAAACCAAAATAAAACACAACAAACCAACTTTTCTGATCGTTCTACCCCTAGGTTTTCGAGGATCTATAATTTCACTGCTGCTGTGTTGTAAGGCAGCAGTGAAGTGCCATAATTGTGTTTATTTCGTCTTCACCAGCAGAACATTTGATCTGTTGGTAGCACCTGTCAGGGCTGGTTCAAAGCTTAACGAGCTCCATTAACTTTTAACAAGTGTTGTGGAAGAAAGAATATGTCTAGAAAATATCAGTAGTGCTGTTGTGTAAATAAGGGGACAGCAGGTATAAATGCAGGGCCAGAAGAGCTGGAAAGTACCCTGACATGCCCCTTGCTTGACAAGCTTTATAGCGTAAACAAAAGAGGATCACCCAGTCCTTCCTGCCACAAAGGGAATTATTCCTTGTTTTATTCTATTGTGAAACGCCACCTCACACAAATTTTACATTTGCTTCCTGCTGACACTCATGCTGCTCTTTCCTTCATGATCTGTATCTCTCTCTCATTCTCTTTTTACAGCATTTCATCTTCATTCTTACAGTTCACAGTTTCTCACCACTTCAGAACTATTTCTCTCAACAACAACTTCTGCTTGACCCTTTCCTCCTCCTGTTGCCCCAGCACAGTGTGTCCTGATACAGAGGAAAAAGGCAGGGAATATGCTCTGAGGAAGAACATGCTATAGAGCAGATACCAGACAAAGTTTCCTTTGAGAGGACCTGTTGCTTATTAGTTACAGTCAAAGTTAGGTAAATGTCCCTGAACATGGAAGAGTTGTTTTGGGTTTTGTTTTTTTTGGTTTTTTGTTTGTTTGTTCTTGTTTGTTTGGTTGTTTTTTTTAAAGATGCAAAAGGAACCATTTTAAAAAATTTATGTATCCATAGAGGAAAAGCAATGGACTTTAGAGGGGAGAAGGGGGGTAGATACTTTCTCAAGTTCTTGAGAACTTTGTACAATGGAAAAACACTGAATTTGTCATCTGTGTTGAGAGAAGACATGGCTCCACCAGTTTCTGCATGCTTTGCCCTGATAGAGACTTAGTGTAATGATGGAGCAGTCTAAAGACACACAGATGCCCACTACAGTTTCATGAGCAATAAGGCTTTAAAAGACACAGGGTTACTAACCTCTAAAACAGTTAAACAACCTCAGAGGCACTGAACTAATTACACCATGAATCTCTGCTAGATGGGAGAAAAGTCCACAAGAACAGCAGTGTATGTCTTGACTCCTCTCCCTGCAGTGTTTTAAAAATGCCTTAGAATTAGCAGGCAAAAATACTTGACAAAGAAGTAAACACATACAAATTAGTGGTACTGAGTCCCATCATTCATAAGTGCACAGACCAGGAAAAGCAAGTTTCACTGGCTACCACCATACTCTTGAGAAGAAGCAACATTTCCACCAGTTTTCTTTGGAAGGAGCTGAGAAAGGATATTTGGCATAACCCCGCCTTGAGGAATGGTTACACAGGCAAAGAACTTGTTCAGCTCCTCATCATTTCTCACAGCCAGCTGAATGTGCCTGGGCAGGATCCTTGTCTTCTTGTTTTCATGTGCAGCATTCCCTGCCAGCTCCAGGACCTCTGCTGCCATGTACTCCATCACTGCAGCCAGGTAGATGGCAGCAGCAGAACCAATCCTGTCAGCGTACTTCCCTCTTCGGAGGAGTCTACAGACACGACCCACAGGGAACTGCAGACCTGCCTTGGCTGATTTGCTTCTCTTTGATGCACTCCCAGGGTTGCCAGCCACTGCTTGTTTCTTTCCACGGCCAGACATTCTGACAGGCAAGGAGATACAGAGGGCTGAAGGTCTTCAAAATATTTGGGTGCTTGGGCTACAGCTAATGGATAGCAAGAGGAGGCAACAGCAAGGTCAGTTCTGCTCTTCCACATCAAGGAGGAAGCTCATTCTTTTCTTGAGAAAAGAACACACCACAGACCATAGTTCATCAAGAGCACAGCTAAAATTTTAACTGTTATTACACTTTCATGAGAAGGATCTCATTGCAAAACCTGTCAAGGGTTACTGAAGTTAGATACAAAGGGCTCAAAAGAGGAGAGGCTTTCCCCTGCTACTTAGAATGCATTGGGTCTGAGGTACATTGGGTCTTCTTCAGCAAGATTTTTTTTTAAACACCCCAACTATTACCTCAAAGCTAACTTGAGGCCTGTCTCTTCTTCCAAGAGCAACCTGCATTACAACTTCTTCTACTATCAAGTTACAGCTTTCCTCCATTTTTCATCTAACAATGGAAAAATTCTTGCAGCCTACAGCTTACCCAAAATACTCCAGGAACTTTTCATATAGAGCTTTAAATTAATTCCCCAAGTGGTATTCTCTGGCTTCTATGAGAATACTACTGGAGGTCTTCTGCACCAGGAAAAGGATGAACTGATTTGGACAGCACAATGCAGACTGAAGAATAGAAGTTACCATCTACTTCCTCATCATACTCTTATAATTGGAGTAGTAAAACTACTCAATTAAATAACATTTCTAGCCTGTAAGCAAATAGGACAGCTAACTTCCTGCACAGCTGTTTGCAACATACAAGAACACCCATCACTACATTAATAGGTAGGGCTTTTACAGAGAGGTTTAACTATTTAAGAAAAATCAGAATAAGCTTTGAGATGAAGGAGGAAAAAAGTAAACATTAAAAAAAAAAACCCAGCCCCTAAAAAAATCCAAGCAAACCAAGCCCTTAAAACTCTTTATCCCTATTACCAGACGAAACTTTTTCCAAATTATTCACAGTATAGTCAATATTGTGTAATAGGGGCAGCTAACTTACAAAGGACACAAAGCTCACAACCCCAAATCTTCCACAATACATTATAATTAAAAATACATCACCTTACTTTCAAAAATCCTTATTTTGTCCTAGTCTGCACCTTGCTGTAACCTGCACTCAACCACAGACGAGCCACACAACACCACTACCTCTACCCTAGGCCCAGAACCTTTTTATTAGCAACTTTTTCTCCTCATCAGTGAGTCACCTGGATAATTAATCAGTCATTTACACACGTGCTTCATCTTCCTTCACCAAATCCTTGATTTGGGGCAAAATGAAGAAATACATTACAGCTGCTCAGAAGCAAATTTGCTGGGGTGAGGGGGAAGAAGGGCCCCTCCTATATGTCCAAGGGCTGAGCCATAGCTACATTTCAGTCTCACTATGACACTGCCAGTTCTCACCCACTCTGGCTGGAGTATTTCTGTCTGTACACTAAAAACAGTCCTCTCCTTCCTGCTGAAGCTTGATGAAAAAGTACACAGGAAAAATGGCTTTGTAAGTATGTTTTTAGTTGGGTGGGAGGGGGAAAACATGTTTTGCTTTAGATGTGTCCTGGGCAGAGTAATTCTTGGTTCATGTTGTGTCTGAGCCCCACCAAGTGATGTGATGGGGCTGCCCCTATGATTTAGGCTTCTGTCCCCTCTTCTGGTAACTCTGTCCCAGACAGGGCTCAGGGTTTACTGTGGTTTTGGTGCTGAGTGCTTGGCTAGCTCCTCTTAGTTCACCTAGGAGTAAAAAGCTCACCTCAGGCAAAGGAATATTTCTGAGCACCTGTTAAGTAAATGAGTGCTCCCTTCCTGCTCATGCTCTTTCTGTGTTTGTTTTCTGGCATTCAAAATAGTTTCCAACCAGCAACATACAAGAGCTGTGGGTGTGAATGGTATTTCAGCCACAGAAGATGACTATTTAAACCAGAGGGTACTCCTGGAAGACCAAGCTCTGGCAAAATACTCAGACAACACTGCCATGAACAGTTCAGCCTTTGGTTCTGCCTGCTGGACATCAGCTGTGGGTCAGAGCCTCACAGCACCTTATTTGTGGCACTCACACACTTTTCCTATAAGGATGAGCATTTAGTCTAAGCTGAGTGAGGTTGAGTTTCCTGCCACCTAAGGGCATTGAACAACCAGTATGGGGCATCCTCTGCATGTCCAAATGCTCACCACAAGGACTGATGTCCTCTCAAAGCACAGTTTTCTGTTTCTTCTAATTCAGAGGCAGAAAAGGTGGCTGTGTCTTCCATTCAGTAAGCCTGGCTTAGCACAGGGAAAATGGCCAGCCCACTTCAGAATAACTCGCTGTTAATGCAATGCCCATGATCTTAGAACATGTGGAAGTGGGGCTTCTAAATTTTCATTTCAGGCCCTTGCCAGAGCTGAGACAGTCCTTTCTCCACATGCCCAAACACACCCTTAAGGCTGCCGGCAGGTTCCTTGGGGTTCTCTTGTGGGGACTGAGTATGCTGTCCATTGTGCTAGAGCATAAAAGGAGGGGAAGGAAGGCAGGAGCAGGTCTCTTCCCTCTGCTATGTATCTTTGAGAAGCAAGCTGAAAAGATCTGCTCAGTTCTTTGAAAGGGCAGGCCTAGGGGCCTGTTTGTATGGGACGGGGTGTGATCCCAAACGGATTTGCGTCACCACATTCAACATGCTTCTCCGTGTTTTCTGAGTGATACTTTAACATGGACTGAAAACTGAAATAAAAGTAACTATCAAGAGACAAATTTCTGGTAATATCAGTGGGCTATGGTCAAATCATAACAATACTATAAGTACAGCTGATTATGCCTAATAAGAATAGATAATATAGGCTTGATTGCTTTGTTTTTTCTTTTTTTTAAACAGATCAGGGAAAGAAAATAAGAAGATAAACCAGTGGGCAAATAAAGCAGGGTATGAAATACAAACAGATAAAAAAAGGCTCAGTGAAGTGGAAAGAAAAGTTACAGGGAATCACAGAAAATCTGGAAGGGACCACAGTGAGTCATCTCTCCAACCTCCCTGCTCAAGCATGGTTTCTCTGTGTCAGGTTGGATGGGGCTTGGAGCCACCTGGTTTAGCGGAAGGTGTCCCCGCCCACAGCAGGGGGATTTAGGATCTTTAGGGTGCCTTTCAACCCAAACAGTTCCGTGATCCCTCCCCACGGCCCATGCCCGAGGCCGCCCGCCGCCGGGACCATCCATATTAGGCAGTGCGGGCAGCGGCGGCGGCGCTGCGCCCGCCCCGCCGGGAGCGCCGCCTCCTCCGGCCGCGCCGCGCACGCCGGGACGGCCCTGCCCGGCCTTGCCCTGC
>WAAE01019002.1:71822-246834 GCA_013400495.1 Nicator chloris
CCCCGGTCCCGGCCCCGCCGGCACCATGCAGGTGAGCAGCCGCCGTGCCCCCGTGTCCCCGCACCCGGCCGTGTGCGGGCGGTGCTGCGGGACCAGCCCGGCCGGGCCGAGGGCTGGGGCCCCGCCGACAGCCACGGGCCGCCCTCCTCGGCCGGGTGCCCGGGGCAGGCGGGTGGGGGCGGCCCGGGTTGGTGCCGCTCTCTCGGGGCAGAGGTGGGCGTGAATGTTACGCGGCGGTGTTGTTCGGCAGCTCCGTGGCTGGGCTTGTGGCAGTTTGTTGCTTTTTTTTGCAACCACGGTACTTATTTCACTACTGTAGTGAGCGGGTGGGCGTTTCAGGCAGTGCATCAGTGTGTTAGTAAATGATAGTAAGTGCGAGGTCGAGGGAAAAGGTGACCGCGGTCAGAGACAGGGGGAAAAAAAAATATCAATCTGGTGTTGTGTTTGCTGAGCTACATTGTTCTTTTTCTTTATTTTCTTCTTCTCCCCCTCTGCCCCCCACCCGTCCCTTCCTGTCCCCGATAGTCCATGGGTACTGGGGTTTAGTCTGAGAAGAGAGATGGTTATATGGCTGTGAACAGACCTGGTGTAAGGTGTACTGATACAAGCTGTAGCAAAGCAGTAGGTGTGTTCCGTTTCCAAAGTGGACCTAAGCCAAGATAGCAAGGAAGCACAATCAGCCTATGGGTGCTTTTCACTGAGATTTCTTGTATTTTAAATAATAAAATTGCCTGCTAAATAGGAAAATCTTATACTGAGCTTTTCAACGATATGCAGGGGTGTATTGGCCTTGTTTTGCAGGATTATGGCAACTGTTTTACAGTAAAATTTCAGGAACAGTGTAGCTATAGATTTAGATCTGACTTGTTAGCAATGGGCTTGGCTGACAGAGATGGCTTGCTTTCCTCTAAGCACTTACAGAGTCACTCTGACTGGAATCTAACAAGGAGACTTCCCGTGTACTGAGAGCTAGATCTATAAGGTTTATGCCTGTGTGTGTCCTGTCACTTGTGCTTCCTGATGCAGCAACCATTGATTTGGTGGCCTGTCCCGCTGAGGGTCTATAATGAAGCCCTCTGGCTAGCATGCTTCCTTGTCACCCAGCTACTACCCTCTCCTTTCCTTGCACTTTGTTAGGCATGCAGCAGTGGTTACAATGCTTCAAACTTAGGTACCCAACCAAGACCTCCTGTATGTGCTGTGAGTGGGAGGGAATAAAAATCAGTCTTCAGGGTACTGCAGGTCTGGGGCTGGAAAGAAGCCTCAGCATCAGGAGGATTTGGGCTGTGACTTTCTGGCATCATCCATCCAGCTACCAGTTTAGCAACTGTATAAAGTTCTAGAAGTGGTTAAGTTCACCTTGAAGAAATATCATCCATTTGTTGTTCTCTTCTAGGACCCAAATAAAGACACGGAGTGGAATGACATTCTGCGCAAGAAGGGTATCCTTCCTCCAAAGGAAAACCTGGAGGAACAGGAACGGGCAAAGGAAGAGGAGCAGTTTGCCATCCTTCAGAAATCTCTGGGTGAGTGACCAGCCAACTCAAGCAGCAGCAGAACAAGCCTTGGAATGGCTCCTGGGAGAAGCTTTCTCAAAGAAATAGCCAGCAGTGATGTTTATATGTCTGTAAAGCAATGTGTCATTTTCCAGGTCTGTAGGATACCAAAGCTTCATCTGTGCAGGGTGATCAGCTGTTAATGGTATCAAACAAATACATTCCTGAGCACATGGATTCTTCCAGCACAGGAAAGCTTTGTTCTTTGTGTCAGCTCTGTATTTTTATGGAAGTAAATGTTTGAAAACTGAAACAAGAACAGTGCAAACAGAGTCTGCCAGGTGAATGTGCATATCTGTGCTGCAACTGCTAAACTTGAAAGCTTGTGCAGGTAGTTGAGTGCTAGTCTAGGCAGCCTTCAGCTCAGACACCTTTTCCATCATATTCTTTCCATCTGTATATCTAAAGCACGTAACACTTCTAAAAATCCAGTAGGAATAATAATGACAGGTTAAGAATTTGGGACAGGTTGAGAATAATGGGGCTGCTCAGCCTGCAGAAGAGAAGGCTTGGTGGAGAAATGTAGCACCTTCCAGTGCCAAAGGGACTGACAAAAGAGCTGGGGAGGGACTTTCTACAATCACAGAACAGAACCATAGAACATCCTGAGTTGGAAGGGACCCACAAGGATCACTGAAGTCCCAACTCCTAAGGGCAATTCCAACTTTATGAGACCATGTAGTGATAGATAGGACAAGGGGGAATGGTTTTAAGGTGAAGGAGAGTAGGCTTAGATTAGATATTAAGAAGAAAATCTTTGCTGTGAGGGTTGTGAAGCACTGGAACAGGTTGGCCAGAGAAGTTGTGGATGTCCCATCACTGGAAGTGTTCAAGGCCTGGTTTCATGGGCCTTTGAGCAACCTGGTCTAGTGTTCTTTGAAGGTGTCCCTGCCCTTGGCAGGAAGGGTTGGAACTGGATGATCTTTAAGGTCCCTTTCAACCCAAGCCATTCTGTTTTTCTAAGATAATACTTAAAAAAAATCCACCCCATCCTTCCTATTAATCTGTCTTTAGAGTAAATAAATTCTGTTGGACTGATAAAAGTTGATGAGTTTTAATCCTGGAATGAGGTTTTTGCTGATTTAATGTTTCTTCTGTTCTAGTGAAAACTTACGAGGACATGACTCTGGAAGAGCTAGAAGAGAATGAAGATGAATTTAATGAGGAAGATGAGAGAGCTATTGAAATGTACAGGTCAGAGTAGCTTGCAGAATTTGGCTTTAATGATAATTGGAGGGTCTTTCTTGTATATGCTCTTAGCTATTGTTGAAGAGAAAGGATGTTTTTAAGATGATGGAAAAAGGAGGTTGTGTTTCTGGTCTCTTGTGGAGCTTTTAAGTGTCTTTAAAAGGATAACAGCGTTTGAATTCAGTATCCTTTATCTACAACCTAGCTTTGCAGAGATAATGTGCACCTGTTGAGTGTATGGCTGGGGATCCTGAGAGCTTTGAAAATCACCTCCAGTATTTCCTAATTTTTGTGTGAATGAGGTTAAGGTGCTGCAGATTTGCATAATTAGTGTTGGTTTCCCTCTGTCTTGTGACCTCTCTCATGGCTTTTGCCATTTAGTTTGGTAGTGTATTATCTGCAGAAGAAATGTCTAGTGAGGCCAGAAATGAGGGAAAAAAGCATTTAATGAAATATGGTTGTACTTCTTGCATGTTGGTGGTTTTAGTCTATGATGCAAATACAAGAGCATGTACTGTGTCATTTTGCTTTTATTGCTCTGGGGTTAGAAGAAGTTTGTAATTTGCCTCTGAAGTCTGGGTTTCAGCCAGCTCCTTCAAGTGATGTTCTGTCAAAAAAATGCATCTACTCACAAGATGTCTTTTTCATTCCTGGCTAATCAGGCAGCAAAGGTTAGCAGAAATGAAGGCAGCTCAAATGAAGAATAAATTCGGGGAAGTTTTGGAGATTTCGGGAAAAGATTATGTTCAAGAAGTTACAAAAGCTGGAAAAGGTATATGGGTAGTCTTACACCTCTACAAACAAGGGTAAGAATTTGTTTTTAACCAGTAAACCTTGCACTGTCAATAGCTGAAAATGGTCCAAGATAAATGTGTAGTTGTTGTGGAACTAAGGACTGATTCTGGAGTTCTAAGAAATAAAAACAAATGAGTAATTTCAATACTGTTGAGTCAAGACTGCTGAACTTCATTCTAGAGTGATGTTACCACGAAGTGGCTTTTCCATACATATATACAACACAGTAAGATGTGTACCATACAGCTTCCATACAGGTAGCTGCTGCCACTGAAATATCCAAGCTTTGGAGATTATTCTGGATTAAATGCAAGGGGCTGCGAATAGGAAGGATCAATGTGTATTTAGCTTGACTTCTAGTGGCATACAAATGGGGTGAGCAAGGTTTCCAGTCCTGTCACTGTGATAGAAAACCTTGTCAAAACGGTCTGTTGTGTTGCTAGATTTTTTTTGGAAGGGTTATAAATACTTGCTGTTGTTCTTTAGCTCTAATTGCCTCACAAGTGTTGATCATCATTTGCATACCTTCTTGCAGGAGCAGCTTTGTTTTTTATTTTGCTCTTGTTCATGCAATTTCTAAGTATCTTAAATTCATAAACCAGTTTCACTGAATATAAAGGGGGTAGAGGGGAAGATTTCATTACTAATATATTAAGACAAAAAACCCACCACACCCCAAAATCTCCAGTGGTGCTAATCTCATTTGAATGCTGAATACTGGACAACAAAAGTATTCAGAAATTGCTTCTGGTATTTTTGTCTTTCCAGAAAGTCATCCATCTGATATTTCTGACCTTTCTTCTGGAGCTGTTTACTTTTTAAACTTGCTCTTGTTTTCTCCTTATGTGTGTCTGTTGCTGTTCTTTGCAGAATTCCACTCTGTGCCTTAATAAATCAGCATATGAGCGGGCTTGCAAAGAAGTTCCGAGACGTGAAATTCATCAAAGCGATCTCTACCACCTGCATTCCCAACTACCCCGATAAGAACCTGCCCACGATATTTGTGTACCTGGAGGGAGACATCAAAGCTCAATTCATTGGGCCTTTGGTGTTTGGTGGCATGAACCTCACAAGGGATGGTGAGTGTCTGCATCTGCTCTTCCAAAGGAAAGGCAAAACTGTTTTGCTGGGAATGAGACAAATGAGGCTTAGGAGGAGAAGGGAGGTACTGAAAATGATATTAGATTTTTTTTTTCCCACCCCTATGGCTCAACCATGTGGCTATCTTGTAAAAGCAGTGATAGGCCAACATATAGATATTTGTCTTGTGCAAGTATTTATGCCCTGTGTTTGGTGAAACAAATTTTGCTGGATATATTAAAGGGAAAACAATACCCGTGCATGTTCTTGGGGTGTCTTGGACATGAACGACTGCCCTTGCCTGCAGTGACGTGATAATCTGTGCAGTTGCCTACTGGATTTTAGGGCTCCTTGTTTCATTTAAAGATGATGGCATATGTTTGTCCGTTGTCCCTGACTGAGTCAGCTTAATTCAGTCATGACAGAAAGCTGTGCACTGAAATTTCTGCACTTTTCTGTCTTCCTTCCTTCTCTCCTAAGCAGAGGTGCCTTCCACTAGAGATTAAAGAAAGTGTGAGGTTGTGTTCATTATTCTGTAACATCTGAAAGAAATTAGATTTGGTGATAGGATTGTCAGCAGGAATAGGAGAAAGGATTCAACTGAATGTGTTGTATTGACTTTCTACCACTTCTGGGAAGCAATCCAGTCCAATTTGGGCCTACTGCTGGTGGTGAAGTCTCTTTACTCTCTTAAGGAACTAATATTTAGGGTGTGATGTAGAGGCAAAGGGGTGAATTCTATTTACAAGGTACATCCCTGAAAAATACCTATAATTCAGATGTGTAAATGAAATTCCCACAGTTTTTTGCCCTTTATTAAATTTGTTCCCTGCCTTTTCTGATTGTGATGAGCTCAGTATATGGTGGGAACAGCTGTAATGTATGAGCAGCATTCCTTCACTGGCAATGGATGTGCAAACATGTCTTCTGCCCTTATGTGGTTAGAAGGAGGTAGAATTCACTTTCACTGGGAGAGTTGCCTCTAAAGCTGCTGCTCTGTTTGCACTCTTGGTTACAAGGTGAGCAGGGTGGCTGGGGATGTCACTGGTGGGTGCAGAGCAGTACCCTGACCTTTGTGCCCTGGGCTGAGACCTGTGCCAGCACTAGGGACTGGGAAAGGAGGGCTTGGCTGGAGCAGGTGTGATAAATGGGACAGGAGCTTGGATCTGGGTATGGAGGAAGAAGGGGAGGAGGGCCCTGGTCTGGTGGTAGTAGGATGATAAGGGAAGTCACCTGGGGAGTCAAAGGTGGGCTTTCTCCTGTTTGCTCCCCTACATTCATGACTCTTGCTTTGCACTGCAGAATTGGAGTGGAAGATTTCTGAGTCGGGGGCCATCAAGACAGACCTCGAAGAGAACCCCAGGAAGCAGATCCAGGACCAGCTCATGTCCTCAATCAGGGCTTGTGTCCCAGCCAGAGGGGAGAGTGACTCAGAGGATGACTAACTCCTGTGACTGCATCTGGATTGATGCAGTGCACTTGCAGCCAGTGTTCCCACCTCAAGCACTGGAGACACTCCTCAAGGCCTTGCTGAGCCCCAGAAGGGTAGCCTTTCAAGACATTCATTCTAGAGACCTCTAGAAACTAAAAACATTTCTGTTTTTTAAAAATTGCAGCTTCACTTAAGATGCTGAAAGACATTTTGTATAGTGAAGCCTGAGTAAATCTTACTAAAAAGTTTTAAAATATAAACATGAGTAGAAAACAGGTCCCTTGTTATTATTTTCATAGTAAATTGCTACTACTTAAAAAAATTCAAATATGAAATGGTCTTTAAGTGCACTGTTTTTAACAAGCTTAAATTGTACAAATCAAATTTAAATAGCTGGTCTTAAATAATTACTTATGGCACTTAAATGGGCCATCTCTTAGCCCACTTTGCTCAGACCTCTGACAGCCTGGACTTCACAGAGAGCTGGGGAGGGTACCCAGGATACAGGTGCTTCTGGAGGTGGGAGGTGGTTCTCTGCAGAGGGACAACATGAGGCTATAAGCTGGGATTCCAGGCATCTTGAGAGAGGCCTTGGGGGTGGCCAGCCTCTCCTGGGACCTGCTGAGTCCAGAATTCCACTTTTGAGTTAGCAGCACTATTTTTGCTGTTCACCAGGGCTGAACTTCCCACACCATCTTGCCTGCTAATTGCAGAATGAAATTCCAGTTGGTGGTGCTCAAGTGTGAAACTGCTGATTTCTTCAACCACATCAGGTGTTCCTATAGTAGTGTCATTGCCAAATGGGAGAGAGGATGATGTTTGAGGAACTGACATCTTGCTATATTAAAGACTTCCATTTTCCAGCTACAGTAATAATAACTGAAGCCTTAGAAGAGCATAAACTTAAATACCACCTTGATTATAGATCTGCTGACTCTTGAAGCTGCTTGATTATTTTGGGTTGGATTTAATGTCCACCTGCACTTTCAGTTGGTCTACACTCAGGCTAACAATCTCCAAGAGCTTTGGCTAATGAGGCTGCCCAAATGACATTTTGTTATATTGTTGATTGATTCTGTGGGTGGATGGTACAGAATGCAATACTCTATAAGCAGTGATATTTTTTAAGGGTTTTTTTTTTAGTTTGTTGTGCTAGTTTGAAAGCAAACTAGTGAGAGACTTTGAATCAGAAATACAATTTAATAGGAAAAAAATGAAATAAATGTAGTAGTACAAAAAAAAAGACAACCCACTGACAGAGTCAGGGTACAAACCTGACCCCCTGACAGTCAGGGGGTTTGGTAGAAGTTCAATCTAATGGTGGCTGCAGTTCTCCTGGAGTGATGATTCCGTTGAAGCAGTGATTCTGTAGAGAAGGTCTGGTCTTCCTCTGAAGAGTCCAGTGGAAAAGGCTGGCTGTGGTGTTCCAAACCTCAGCTTATATTTAGGATGAAATGCTTGGTTCCTCCCTCTGGGCGGAGTATCTCACAATGGGATGTAATCTTATCAGCTATGTGGTGATGGCCCATTAACAGATGATGTCCCCCTGGAGGGAGGATGGCTCTGCTGCACCTGGTGTCAATAGCTGGTCCATTAACAGAAAATAGCCCCAGGAGCTTATCAGGGATGAGTCATGGAGGGGATGGGGAACACTGTCCCACTGCTTCCAACAGCTTATGAAGATGGTAACAGAATACATACCTTTGGATACATCTTACACTATAACCTAGGACATTTGTACTGACTTTCAAGCATGATTCCTGCACTCAGACAAATCAGTGTGTAGTCCAAACAACAACTAACTGTTCCTTCAGGTGAGGTTGTAAGATCCCGATGGAGAGCTTCCTCTTTGAGATGTGAATGGTGATTTGAGCCTCACTTGTCTCCTTTCTTTTCTCTTATGTGTTTTTTGGCACGATAGCTAAAATACTTGTGCAAGTGAGCCAAATGCAGCACAATAGAAGCTGATAAATCCTGGATATTACATAGCAGCACCCTTCTCATGACACGGGACTATCCCAAATGCTGTCAGGCTTGATGCTTCACTGTGCACACCTACAACTTCATACAGTCTAGGAAGGGGACAACTCTTCCTCCCTGTAGAAGCCTACACTGCATATTTTGCTTATTTTTTGCGTGTTCACACTGAATTGTGCTTTTGAGTGCTGCATTCCTTTAGGAGGAAACTAGAAAAGCTAGGGGTGAATAAAAAGGAGAGGTGGGACTTAAGACTGTTTCCTTCACAGTCTCTTCTTCCAGCAGGGTCTTAAAACTGCAGCTGCCTTCCCCTATTGTGTGTGGTCTGATGGGGTTTGTGAGCTCTGGGAGCAGCGAGAGGACTGAGGTCCTGAAGGGGACCAGGGCTGCATATGGGTTGTCCCAGGCTGCTTAGCTGTGGGGAGCCAGCTGTCTTGTGCCTGGGAATGATAACTGTGGCACCCCCAGGTAGTAGTTTTGTCTTTCCTGGAAAAGAAGCGGACCTGATCTGCCTGGGGGTTCACACAGGAGACTACCTAGGAGAGGGGGAGAGTGCCTGCTCCCTGCTGTCAGGCCTACAGCAGGGGCTGCCGTGCAGTTTCATAGCTGTATTTTGGAACAGCAATTCAGGAGAAATGGAGACATTTTGACCTCCATCTTTCATCCTCAACTGCTTAATCTGCTGAAATATTCGGGGTTGCCACTGGAGGATGCCATGCTGAAAGGGGCAGATGTGAGAATCATCACAAACCAGAAGAGGCTGAATACTCTGCCCAGCAGATGAGACCCACATGGAGCATCATTTCAAATGGTATCTGTGCTTCTCACTCTTTGGCTAGGTGTGAAAACAGCTTTTTGTAACGTTATTATTTTTTCTGCCAATTATATTGCTGTGCTCAAGGCCTTTTGTAGAAATTAGGTCTCTGCAGGAAACAGATAATGAGGCCTGTTTAACCTTTTGGCAGAGCAGGAGCTGTGGAAACACAGCTAAGGGAAGGAGCTTTAGCTTAAAAGGAAGCTGGCTGCTAAATAGCAAACCAAAACAGCCAATTAATATACATTGCAGAAAGGGCAATATCATTGGAAAAAATAACTAGAGAGCAAGAGCTCTCATTTGCCAAGGCTTGGGGCACTGTTGCTAAATGCACTATCAATATTTTTGCAGCCTGTCAACAGTGTCAGATCAATGCTCACTTTTCATCGGCATGAGAAGGGTCTTTCTGTCAGGTATCATGGGGGAAATCCAAGGCAGTGAGCCTGTCAGCAGTGCTGAGGCTTGTGTGGGTTCCTGGCCAGCAGACTGCTGTGAGAGCATCCCTGCTCATCCCCCACTGCAGCTGTGCCTGTGGGTGGTGGCAGGGGGAAAGTAACCCTGGGCCATGGACAGGGGCAGATGATTTGCCATTAGTGGGCAGTCACTCTGGAGTTTTTTGTGTGAAATATGAGTGCACCACTAGTAATAAAAAGTGTTCTCTTCATGGTGCAAGTCTGAAGTCTGCTGCTTAGCCAGAGCCAGGCCATGTGAGCGCCTGCATTAGGTTCATGGCAGGCTGCCCTGATCTGGGTAAGTTACCATTCTGATTTTTATTCCTCCCCTCCTTCCCCCACCCAAATCTTTTATTCACAATATGGGCTCACCAAACCTGCAGGGCAATGTTTTACATCAATTTCACATGCAGAGGGAGAGCCAGGTGTTGTGCAAGCAGGGCAAAGCATGGCTAAGCTGCCAGTTCTCCAGGTACTGAATCCAGCCAGGTCGCACAGTCAGGGACCTGTACAGAGGTAGAAGCATCTGCAGGACTGTGGCTGCAGAAGGTGAAATGAAGGAGAGTCCTTTGAATGGTTGTGCTGTCCTGTACCTCCTTTGGCCAGGTCCTACTTTTCCAGGGCTCAGCTCAGCCTCTCCTGCCTCATCCTTGTGGCTGTCCTATCACCTGCTTTCCCAAATATGCTCAGGTGGATATTTGGTTGGCCTTGTTGCTTGGAGTAATTTAACTTAGGTGAGGTGACTCGCTATGAGAAAGCTGGGTGTGTGCATCCAGCTCTGTAGGATCAGTGCACAGGATGGGCACACAGTGCTAAGCCACAACTTAGCCTGACATCTGAACACTAGTATTTATCTTTGTAGAGTTCATGAAGAAAGTCATTCTGATCTACAGGGATTCTCATGAAAGTTAAGGTGCACTTTTTATTCCTGTTTTAAAACTCAAGTTCAGAATAATTTGTCTTTATGCTCTGGAAATCTGGGGAAGTTAATCTACTTCACAGGCAATGAGAAAGGAGACTTCTAACAGAAATGTCAGTAACTTGGTTTGGAGTAGCTCTTCTTTTGCGAAGAGGTAAAATCCCTTACCTTTATATGAACATTTTGCTGCATATTTGTTAGGATTGGATCATGTCTAAAGAAACTTTACTCTCACTGAGATCAAAGGAGAATGCTTCCCTCTCATTGCTAAAACTAACATATTCCCTGTCACCTGTTTGGAAGGCAGTTGAACTAATTTCTTATTACAGCCCATTATAAATCACTCCTCATTTCAATCTCATTTAGTTAATTCAGTCATCAAAGGGTTGTAGGAGGCATAAAGTATTTTATTGATGTATTTAGCCCTTCACAGAATTAAAAAGAAGTATTGAACCTCTTAGGTCTCTTTATTTGCAGATGGCTCTTGTGATGCAGGAAAAAGCTTCATTCCCTCCTGTAGCAGGCAGAACCATTAAAAAGTGAAAACCGAGCAGCAAGATACTCAGCAAGAGACTGTCTGCAGGCTTCTGCAGGAGACTGATGAACAATATGACTTGTTTTCATATACCATGATAAAAATTTCCTCTCTTGACAACATGCCAAATTTTTCAGGACTTCATCAAATTAATTTGAATTTACAGAGCTGACTGAGGAAAACCGAGGTCTGATAAAAATGTCAGGAAAATTACCAAGTAATTCCGAAGGTGGTTCTATTAAACACTTCAAATGTTAAACAAGGAGGAAAGTGTGTGATCTAAGGTAGAACAGACCATATAAAGTTATTAATGGACGATGAGGTGTATGTAATTACGCATATTTGTAAGCCTCTGCTGCAGTATATCTCCTATAAAAAGTCATTCCAATGTTCCATCAAACACAAGACTCATTCTTTTAAAGGCCAAAGTTACAGCATTTGCTGATGAGAGCAAGTCTTGGATTTTCAGACAGCCACTGCCTACCCCCACAGAAAGTGACTCATGCTATAGCATGTGTCATCCTGATCCCCCTCCCCTCAATATCCATGGGAATACTTTCATTTACAAGGAGGACAGCAAAGACAGGTACTGAACTCTCTCTTGCATGACTGCAGCTTATCCTTCTGTGAAGTAGTACAGACCATTTGGGGGCATTGGGAAACTTCACTCATTATCTGTCCCTATGCAGATGATTTCTGTTAAGCTGAAAGTAGGGATATCCTGGGTCCTCCAAGTTGACTATCACTTCCTGTGGTTTAGTTGTTGGCCTCAGGTGATGAGAAGAGACACTGTGAGGGCTGCCTCCATGGCAGAGAAGCCCAGTAACAGACACTTGCAAAGATCTGCTGCCACATTAAGGCATCACTATGAATGTGCAAAATGTGGAGTTGGGTTTCCTGTCTGGTAAACATCCCCAAACTCCTCCAGCTGAGGTGCCTTCACTCTGATTATGTCTATCTTGAAAATTTAATAGTCCCAAGGAAAGGGATGTGAACCACATCTTGTGGAGTGAACCAAGTCCAGATTAAAGGTCTCATCCTGGAAGAGCTTGAAGAAGTTTTTTTTCTTGTCTTCCTTCTCAACCTAAAGGCAAAATGAAGGCGAGAACCCTTGAGACAGTGGAAGAGATGAAAGGCAAGAGGCACAGGCAGGATGAAATGATCTCTTTAAAGAGAAGTCTGACCATTTCTAGAGAAGGGTAAAGGTGAAGAAGATAATAAAGAAAAAAATTAGAGCTTGCATTATGATGAAGATTCGGGAGTATTTGGTGTTGGGGTAGACTGAGAGAAGCCCTGTTCTCCAAAGATGGATTTTCTGTATGTAGCTGGACACTGCAGGGTAGCAGAGTGGATGGCGGCATTAAATCACAGAGGAAATTTCATACAGACCCATGAAAACGTCTTCCCTTACTTCAGAGTATAGGAACAAAAAAGGTAAAGATGCATGCTCTGATCCACAGAGAAATTTTGGGGGGTGAGCAAGTGAGCACCACAAAGAGCAGAAATCAGGTGGGTTTACAATAAGTAAAAGTGATTGGTAAAAAAATAATCATGTACAGTTCAAGCCAGGAAAAGATATTGCTGCATTATTTGCCTGCTCATAAGCTCTCTTTAGCATAAGCTCAGGAAAAGCTATGAATCTTTCAGGTGGCAGGCACTGTTTATGTACAGTTTAACAAGACACAGTAAGCTCCAGCAGCATCATGGCATCTGGCACACGTTACAGATACAGCCCAGTGGGTAATACAGACTTTCTCTCTACAAATGGCATTTTCAGTTCAAAAACACTGCTACACTGTCATTTTCAAAGTTAGCTGCTGCCCTATGCATATGTGTTGTATTATAGAAGAGATATCAGTTTAATTTTAAATACAGTTGAGTAACAATCTCATCACTGGCTTATTGGTAGCAGTCCATGTTGAATGCAGCTAGAAAAGGGAGAAGGAGAAAAATCCATCTCTTTGTCCTTTGACGAGTAGCTGGCACTTCAGGCATCTCCTGGTGGCCAAGGGTTCTGGTGGCCCCTCTGCAAAACAACAACTCCTGTCCTCTTCCTCTCCTGGTGGTAGGATAACCAGTGAGCACATGGACATCCTCCCAGCTAAAATACCGGCATGCTTCTGTCACTCTGGGCTTCAGTCAGGAGAAAATCTTTATCATCAAACCACACCAGCTGTAACTGGCATTCAAATCTGTGTAAGACGCTTGGCATTTCATTACAGAGTTATCCAAGAAACTGGAGTCTGATTTGTGTGTCATGCACCTTGTTCTGAAATGCAGGTAGTGCCCTGGACATTCAGGGGCTCAGCTTGATACAGGCAGGAAGAAAGGGAGAGTTTTTTGCAGTCTCAACTTTCCTCCATAAAGGCCCAGGCAGTTTTCCCTGGTACAAATGACCTCTTGGAATGGAGCACCTCCATGCAGTGATGGAGGAGTTGTGTTGTCCCCATCCAGTGCTGGTGCATTTCACTCCATTACCCCATCAAAAGGGGAGCATATGCAAACCAGAGTGAGGGAGAATGGGACCCTGGCTGAGAGCAAGCAGCTGGTGGGGTACTCAGGTCCACCAGGATCCAGGGAATGCTTGGGGTCACTGGCTCACCCTCCAGCTTTGCTGGCAGGGAGACAAAAACTTACCTGGAGCAGACCTTCCTGCATGAAGGAGATGATTAAAAGAGTGTAGATGGCAATGTAGTGTGGAAATCCTGAGAATGATGGGAGGCCTGATCTGTCACATACCTCTGCAGAAGGACTCCCAGGCTGCTGTGATACACATTGCTCTATGTTTTAGGGAATACATATGCTCTGTGTTTTAGGGAATACATATGCTCTGTGTTTTAGGGGTTGAGGCATGGAAATGGGATCAGCTTCTCGTGTTGTAGCTGTGGCAGCTCTTCCTTACATAAAAAACGTAGCTTCTCTGGGTCTCACATTCCTTACCAGGAGAATGTTCCTGTTTACTGACCATATATTGGTATTTCAAGTTTTTCTGTAATTTATATCTGCAGTGAGCTCCAATATCCCAGCCCTGAAGCACAGTGTGAGGGCAATTGCTAAACTAGAGTAGTTGTTGGTTTGTCTATTTGTCCGTCTGTGCCAGGTTTTCATGCACAGGAGTTCTCTACTGTTCCTGTACTTTGAGTTTGCATGATTTCCAGCACATGCAGATAGTCTGTGAATAAATGCTGCTATTTCACTTGCTAAAGAACAAAAATTTCTGTACAGCTTTGTCAGTCATGGTTTTCCATTCTATTGAGTTCATTGCAATACAGCTGGCTTTCTCCATATAATATACTTAATGAAGGTCCTGGGCAGACAAAAAGGAAAAATGTGCTAGCCCGGAAAGCAGTTCAGATCTTGTTATCATTGCTTGAGGACTGCAACAGCTGATGCTGTTTAGGGATACTTCTCCATTCAAGGGCTTGAACTCTGCTGGAGTTTTCATGAGAGGCGAGAAGGGTGAGCAAGTTCTGCAGTATCATCTCTCACAAGCATGCTGAGCACTAAGCAAATGCAATTGTGCACAAGATGGCAGTGTTCTCCACGAAAAGGACCTTTCTTTCCTTCCTTCCTTGCTAAACTCTGCCTGTGTACTTTGAGACGTAATCGGGCTTCAGTAAAACACCAATGGCAGCACTTGAGGTGTTCGGTTCGTCTCTGTGAATACAGAGTGAGACACGTATGCCATTTGTGTGTTCAAATGTGTGTCACTGCAGGCACGTGTAAAGCTGTCCTACAGATTTCTAACAGCTCCAGTAGATGCACCTCACAGCATCTTGCTTTTTCTGCATTCTGACCTATTAGTGCACTTAACCCTAGTGTCTAGATTGTTGACTTTGTAAGAGTGTTCTTTGGGAAGAATATATCTGTAACATGTTGGTTATAATAGCTGACCGAAAACACTTCTGATTCACCCATCACCACAGATCCAAATGTCCGCAAAAACATCACATCTGATCAGTCTCCAGCCAGAACCTGGATCCAAATCCAGAAGACTGAGGTGTGAGCCTAACCTTTCTGCAGCAAGGCAGGCGCATCGCAGTGTATGCGACGTGAAAGTCTTTACCTGACTGCAAGTTCCTTGTCGCTGTTCCTGTCTGAGGTAAGTTCATTTCCATGCCTGTCTCTAGTTTCATCTACACTCCTCTGGAGAAACACCTGCATAAATAGATTACTTTGACTGTGTGAGCTACATGGATTATGCATTAGGACTCACATGATTTACAGAGTAGAGATCACCATGGACCAGGAGTGGACACCTCTAGGCTGAGAAAACCATCTTGAGTTAAGAATCTGAGGGCTAATAGTGTTAAGAAAAACCCAGAAACTTAACAACAACAACAAAAAAGTTTTATTGAATAATGGTTTTGATTGTAAAGCATATTCATAAATAGCAACCCAAACTGATCAGGCAAATATGTGAGGGTCCCTTCAGGGATCTTTGATTTTCTGATCAGACTCAGGAGAGTCCCTGGCTCGGCATTTCAGGTACCAGTCGGGGTGGGTGGCTGCAGGGTGGCAGAGGGACACCCTGGCAGGAGGCATGAGAACGTCTTCCCGGTCCCTGCGCAATGGCCCCCCTGAGCAGGCACTACTGTGGAGCAGCAGCAGTCTCAGTCCCCCAGAGCTGAGCCACCTGCCAGGGTGTTGCCAGACGGCAGCCACCACTGCCTGCCCCACTGCAGCTCTGCTCCCTGGGGGAGCTGTAGGGAGGCACTGGAGAGGACTTCTCAGAAGAGCAGCAGAATCTGCCATCTCCTCCAGCAAAAATGAATTTCTAGGCTTGGTGAGGGCACATCAAGGTGCAGTCCTGTGCATTGCTCAGTAACTGAGGGTTAAGCATCCTCCATCTGCATGAACAGCGGTGTACAGTCATTTGAGGAGCTTTTCAGTGTCTCTCCCTCATAAGCAGACCAGGAGCGATTTTAGCCCTAATGTGATACCTCTTAAAACGTTTTTGTCCCAACTCTCTGCTACAGGTGGTGATTCAGCTTTTCTTCATGGATTCACTTTCCTCTGATCTTTCTGAAGACACATTTTTTCATAATGGCATTTCTTTGAAACTTTGTTTGCAGATGAAGCCAAACCCCATTTTTTATGGCTAAAGACCATCAAGTATGATGATGAGGGTAGAAATAAAACCTGGACAGTTTAGAAATGAGAGCTGGACTCTGGCTGGGCACACTAAGAAAGGCCAAAGAGGACCCAACCAGAACTGCTGGAGCACACAGCACTCCATTAATAATGAGAGTGACAGATATCACATCTTACAGTCAAGGGAGGATGTGTGGTCTCTGAAGTCTTAGGATCTAATGCTGTGCTTTGCAGAGCTGTAGTGTTGTTCTGTGAGATTTTGGGATTCTGTGTCTTGGTTGTTTATTGCTTGGATTGTGTATAGTCACTCAGAACAGAATAAAAAAAACGTTTTACCAAGGTGTAACTGAAGTTCCTTGAGATGGACTGTCCACTTCTCCTTCAGAGCCCTACTCAAGTGGGATTCTGCAGTTTAGGTTTCTAAGCTTAGTTTTCTCATCTGCAGTAGGCACAATCCACAATTTATGCTGTTCACGTGGAGCAGAAGAGCTCTCCAAGGGCATATGCATGGCATGGGTGTCCACAGTGGGTCAGAAACTTCTGGGTTTGGGTGTGTGCAGTGCCCATACTGCAGTGCCTATGACCTGTGCCCACGGGCAGAGCACCCCATCCATCTCTATTCCTGTATGTGATTGACATTCAGTTATTAGAACCTCCACAGAGCTTTTCAAACCTTAAATAACCCAGCCTCATAATCACTCTGGGAGGTAATTAAGCTGCCTGGTTACCAACAGTAGAACTGAAATGTGAAGTTGGGATCTAAATTTTGGATGAGATATCCTTTTTTTTTTTTGCAGGTCAGATCACAAAACATTAATACAAGTAGTGTGGAGCAGAATTTCTGCTTCTATCATGTCTCAACATCAATACTTGACTTAGATGTTTAGGAAGCTCCAATATCCCAGCCCTGTTCTCAGAACATCTTCCCATAAGGCAGAATCCCAATGTATCTTGTTAGAAAAATGAACAGAACAACATGTTTTATAAAATCTAAACTGTACCAAGATCATGGTAATTTGGAGAACATCACAGGCATATTTCCGTGTCTCAGTGCACTGTTAGTGTGTCTCTTTGTATCAGGTTTTAGCATAATCTGTTATGGACAGAACTTTTCTTTTTTTTTTTGCCATGGCAACCTCACTATGGTGATTTCAGGGTTAGGGAGCTTTATATTTATCTTGACCAGCATGAAGAAGTCTGATCCTCATTAACTGAGGAAGGTGGATGGATAGCATATGGAACACACCTCACACGAGACGGCGCTTCCCGTCCCAGGGCAACTGGGTCATTTGTATTATCTACATGAGCTGCGGTTTTCCTTTTGGAAGTACTGAGTTGCTAACTGCTCTCTTTGTCCCAAGGGAAGAAAATCCAGACAGATGGCTTCAGAGAAACCTTGCATCTTTAAGGGAAGATATCCTCCTGGAACAATAATTAATGCTGGTGGGACTTTTTTTTTTTTTTTTTCTGAGAAACTTGGAAAGAATTCAGTATCACCAGAGGGCATTAACACAGAGCCTTGCAGAGGACAGAAAAAGATAAAGAGGGGAAAAAATAGCTAGCACAAAGCAGTGATCCTATTAAAATGACATTGAAGAATTCTATTAGTGCTCTTTGCCCCCTCGCCTGCTGCCTTCGAAGATTCGAGGCGAAACACAAGTGCTTGTCAGTCAGACAAAGCCTACTAATAATCTCTGCTAAAAGGTGACATTCACAAGCTGCAGAGGGACACGCAGGGCTCCGGGCTCTGGGCTGACCACGTCAGGAGGCTGCTGGCAGAAACCCGTGTCTGGCTGTGGGTGCCAGCAGCCCAGGCTGGAGGCAGGGGATGGTGGCACAGATGTGGGTTTGGGCCGCTCGCCGCCCCGAGGCTCAGCAGCTCCGCCTGTATCAGAGGGTCTGAGCAACACCACTGACACTCTGCCAGTGTTGTCTCCACAGGGAAGGAGACTGGGGCTATGCAGGCTGGGCAAGTGGGGTGAACTTGGTCCTCATTTTACCATAGCTGAAACAGCTTCCTACGCTGCTAGGCAAGAGTCTCTGGTAAAAACTCATCCCTGTTGAAATGGCACTGTTTTGAGCTTTGGATGTGTCGACTCTTATTGTTGATGAGGGTCATTAGAAGCACGCAAGTATAAGGAAAGCAAAGCTAGATCCTAAGCTGCTCTTTTCAAACAGAAGGAACAACTGCCATGGATGTGCTGCTTAGTTTGACACTGTGTGCTGTATTGCAGGGTTCTCTAAAACCATGGTGACTTTGGGAACTATGAAAACTAAGTGTTGCTTTCTGCCACGGATCACTAGGAAAACACAAGA
The DNA here is from genome assembly GCA_013400495.1 of Nicator chloris. Taxonomy (NCBI): domain Eukaryota; kingdom Metazoa; phylum Chordata; class Aves; order Passeriformes; family Pycnonotidae; genus Nicator; species Nicator chloris. Next base: position 89,981 of record WAAE01019002.1, read on the forward strand.
CCTCATTCCTCACTAGCAGCTAAACCTCCTTGTTTTAACTTCCTGAACCTGTTCTGCCTGTACATTTCAGCAAATATTTGTTTATGAAAGAGTATCTAGTGCACCATGCACAGGATTAAGAATGTTTTCTTTTCCCAGACATATTCAAAGTAAGTTTTGATTTCTATTATTTTCTCTCTCTCTCCTAGTTTTTTTAGTAAGAAAGTCTGCTTGGATCAGGATCAAAGGGATAGTTTATTGCTCTTTGTGGAAAAGTAGATTCTCTGGAAATTACTAAATGTAGCACAGAATACTCATACAGCATCTTGTCTGTTTTACTCAGCAGAAAGAATGTCTCAGCTGGAGTACTTCGTGTAGCACTGGGCACTGCATCCCAGAGAGATACAGCCTAGCTGGAATGAATCCAGAAGGGAGCTGCAGGAAGGATCAGAGGGCTTGAAATCATGACCTACCAGAAAGAATTACTCCATTTGGGTTGCTTTTCTTGAAGGAAAGAAGATTAAGGATGGGGGAAGGGAGAATAATAATATTCCTCAAATATGCAAAAGACTGCTGCTGAGAGAAGAGGAAAAATTTCTTCTCCCTTGTGAAAAGCAAAGAAAGAATGGGTTCATATTGCGGCAAGAATAACTTAAGTTAGGCATTACGTAAAAGCTTTCTAACAGGATGGAAAATGAAGCACTGGACAGGATCACCTGGGGAGGAGACATGCCACAGACCCCACTGGGAGTCTTTAAAACCAAATTAAATAACTGTTCCTCTTGGACAAAGGAAAGGAACAGATGACTTTGGGAGTTATAGGCATTATTATTAATATGACTTTTATAGGAAAGTAATTCACCTGGAAATTCAGCTAGTAATGAAGTGGCAAGTTTAAAAAGAAAATAATAAAGTTTTTATTAATGTTTTTCTATAGCTTAGAAACTTAAAAAATCATCCTTTCAAGATTTACATAGACGTATCATATTAAAACATTAAAAGGTAACAAAAACAAAAGCAACAGCACATAAAGGGGAGAGTTTGTATGTTTTGGTACTGGACTGCACTTGGCATCTCTGAGCCACTGATGTACCCAGGGGCACTTAGAGCAGTATCACTCTCCAGAAAGCTCACTTCTTTCCAGATAATCCAAGTGAGGAAGGCAGATTTCCTGCCTTCTTCGGGGAGCCTGGCACTGCCAAAGGTGGTTTGGAGACTATTATCGAGGCAATCCAGAAAGGAGAGTTACACCTGCTCTAAATGGTGGCTAAGCACTGAGCTGGAATGTCAGAGGATGGAAATGGAAAGAGATGATAAGAAGATTGCCAAGTTGGCCTCTGCAGCTGAAAACACCCTGGCAAAAGTCCTCTCCTGCTTCTCTGCTGTGACCTCTCAATCACTCTTGGTACAGCCCTTGTAATGCTCTCCCAAATAGGATTACACTCCAGCAGGGGGAGAATTTACACATTCCATAGGACTTGATGACATAGCAATGGATAAGGGCATGCCACTGTATTAACTGGAAAAAAAAATCCATATCTATTAGGGGCTGGATGAGAAAAGGAGAGTTACATCCCCCTGCTTGGTTTCAAGCCCAAGCAACCTTCGTCTGTGTGCAGGGAGAGTCTTCTTGCAAGCCTTGTGCTTGTTAGAATTTAATTGCTTGCTGGTCGTGCTGCTGGCGAACTGGTGCAAATAGAGATGATCCCTCATTAATGCAGAAGCTTACACGAGGCCAGCTCCAAGGAATAATTGCAATCGTGTCTAAACACTCTCTGGTCCAAGTTTCCTTAAACCAGAATGGCATTTTATTAACATATCTGAACAGAAGGAGAACTCAGCAGTAAATCTGTCTGGTAACTGTTTCCTCTCCCTCTAGATACTGTTCAAAGTAGATCTTCTGAGTTTGTCTTAGAGGGTATTTGTGTCCTGGAACTGCGTAGAAATGGATTTGGAAACACATCACTAGACAAGAGGCCAAGGGGCCAACAGCCACTATTAATTGCCTTGCAGCTAGGCAGGAGAAGAAACGCTGCCCTTCCACCTCGCTCAGATGGAGAGAGTGTAGCACAGCTGTAAACAGCTGTAAAGAGCTGTCGGGGAAGGAGAAAGCTACACCTACCTTTTGCGTTTTTAGCCTTGTGTGGAGAAAAAATGTGAAAAGCAAATGAAAAACTCCACTTGCAGGAAGATGCATGTGGATTTCTTCTCTTCCTCTTCTGAAGCTGAACACGTCAGTCTTCTTCCGCACGCGACGCGAGCTGCATGTTGAGACACATTGTGATTATAAACTCTCCTCAGCAAAATTACTGAGGGTCAAAGAATCTGGGGACTCGTGGGATGATGTGATTGGCAGCACAATTAGGTCTGGACTGTGTTCTTTCATTTCTACTGGAAACTTGGTGTAATTACAGCTCCTGCCTCTGGCCTGTGTGATGCCGGAGGTTGGAGGAGGAGATCAGAATACTCCCTCTGGCCGTAAAATCTATTAACCTTGCTTTGCACTGCACATGGCTCAGGCACACAGAAATTCAATACCTGTCCACCATCTGAAAGCTCTCTTGTCAACAAGGGAGAAATAGAAGTACTGAGGTGAGCAGGGTTTCTTTCCAGTTCTTTCCATTGAAATTGCTGGAAAGAAGCTCTCAGGTGAGGGAAGCAGGGCAGTGTTTTGGAGGCTCTATGACAAAATTTGGGAGGAGTGGGCCCCTCAGCTGGGGTGCACTGCAGACCTGCTTGGCAAGTGATGGACAGCTGAGGGGACACGGGCCATAGGGATCCCCATGCTCACTGAAGGTGCTGCTTCCTTATTTAAAGGGGATGAAAAAGGAAAATCTGCTGGGGGGTTGCTACCCTTATAAAAAGAAAGCTCTTGAGTACAGGAAAATAGGCTGTCCCAGAAACAAGCTAGAAAATCACCACACTCCAGTGACTCTAATCTTTATTATTGCACATATAGGGCAGAAGGATTTTTTGAGAGAGGATCCTACTTATTTACCAGCTTTCTGAGAAGGTATTTTTTGGAGAAAGGGGCTAGTGAGACTTTCTAGTTAATTTGGTAATCTGCCTTAATGAGTGGGAGATTCATCTGCCTTAAGTCTGGTATCTAAAGGCTAAAGCGTTCAAGCCTGAGCCAGCCAGACTTTTACTCCCTTTGTAGGAAAAACAGAAGAAGAGATGGCAAAGACAGAAAAGACTACTGACCCTCTGGAGATGCCCATTTCCCTGCATCAGCTATACAGGGAGCCTTGGGTGACCACTTCAGGCTTCAACACCTAACTTGCAACAATCTGAGGTTAGGTAAGATACTCAGTAACCATCAGAGTAAAACTGTCATGCTTTTCACAGATGATATTAACGTCATTAGAGAAAAAAAGTGCCACCGAGTAATCAATCCTTAGCTCAACTAGCTCCAAGCTATGAAGTCAGACAGCTCCAGCTGGAGGCCAAATCCAGCCTGTGGGCTGACTCCATCTGTCTTATTTGTGCCTCTGCCGTGACTGTGTGGTGGGATGGGAGGTGATGGGGAGCAGCTGTTTGCACCTTGGGGGAAGTCCAGCAGTTCCTCATGTTTCTACTGTGCTTAAGTGCAGCCAAACCCTCATCTCAGGGAGGTGCTGTGTCCGCATGGCTCACAAGGGGAGTCTCCAAATGGGCATCTGGGCTCCAGGAACACTTAACAAAGCTTGGACCACCCTGTGAATTAAGTCATTCTTCTTGGCCAGAAAGAAGCTTAGGAAAGTAAACATCTTGGAGCTTGTATTGCAAAGCCTTTCTTTCAAAAGTCCAAATTAAGTTCTTGGATGTGCAGCCTGTGCTGAGAGGTAACATTTGTGTGCTTGGGGTTCTTGCAATTTCCTTTGGAGGAATTTTCACAAAGAAAACAGGAGTTTGTGTTTTCTGACATTTGCTTTAACTAAAAGGCATTGTGAGGACTTTTACAGAATACCAATTAGACTCCCAGGTTAGTGAGCGAGAGCTATGCACTTCGTCTTGGCTGAGGTCACTGCACAGCAGGGAAAAGAATCAGAGCTATTCACAAACAGCCTATCGCAGAGCTGCAAATCTGATTTCTCCACTTTAGCTAGATGAGGGTTGTTAGCAGAAGTAGCGTCTCTCCTTACATTCACTGATTCAGTTAGAAAAGAGTAGATTAGTTGTTGGGCTGTGATCAAGGTCTGAAACAGAACCTGGCAACCAGAAGAAGGGCTTCTGCTCCCTGGGGCTCATCTGGGCTATTTTTTTTTTTTCCCCAGCGACATCAGCCAATCTAGGAAGAAATATTACCTCACTATTAATGATGGCTTACATTTATCTCTGACAATCACAGCTATGGCAACATTGCACTTAATTCCTATAATTATTCAACAATTGCAAGGCTTAGAAGCCTCTAAAAATACTCTTAGTGGCTTTGTGTTTGTCAACAGCTTTATGTGCTTGTGTTTGACAGATGACGCCTGTTCATGCCAGAGCCACTGGTGCCATGAGAGAGGTTGTGCTTTTGGGTCACCAGAGAAAGCCTGTTTGCCCCATGCTGGGCTCAGGGAGAGATGGGTGCTCCAACAGGTCCAAGTATGGCTCATAGGTGACGTTTTATCAAAGCAAAGCAACCCTATATCTCAGAGAATCCTTTCCCCAATATTCCTCGGTCTTGAGAAAGCTGTAGAGCAAAACAAACCCTTTCCTCCATAGGTACCACACACCAAGCACGCTTGTCTGGCAGGGGATGGACACTCACAGCACAAAGCAAGAGGACAAGAGGGATTTCCTGAGGCAAATCCAGGACTTGTTGAGAGACAGACATGACCACTCTGAGCTATAGGAGGTACAGACCATCTCCTATGACTGTTTTCTGAGTGGACCACTGAAAGCATGAATGAGCAAGAGCTCATTGTAATGTTACAGCACATCTTTTTAGTGGTGTGGAGCACGAAAAACCTATTTTCATATGGCAGTAAAGGCAGTATTTAACAAAAGTATATAAAGTAAAGACATTCAAGGTAAATTGGAGCAATTTACTCTCAATTTTTACTCATGTTACCTCTAATTCAGCAGATAGGTTTTCTTGCCCTTTCTCTGGTATGAAACAAAGGGTATATCTCTAATAGTGATAGAGCTGTACAGAACAGAATTTAGCCACCTACACAGCTTTAATCAAACATCTTTCACTACTTGAAAGGGGAATTTATCCAAGTAATAGCTTTTAAATTGACCACACTAGTGTTTCTGGGATAAGCCCTCCATCATTTCTTGGTGTTCGTCTCCATCTGTCACATTAACCTTCCTCTGATTTCTCTCCTAAATGTCAGTTCACCAGGGCCAGAGGCAGCCACAGCGTGGCCAGAAGGGCCCTGAGGTGGTGCAGCTCTTCCCTCATAACTTCATTTGGCACACTTTGTGTGGCGTCTGAGACTGATGCCCCTGGAACTCCCCCGGTTAGTTTGTCCCTTGAACAGAAGAACAGTGGAAAATGTCACTCTTCTTGATGGATATGGTTCTCTCACAGATGATCTAAGTCCCAATCCTTTAACTCCTCACTTGTGTGTATCATCACTCTCTTTAACATTTCTATTGCTCTGCACCATAGGCAATGTCTGTGCTGCAAACAAAAGAGCATTACGTACCAATGCCTGGTCCTAAAGCCAAGTAGCTTATCTGGTACAGCTCCTATATAATTATATAGTTCCCATGCTAAAAGACTACTTACTTCAGCTTACAGAAGCTGAAGGAGAGAGTAGCTGCTGTCTTTTCTAAATTTCAGTCCAAGTAGTCCTTACCTCTAGTAAATTGTTCGAAGCTGTATTTGCTCTACTGAGGTTGATATGAAGCATAGCGTATAGATGTAGCATATAGAATGAAACCTCTCATCAAACTCATGATTAAAAGAGCAAATTTTAATGCTAGGAAGAGTTCATCCTCAATTAATGGTAGTGTTGTCTCAAAACACTATTTGGAAAGTACATGCAGGCACATGCATGTGAACGCACACACCACCTTGTTCATGACCTGCTGCTCTTTCTTGAGTTCTCTGGTCACTACATGTAAAGTGGAATCCTCATTTCTTTCAATAACTCATTTCTTCCTCTTTCAATGAACTTACTCATGCTCTTTGAACTTCAAGGTAGAGAAATCAAAAGCAGTCACTGTGTCTCTTAGGAGTTCTTGACCTACTTTGTACCGAGCAGTTCTAATCTCCTACAAAAATGTGGAAACTGTGTCAGAAGGATTTACACAATAAGATGTTGAGAATGTTTCTTCTTTTAACTTTATGCATTTCAAGGAAGGGAACCTGAATGCAATATGCACAATCCTTAGATACAATTGCAGGAAAAATATCCATGCCAATAGATAATGTAAAAGATTGTCTGTGGGCTCCATGAGTTGTCTTGTGTAATTCAGAAAAGAGTCTCTGAATTCTTTCATGTTGGCAGTAAAATCAGAACTATTGTAGACTGATTTTGATGGCAGAAAAAGGGGAAATTTGAAAACTTGGGGGGAGGAGGTAAAGCAAAATATTTTCACACTTGAAGTTCCACTAATCAGTCACTGATCAATGGTGTGAGATAAAGGCTCATAATAAAAAGAAATGATCCATTATGAACACAGGACTTCATATTTTTTAAATGTTGCTAAATGATCAAAGATATGGTTAGACCACCCACTCTTCAACCTGTCAAATGCTCATTAATTAAATCAGCAGTCCAGGACACTGCTATGCAGAGATCGGGACAAATTAGGTTTCATTTCAAGATAGCCCTTGAATTCTTCCCAAAAAATTAAAGAAAACTAGTTACCTTCACAGCCTTGTTCTGTCCCCTCTCCTCATCCTCTGCCTGGAACTTCCTTAGCAATAGGGATTTCTCCCCCTGGCAGGCTCTGAGGACCACATCTAGGAGTGCAACACAATAGGAAATGACAGTCATAGAAAACTTTGGCATGGTGAATATACAACCTGCTGAAGAAGCGTCATCCTGCAAGAATCAGAAAGAGTTTTGGTTAATGTCTTCTGGGGCTTTTCTTAGTGTCATTAGGGGTCAGCCGCATGGTTGCCACTGTGCTTTCAGACACAAGTGACACAGAACCCAATGGGCCCTACAGGAATGACCAGCACTGACAGATGTGTCACTGCTGGTCATTCCTGTAAGGCCCATTGGGTTCTGGCCTAAAATATACAACAAACAACACATAGTCCACTTGTTGCTTGGAAATGCCCTTGTTTCTGGCAGCAAACACTTCTCTACATAGATGAGTGCAGAGAGTTTATTGAACACTGTCATTAAAACACCACCAGCTTTTTTGAATAGAAAGGATCTCGTTTCTGACATGTCTATTAAGAGGTCCAGTACCTTTTTGTGCCAATATCTCTGTGACCACGTGTGTGTTGTATTCATGTATGGATGTGCACCTCTGCTTTTTCACAAGCCTTTGCTGTGGAAACTGAACACCCGTGTCTCTGTGTTCAGCACTTCGTGAGGACAAAAGCAAGGCAAGCCTGCATCATTATTGTAATGCCTCCAGTTCAAGGGCAGAGCTTTTCTCAAACTGTATTGGAGAAAGTCTGCCTGTAAGAGAAAAATTGATTTAAAGGATGTTGGATCCTTCAGTGACAATTGATTTAAAGCTACAGTGGCATCAGCATTGTCAGACAAGTGAGCGGCACCAAATGCTCTCCTCAGCCCCACACCTTCTGTTCCCAGAGCTGCTACTGAGGCTTGATTTGGATCTTGCTCCTTTCTGCAATGTTTTTCTCCAATTTGGACATGAAATGCAGGGATGAGAGGGTCTATGCCATGCTTACCATGTTGTTTGCCATGAGCTCCTTCAGACTGGTGGAGGTGGGTGCCATGCTAGGAATGGAGGTGTGTGGCCCAGGTTGACCTTCCTCCCAGCTGGCATGATGCCCTCTCCTGCCCTTCAGGCAGCTGCTCAGCCACCTCCTGGAAAGATGACGAGCTGCTTCTCTGAAAGAAAAAAGATGTGATAGGCAACTTCCATTTAAACCTGGCTTGTGGGAATGATTCTTATCATCATGATGTTCTAAATACGGATGGACATCTTCCCATGCATGCAGATGAATGCATCACACCTCTGTGTTTTTCTGAGCACAGCTATTAAAATAAGGGGAGTCTGATAGATACTCAACACCATATATGAAAGCTTATATTAAAGCTACAGCCTGCTAAAGCCATGTCCTCTCCATTTTGTGCATGTACCAGCAGTAACCAGGTAACAGTAAACTGATTTATATTCCAGAGAGATTATCTGCAGTGATGTGCTCCATTAAATGGGCAGACGGTGGCTTACATTTCATAATCCACAGTGACATACTGGAAATGAAAGTGACAAAAATTATAGATAGCTTTTTGGCTGAAGATGTGAAAGAAAAGGCATGGAGAAGAGAGGCCCAAGGGCTTGCTTTTGCAAAATGTCAAGCCAGGTTGTGACATGCCACCTCATGGGTCAGGTGCAAAGGGTTGTAGTAAATGGGGCTCAGGCTGCTGAGCGGTCAAGGGGGGTTCCATCTTAGGCCCAGTTCTCCTCAGCATCTTCATAAATTATGTGGATGCAGAACTCAAAGGGTTACTAAGTAAGCTTTCCTGCGATACTAAATTGGGTGGAGCAGCTGACTCCCGCAGGGCAGAGAGGCCCAGCAGAGAGACCTCAACAAATTAGAGGGCTCGGCAATCACCAAACACATGAAATTTAACAATCACAAGTGCCAGATCCTGCTCCTGGCATGGGGCAACCCTGGCTGCACAGCCACACCACGGACAAGAGGCTGGAGAGCAGGCCCGTGGAAAGGCCCCTGGGGGCCCTGGTCAGTGGCAAGTTGAACATGAGCCAGCAGTGCCCTGGCAGCCAGGAGGGACAACCCTGTCCTGGGGACATCAGGCACAGCATGGCCAGCTGGGCAAGGGAGGGGATTGTTCCCTCTGCTGTGCACTGAAGCAGCCTCACCTCCAGTGCTGGGGGCAGCTGTGGGTGCCACAACATGAGGAGGATATAAGGCTGTTAGGGAGTGTCAAAGGAGGGCTGTGGAGATGGTGAAGGGCCTTGAGGGGAAGCCACACGAGGAGTGGCTGAGGTCAGTTTGTTTGCTTAGCCTGGAGAAGGGGAAAGTGAGGGGACACCTCATTACAGTCCCAAGGGGTGAAAGGGGGAAGAGGAAGTACAGGCACAGATCTCTTCTCTGTGCTGACCAGTGACAGGACCCAAACGAATGGCCTGAAGTTGTGTCAGAGGAGGTTCAGGTTGGACATCAGAAAAAGGTTTTTCACCCGGAGGGTGGTCAGGCACTGGAACAGGCTCCCTAGGGAAGTGGTCATGGCACCAAGCCTGACAGAGTTCGAAAAGCATTTGGACAATGCTCTCAGGCACATCCTGGGGATGGTTCTGTGCAGGACCAGGAGCTGGACATTGATGACCCTTGTGGGTTCCTCCCAACTTAGGATGTTCTGTGATTCTATGACTGTTCCCATTTCCGCTCAAGGGCTGTGAAAGGAGGGCACTGAGCCCCTCAGAGGAGTGCAGGATGGAGCTCCCATTTGGAAAGGAAATATTTATTTCTTTACAAATATCATCTTCTGTGACTCAAAGAACGTTAAATCAAGTGCAAACTTTGAATTTGCTACTTTTCTATTTTTTATGAAGGAACATCTATGAATGAGTGTATGTGGGTGTTTATGTGAGGATTTAGCTCAACATAGGCTTAATTTGGAAAACAAGGCATTACTGATCCCAAGGATCATGAATGCAAGCAGTGAAGACTGAAATGGATGGAACAAAGAGAAATTGTGAAAAGAGTCTCAGATCCCTGAAATTTTTATTAGACTGCGTTCTTTTAAGCCACAGGACACTTGAATACAGATAAATACTCAAACTGGGTCAGCTCACAAGCATTCAACAGTTCCATATCTTTCCTTGATGACTGCTCCTTGGGTCACAGATTCTATAGCTCTACAGTTAGATAAATAGAGCCATCATTTGTGTCTCCATGTTTCTAGCGTCACTAGTGGGGACTCTGGGCCTTTAGGGGTTTCGGGAAGAGCCATGGTTGAATCCAGGGACACCTGTAAAATTGTTTTATTCAACACTAGCCTCCTAAAAAGAGACTTAAATCGGCCACATGTCAAGACAGCCTTTAAAATCAGAAACATAAAAATAAACCCCTACAGACGTGCCTTAAAAGATAGCTCTGAACTCAACAGCTCTGAAGTCTAATAAGTGCAATATAAACATCTTTTGAGCAAAACATACTTCTGAAAAGAATGTTTATTGTGCTACAAAAATCAATGCAATCTGCAGGGACTGAATCAAATAGCTGTACAGTCTACCCTCTGATTCATTTTGCTTTCATGAGTAAGGGATGCTAGGATGAAATGGAATATGCATGTAGCTGGAATAGTTTGGATATACATGGTGAGAAATAGAATCACTTTTTTCCCGCTTGGAATCTGACAGTGACATATGCTTTACATTGCTTTCATTAATATATCAAGATGTTTTCATCACATGGTGAAAACCACTAATTCATGAAAATGCAGATTAGGTGCCACAACCCCTAAACTAGCAGAGAACCTTTCACCTAGGTATAATTATGAAATACTACCATCACCCTGTCTTCTGTTGGCATGCAGGATTTGCTATCATCATTCACACATATATTTTTGTGTGAGTTAGACTTGCAGCTCATATTTTCAAAGCATTTGTGTCAGTCTCCGAGCTCTTTTGCTTTAAAGTAAATATATAACTGCATGAAAAAGATTGGCAGTGTCACCAGAAGCATCTCTTTATTCTAAAGTGGAGATGAGTCAAGCAAAAATTAAATTATAATGAAGTAAAGCCCATCTTACGTGCAACTATCAGCCCCTTACTTGCTAGGACTGAGGTAGATATCTACTTTTCACAGCGTTTTGAATATTAATTTTTTAAGTTTGTCATATGGGAAATGAATTAACTGTGTATTGTAAGACCAGTCTTTGCCCCGTGAGGGATATCCCTAGTCAGGATATGTCTGTAGGAGAAAGCAAGCAAGTCCTGAGAGGGCTCTGATCATCCTTGGAGCTACATGAGTTTAGTGCTTAGTTCAGTGCACCCTGAGACACAGCAAGCTGACGGGTTCATGCTTGGTGCCAGGCTGCCTATGGCCACTTTTGTTTTTATTCACAACACCACACACTGGCTGCTCTAGAGCACAGGCAAAGCAAGGCTGCTTCTGCCTACAAAGTGTTGTGGACATATTCTAGTCACTGTTTCCCAGCTCTTAAACAAATGAAGTGCACATGCATGGAGAAGAGGAGATGGGAGTGTTGTGGTCACGGGACTGGACTGAATCTGCATTTTTCTGTGCAGCCTTGGTATTTCCTAGTAATTCCTTTAACTCCTATCTTAAGTCCACTTCTTACAAGCTGGAATAAAGATTCTGGCTTTTACATTGTACAAGGTTGTCTTTCTATATGGTCATGACAGGTTTGTGTAGTAAACTGTTGAGGGACCATACAAGTACCAAGCCAGAGGGAGAGGGAGCAAACAGAAAGGTTGAAATGTTAAGGAATGTATTGCAATAACAGAGGTGTTTGTTTAGTTGGGGGTTTTTTGGTTTGTTGGTTTTTTTCCTAGCCTGGAGAATTTATAAAAGGACAGCAAAGCAATGGCAATCTGCTTGTCACATCACAGCCCACCGCAGCCCTCCCTCTCTCCTGCGCTGTCACTGTGCACCCACTGAATGAATAGGCAAACCCAACTTCATTTCAGCCTCGGACAAGGACTGTCAGTCACTTCTGACAACAAGCATTTGGTGCCCGTTTTTAGCAAGATTTTAACAGATCAATCTTTATCTGGTGGTTCAAAGAAGCAGTTCCATCTGTGTGCTGCTTCGTGCTTGCAAATGCTGTGCTTGATCTTTAAACGTATCATTGTTCTGAGTCACCAGCTGCTTCTGTTTTAATGTAGGTGATCTGATTCACTAAAGTAAGTTAATAATATAAATGGGGAAAATTAAGTTCCTATTTCTATGAAAGCATAAATGTTATCTGAGATGGTGACATTTACGAATCACTGAAAAATATGATTTGTTTTATATGCAGTTGTTGAGCTGCCAAGGAGGTTTTTTTTTTTATTTCTAGCAATTTAAGATTCTCTGTAAAGTAGATGATTTAAGACAAGCAGAAGATGCCTTTTCCTCACTGATCCATTATGCCTGCCTTTTCACTTACTCTTGCTCTACAGCAGGCGAAGAAACAGTACTGGTTAGAAATCACTGGATAAATGTGCACAGCTCATTTTTTCTTTGTAATATGAGGGAGGGAGAGGAAAACCTTACAAAACACAGAGCCATTAAAAAAAAAAGGAGCAGACAATTCTTTCATGATGGATAACACTTACACAATTAAATAAAAATACACATATGATACCAAAGAGCAGAGCACATTTCATTTTTATCTGCAGTGTCACTCTCCTAATGGTTTCTGTCACAAAACCTAACCAAAACAAATCTTTGAAGCAGACAAAGTCTCAGATTTCAGGGATGCAGAGTTCTGCCAGGTGGATCAGAAAAGTAGGTCAGTGGGTCATTAATGCAAACCTGACAGGAAATAAACCCTGACCTGCTGAAAAGGAAGAGGTTTAGCACAGTCATCCATTCAACACACTCCGTGCACATCATTTTCTCTAAATAGGCATTGTAGTTCAAGCACTGCAAGCCAAAATCTGAGATCTGAGGACATCTCAGAGACTGAAGTACCTTCATCCTCTCATATTGTGTGGACCTCACAAATCATGTTACATAGATGTGGAGCTTTCACACTCAAAGAGCAACATATATTACAATTTCTGTGTGCCTGAGTCTACTGCAAATAATTTTCAGAAACTCTTATGGTCTTATTCTATTACTGACCAAGTCACTTACCACTTAAAATGGTTTTCATTTTTCTCTGTCCTCCTAAAAGCCTGGAGTATTTTTGACAGTTCATTTTCTCAGAAGACAGGATAGATGCAATGTTGGGACTTTCCACTTGTGGCCTTGCACTGTTAGATGAGGAACATGTGATGGGGAGGGCAAACAAGTCCTGTTCCCTCCCGTGTGGGAGGATGCCATCCTGAGCTCCTCAGCGCCCTGCAGGCAAACCTTCTGCATCCCTGAATCCCTGTCTGCTGCTTGTCCAGTCCCTTTTGCCTCCTCTAGCCACCCCAAAGGAGACTCGCCAATGGCAGCCTTTGCCTTCAGGCTTTCTGAATCTGTTTCTTTTTACTTGGTTTACCTTTCTTTGTATAGACCCAAGGGGTTTTTTCTCAAACAAATCTGGATGTTTTACTCATTTTTCTCTTCTGATCAAGGAAAAAGCACTTGGGTATTTTTGTTTTGTCGTTTGTTCGGGTTTTTTTTCACATTGTTAACTTAATCAGAATTTCTTGCTTTGTGCTATTTTACTTTGGCACCAAGTTTTTCCATCTCTCTTACCTTTATTCTGGCATCAATTTTGTGTTTCCCCCCAACCTTGAAAAGCCCACTTCAGGAAATTCACAGTCAGTGGTTAAGAAATCTGCTGCAACTTGGAAATCCTTCATGATACATGAAGGATCATGTATTAGTTCTCAGAAACATCTGACAAACAAAAATCCTTTGGTGGTTGGAGGTATCAAAAAATACATACAGGTAAGCACAGAAATTTGGAGTTAAGATTTCTTAGTTATCTTTCATACAATAATTTCCTTGCACTTGTTCAACTCTCCTTTTGTCTGGCATTGTATCTTCTCAGAGCAACTTGAAAACCTAAATGCAGATATGGCATAATAAAAAAAAAAGCCCACACCAAGACAGACACATCCTATATATTGTCCTGCCTGGTTTAGCCTAAACTTTTCTGAAATGACAAGTGAGATAATAAACCACTAGGTGCATGCAGCAACAGCAGGTCACTGTATACATTAAAGCAGTTTAGAACATCTCTACTCAGTGTCAAGGTAGTTTTGGGTGCCTACTGAGATCACAGACCTGGAAGTCTTGTACTGGCCAGGACAGCTTGTGATCCTTTGAAGGATTAAATAATCCACCTGGCACTTAGAGCACATCTACAGCAGGAGGAGGAGTGAAGGCCAAGCCTCTTGGTTCCATGCATGGTCCTCAGTGCTGGATTTCACAGCAGGTAATTGCTTTTGTATGCCTTGGAAGAAGTGTATAATAAACCAGTGGATACCTACATGTCATAGATACTGGTTTGAATCCAAATAAAGAAAGCAATTGTTTCTAATTATGACTTCAATCATTAGCAGAAAATGGCTAATTCCTTTTTGCTGCTTGTTTTAACTTAATACTTTCAGAATATTTCCCCACACAAAAGCCTGTAATCAATAATTGATGTGCTTTTTTCTTTTCAAGACTAGAAGGTGAGCAAATCCACATAAAATTATCTGTGCAGTTATGTTTTACAAACATTTATTCATATCCTTAATTTGTGAGTTACTCAATTTTGAAATGCCAAAGCATCTCTTATTTATTAGATGATTATTCCTTCTTACTTACAATTTAAATGAAAATAGAATTAATTAAAAGATGTGAAATGCACGCTTTGTTATTCTTTGAATGATCTCAGCAAAGCTAACTTAGGTGCACTGTCTGTGTTCCCCAAAGTGAATGTGCTATAGCATTTTAAGCAACTAAACACCTTTAATAAACAGCGGAGGTAACATTTCTCTTTGTCTAATTAAATTGAGTATTTATGGCCACCTGCTTTTTGATTATCTTAGAATTAGTAATTTTTATCCTTTCACATTAGTTTTTACTCACTAGGAGTGTTTTTTGTTTTGTTTTGTTTGTTGTTTTTTTTTTTAATGCGTACTTGGCTTTCAATTTAAATGATCTAGTCCTTGACCAGAGCTAGTTGACAAAAATGTAAGGCAGAAAATGTTCCATTTGTACTTATAGTAGAAGTTATCTCTGATTAAAAAATTATTTGTTACTGTAGCAAACCCTATTTCCAAGTGTTTACTAAACAACTTTCCCTAGTTGAAGAGTGTCTTTTTTTAAAACCTCGGCTGCAATCATAAAGTTTGTTACTTTTATTGCTATTTATGTTATTCTAACATATGATTATAAATTTAGATTTTTCCCTTATGTTGTTATATTTTACATTTTAGTTTTAAGCAATTATTGTTTTAAAGAGAAAAATAAGATTTCAACTGTAATGTACAGAATTTAACGAAAATCAGTAGATTTAAATCAATGGAGCAAGTTGATTACACCAACAAAACATATTTAGCAACATTTCTGTTGCCATATATGTCAACTTATTTTATTCAGTAATGACATGAAAGTATTATTATAATAATTACCCCTCTAGCAGTTGAAAGTACTTCAGACACATTCTGTTGATGAAGGGACATACTATGAGTGAAATCTAATTCCTACTTAAACCCAGAGTTTAAGTCCTACTAGAAATTGGATAAAACAAAGAATTTGCTTGGTGTTTTGTTAAATTGATAGCCAGAAGAGAGACACCCAACAATTTAAAGAGATTAAGGATCATTCCAGAAAGTCTGACTTTGTATTTATTTGACATCTCCAAGTAACTATGAAACTAGTTACACAAAAGTATAAAGTAATTATAATATAAAGTAATTTCAAAAAATAAAAGTCGGAGGAACAGTCAAACAAAAATTAAGCCTTTGTTTTAACCAATGAGTCAGAGTGCAAAGCACTAATGATGGCAGAATGATGTGCATTTGGGTGCTGCAATCGAAGCTGTCATCCTGGCCTTAGAGGTCATCCCAGACTGCAGGTGCCAACTCAGTCTTTCAGTGCCATGCACAGACAGCCAGGGCTGTGAGGGGTTCTTCCAGTGCCCAAACTCCAGGCTGTCATCCTGCCCCCAAGTACCCACCCAGATCACCTCCTCTATTGCTCCCGCTTTGGGGACTCTTGAGGACAGACCCTCACGGGTTGAAATGGCCTGGTCTTGATGGGGCTGACAACGATTTACACTGAGCACCTGTCCTCAGCACACACCCTGCTGGTGTAAGTCAGTGTGGGTTATACAGCGGGAATTATCTCTGAAATGAGTTTCTAAAACAATGCATTTAACATATGAAAGCCTGGGAATCCAAAATGGAAGGTTTTACATACTTGGCATTCAATTGTAAGCTGGCAGTGACAGCTTTCATCCTGCAGAAAACATTTTTTATCTCATGAAAGTTGAAAATAGCTTTGTGCTATACCGGTGCCTCTTGCTAAGATGGGGCTTTTCATCCGTGACCTACTTTGCTTTCTGCACAATATACCTAATGAGTAATAATGACTTCGGAAAGGGCAGCGCTAGAGGAGAAGTCAAAGGAACGCCTTAAGATGCTGTCTGTGAAAACATCAAACAGAATATTTTTCATCAGGCTGAATAAAAGAATCTGGTTAAAGTACGCATGAGTTTGAGAATTAAACAACACCCGGCCGCTGGTTGCAGGCTCTCGGCACACGGCAGCTGCGGTGGCCGCGCCGTGACGGCCCGGCGGTGGCCGCGCCGTGACAGCCCGGCGGTGGCCGCGCCGTGACAGCCCGGCGGTGGCGCATCCCTCCCTGCTGGCACCGGGACCCCCGCGGGCACCGCACTGCGGGAACCTGCCCCTGCAGGGCACCCGTGGGACTCCGCAGCATTTCGGGTGGGGAGAGACCCGCAGGGAGCGAGGGCTGGGGCTGGGCAGCTGGGAGAAGCATCAGGGAGCCACAGAGGATTAGGATACCAAGCTCCACTCCCACGTGCTGAGCTGCTCTATCTTTTGCTGGCCGGTCACCCATCAGCATGGCCCAGTCCCCAGATAAATTTGTCCATCAGCTCTTCTGCAGCTCTCCTTTACCCTTCACCACCCTCCAGCTGAGAGTCAGAGCTGTGTGACAGCCACCTCCCTCCTTCCTCTGCAGTGGGGCCGAGGCACAGGTCCTGCTTCTCCAGCACTCCTTGGCTCTCTGAGTTTCCTTCCCTTTGCAAACTCCCAGCCCACAAACCATCCCTCCAGTCTCAAGGGGGTAAAGCTCTGTCTCTTCTCACTCTCCCTGCCCTGTTTGTACTCCAGCTTCCTATATGATGTTTATTTTCATTACAGAAATCTTGGTTAGACAAAGAAGGTAAAATATTACTTTTATTATTATTACTATCAAATTTCTCCTTGCTTTTTAGACTGAAGTATTTGATTTTGCAAGAGTAGAAAAAATACGCTTTTTTCTTCTTGGGTGACTGGAAATGTTAGATTGCAAAGGTCATTTATTTTGTTCTTCTCAGGTGAGCTGAGAATATTCTTGACAGTAAGAACATTCCTTGTGAAACTGTGTAGAAGGAAAAGGATTTTATATATCAAAAATGTATGCAAGTCTCCCTTTCAAAAATCCATGCAAACCACAACACTGTATCATTTTTCTTTCTTTCTGTCAGCAGATGCCTTTGAGTTTTCTCACCAGGCTGACTTTGAATTGTATTTTGCTTCTTTGCCCATGGAGCATAATCAGAAGCCTGGGAAGATCGCATGAAAAGCACAAAATGCCTCCCTGAACAATGAAGAGTAAATAAAGCAGGCCAAGTGCCAGGCAGCAGAGAGGAGAGATGAAGTGCAGAAGGAAGATGAGTTGTGAGTTTGCTGCTGCAGGCAAGGAGAGGACACAGAGGCTCCTCAGCCTCTGACCCTGCCTCAAGAAAGAGTTTCCTGCTTCAGGCACAGCTCAAGACGAAAGGCTGATCTGAGGGATTCAACTTAGAGGTGATCAGCAGGTCCAGACTTGAGAATAAATTCAATTTCATAGCAATTAGCATAAATGGGTCCTGAGGAGCAACACTGAAAGCCACAAAAGCCATGAGAAGCTGAGAAGGACAGCTGACTTCCCTCACAGTATGTCTAGTAGTATAAAGGAGTATTAAGATGCTGATATTCTCAATGTTCACAGTAGCTGCAAGGCCCCTTTATTATACTGACATGATCTGAAGGGGCGTTTGTTTAAGTGAAAACCATATCCCGTGCCTTAAGTAGGTCAAGTTCAAAGCCTAGTCAATATTTGAAAAATCTGTGCAAGTTAAAGAGGCAATGAGAAAAATTAGCATGTGAGCCCACTAGAGCTTTTCTTCCTGACTGCACTTTGCATGGGGAAAATGAGGACAGTACACAATGAATTGGTATTTGTGTCCCAAATACCCAACTCCTTCTCCAATTTTCCATAGAAAAAAAAAAAAGAAATAATTCAGACACTCTTTTTCTGAGCTCTTACTTGATCATCCTTTTTTTTCTAAATTGGGAAATGGAAACTTTGATTTCTCATCGTAACTTTGCCAGAAAAATCAAGAGCTAAAAGTGAGTTTTGTGTAACTTAATTCCCAAACTTTTACCGTACAACCTAATTACAATATATCACTGAAACTTGGAAAAGCTGGATACCAGATATACGCACCACAAAATACAGATTATGGATGACAGGAGAAGCCTTTCAAAACAATAATTAAAACTGGTTTTCATTTATGAAAAGCTGAAATGGAAGAGTGATCTAAGGGATAGCAGGGAAGGAAAGGAAAAGAGGAAGGACAGCTCATGCCAGCTTGGGGCAGTGACATTTAGGCATAGTTTCTCTTATGTTCCTCTTTAGCCAGTGCACTTCCAGAGAGCAGCTCAGAGCAGAAGTTGTGAGTCATTTTTTGGCAGACACTCTGGATGAGCTACATTGGTATTTCAGTTCAGATCAGGAGTGCACTTCAAGAGGGACTATCCCAGTGGTCTCCACTTAAAACACTGGTTTTCACAGCAGAGCAACTCTCAGCTTCCAGATGAAATCAAACTGGGAGGGGCACTCCAGGAGGGCACTCACAGAACAGATACTGCCACAAGAACATCCATGTTTGGCACGAAGGACTGACCAGGCCTAATCTGAGATAAAATTGTTAAATTTGGAGAATTGGCCTCCAAACTGACTGTTTTTCTCTGTAGGCCCAATATTTGTGGATCTCTGGAACTTTTAACCATAGGTGCAGCTCCAGTCTTTGCCACGCACAGAGGCTCAAGGAGCGCCTATCTCAAGCAGCAGAGTTCAACACCCAAAGGTGGCTGCTGCAAACATCCCTCAGTGAAACTTCCAGCTGCAGCTGATCTAACAGCCAGCACCATCCCTGCCGTGCCTGCCAGGATGCTCCCAGAAGGACGTGCTGCTGCAGGGACATGCTGCTGCAGGGACAAGTCTGAGCATGCAAGCTGAAAATGCGTGTGAACTCTGGAATGTTCAAAAGGGGCTTGAGGAGCCACAAACACTTTCCCACCTTGGACACCAGTTAAACTTTCCAGTTTGCTGAAAATTAATTTATGGAGTCAATACAAAAACTTGTGGGTTAGTCTCCCAATCATGTTTCCAATGATTCATCAGGGTACAAAACTCTGACTGAGAGGGGGTAACCAAGGGCCTTAATCATGAAGGGTTTCTGAAGCAGGTTCATGATACTGAGACCAGCTAATAGAGAGGAAGATGGAAAGCAAGCAAGATGCCATGTGGAAAGAACATAGTTATTTAATGGGTGCTGGTTTGGATTCTGTGAGGCTAAATGACAAAATTCCCACTGCTGTTAGAGGGCCCAGAATCCGATCTTTGTGAGTTTGGATTGTTAGCCCAGCGATTTTCACCAGTATTTGATTCAAATAAACCAGCAGACTGAAAACTAAAACCAGACTGAAGCAGAGTTCTGCATTTGTGCAAGCAGAGACTCAATAAAATGAACATAAAAGTCAAACAACATTACAGTACTTATTTATTTCAGGTTTATTATGTTCTTATGGGAACTTAATAGGGCTTAGCTATGCATTTCTGTGTTCTGTTGTAATTCTAGCTGTAACACCAATTTCATGCCTGAGTTTAGCCAAGAAAATGGACCAACCACAAATTGTATCAGCAGTTTTAAGTTAAAGGTCTTGCTTACATTTCTAAAAATACTTTGGATATGAGACATGACAAATAGTATTTTGCTAAGGTAAAGAGAAGAGAGAGAAAAATACAGAAACATACATTATTTTTTGTAAATTTTACATTTACTTTAAATATAACGATTTTGTCAGTGCAACAGCATGAACAATGAGTTATAGTAAAAGGGACACAAGAGACAGTCTTTATATAAGTTTGAAACATACTTCCTTCTTTCCAAAGAAAAACATGGTACAGTTAAATAATTGTACAGTTTTTAAAAGTTCACTGTACTTTTCCATCCACAAATACATACAAGTGCTGTAAGAGAAAAAGTGCATACTAACAAATTGTCTTAGCTGCCTCCTACTGATTCCTAGGCAACACTGATGTGCTTCAGTTTTACACTTCACTAAGAATAAACAATATGGCAAAAACATTTAAAGCTATGCAAACATGGTTTCAGGATCTCATCTATGACATCCTTCTGAAAACAATTTTTTTGCTTATCTAATGTCCTCACAAGAGTACATTTCTCATTACATTTCTGCCAACTGGAGAATTCCAGTGAAGTGAGAAGAAATAATGAGCAACATTACAGCGACCAGAGAAAAGAATACATGAGAAATGAAAAGTATTCTCCACTATACCCACTGCATAAATATGCAGCTTCCAGGGAGAAGAGAGAAAAGGTAGCAAGGATACTACTTGGCTCATGCTGACCCTGACCCAACAGCCAAGATGTAAAGGCTTGTTTATATTTACAGCTGCCTGTTGCTTGTCAGCCGCTCTGGGATGGTGATCATGTCTCTTTATTGCTTGTTAAAAGGAAAAGAGCAACTGAAAATAACAAGAATCCTTGGCCTTCCTACTTTAGAGGTGGTGGTGTCTTGTGAGCAATTCTTGCCTTTGGAGGACCTATAGACCAGCCTCAAACACCTGAGGGCCATGGGGTGCAAGCATGGAATCACCTGTTACACGATTTTCCCTAGCAGGCAATACTTCTGCATTTATTTTTGCACATGCCAAATAATAATAATAAAATAATTAATGATGATAATAATCATAATAACAATATTTTAAAATAACTCTGCAGATCACTTGGTTTTTCCCATGTCATAGTATCTTATCTGCCTGTAGAGATACACTCCCAGAGCCCCAGGCTGAAATGCTTCTATGTTTGATCCATTTAGGCTCCAATACTTTGGGTAAAGGCTGAATCAGACACAAATTTGAAGCTGTTTAAGTTGTTCATACAGTGTAAGCAGTGTGTACCTTTCACTGCAAAATTCCTTGATTCTTAGTGTCATTAATAAATAGAAATATTTGGTCTAGGTTTACTAAAAGAGCCCCTGGGTCTGAAGAAACTTCCACATTTGTCTGGGTTTGTATCCTCAGGGTGAAATAATACATTATTTAGGTTGGAAAAGACCTCTAAGATTATCCAATCCAACCAAAATGTATTTTCTCAGGGAGTTTTGACTAAAGAATTACCCAAGAAACCAGTCAGATCATGACTTTGCTTGATTTTTGAGTAGTTCAGAGAAGGGCTGACAGACAGGGAGCCTGAAAAGCACATTAAGCAGTTATCAGTTGGATTCAGATTGGCAGTCAGGTCAAATGCAAGCGCTGCAGCAAGATTTTGGTTTCAAAACTCAGATGTGGGAAGAGAGGATATTTAAATGGAGTTAAATAGTTGCATAAAAAACCCAAATCAGGATGTTATTTTCACTTAGCAGATGGTTTGTTTTTTCACAATGCTTCTTGCAGCCAGTTTGACAGTGTACCAGTGCAAAACTAATGCTGTCAGAGCCAACTATGTGTACTGCAGCATACAACAAAGTAAGGCACCACTGTGAGAAAGTTTGCCTCAAGGCTGTATTTCTAAATGACACTAAGACCATAAGATGGAAACAAAAATCTATGAAAAAAGCATTGAAGAGATGCATTCACTCAATGAAAAAAGTAAACCAAGGGGAGCATTTTTGGTGCAAGCAAGGCAGAACCCCAAATACACTGCACTGAATCAAGTTTCTGGTGATCATTAGCTTTAGCGAGTAGTTTGAGTTAGCTCTGAAATCTTTCTGTGAGTTTGTTTTTCTAAATCCACCCATCTCTTCTCTCCCCATTGCAGGGCAGAACTAAAAGCTTCTTTATTTGCTCTTCCCTCCCTTCTCACCTCCTCCTCATGTCCATAGGAGACCAGGCTTCATTGCTTTGACTGTTTGCAGGATGACTAGTTTATGGTGGTGACATTATGTTTTTTGGTTTATAGGACAATGTCCCTGTCCCAAGGAGCTGTCTCCCAAGGAGTTGTGGGAACACAATACAAGTAATCACGGGAGAGCTAAGGAAAGCAGCGTGACTGTGTGCAAAGAGGAAAGGAGAGAAGGAAAGCTCCCCAGGGCGCAGCAAATAAGGTTGTATATTGGTAGGACAGATGTTTATTTCTTCCCTCTCCTCTTCTTTCTCTCACAT
The DNA here is from genome assembly GCA_013400495.1 of Nicator chloris. Lineage (NCBI taxonomy): Eukaryota > Metazoa > Chordata > Aves > Passeriformes > Pycnonotidae > Nicator > Nicator chloris. The sequence goes on from WAAE01019002.1 coordinate 112,344, forward strand.
GCACACAAACACGCTCATTTAATGATTGCAGGCAAACACAAGCATAGGCTTTCTTGAAGCACCAAATAGAAAGAAGAAGCTGATTATGAGGGTGATATTGCTATACCTTCAGCTATTGCAAAGGGAATACTGAGAGATGCTGGAAAAAATAAATTGCTTTTTTACATCAAAGTTCTGTTATATTGAAAATACCCCACTGTGAGAATTCCTCTGTGAAAAGAAAGCAAGAAGGACTGAGGTTGGTATTAGCTCTGGTAAACTGTAAAGAACTGAGGCCTTCCAGAATTCAAGTGCTGAGACAGATTGCAGAGTGAGAAGGATTACATTTAAAAAAAAGGCAAAGAAACCCACTTTCAAGCCAACACATTTCAATTACTGAAATTATTTCGTATTGGACCTTAATTTCTTTAAGCTTCTTACTTTGACAAGAAGTTACTGCACACCAAAAGATTTAGAGCATATAGCATTCCTTCTGCAATGACTTTGTGTTCACCGGTATGTAACACAGGGAGGGAGCTTTCCATGCCACCTTATCACTGGGAAATCCACTGGAAAAGAATCACTTTTCAGACCTAACTCCCTACCTCTCCACAGCAGAAGTGAGATCAGCCTCTGTATATGTATTTTGAGTCTGTAGTTAACGAGCAGAATTAATTGCATTAGTCTTGTAAAGGCCTCATCTTTCCCAGCCTTGAATTCACACTTTAATGATATTTTATGATGTGAAGTCTTCTGATCTTGAATAACACCATCCTTAAAAAAAAAAATCCTCTATTATCACTCTCACTGTCAGAGAATAACTAGATGCTCAAGACAGTTTTGCCAGTGAGAAAAAATTAGGGAAGTGATGACAAAAATAAATTATCAGTATGGGTGCCCCACTTTGCCTCCTCAATTATGTCCCTGTAATGAACAAGAAGTTGGGATTCTGTTTAGAGCTTATAGTATTCTGTGCTCATGCAAACTCAGGCAACTTAATGCTTCCTTAGGAAGCAGAGCTGAATATCAAGGGTCAAAATAAACTGTATGGATTCAAGAGATGAGCCAGATAAGGGGACTACTCATCCATGGCTGGGCCACCAGCTGTGAGGATTTTCCCTGTGGCAGTGGACTGGGGCTGAACAGCAGGCAGACATCCAACTGGTGGAATCCCCACTTCACATAAGCCTTTCCTCTCCTCTGCCTTTCCCCTCATCCTGCTTACAAGGAGACAGCAACACTGCTTTGCTCTGCGGAAACAACTAGTATGACAGATCCATCCTGATTGCTCCCAGATTTCTGCTGAAGAGGAAGATGTTTGGTATTATCATACAGTAATTCAGTCTTTTGAAATTCCCTTTCTTTGAGGGTAAAATGCTTTCAGCTCAAACCCTCGCTCTGAGCCTCTTTTGGAAGTTCCCCACATAAGGAGCCTTGTCAGGCTAGATGATTATTAGACCACAGTTCAGCGCAGTATTCTGAAAAGCCAGCATCTGCTTTATTAAATCAGGGTACTTTTGCACAGCTCTCACGTTCAAGGCAAGCTGAGCCCCAGAGCTCCAGGTGAAGACCCAGGAGAAAAACAAATTCATTACAAGTCCAGGTTGGATGGGGCTTTGAGCAACCTGTTCTAGTAGAAGGTGTCCCTGCCCATGGGAGGGAGGCTGGAACTTGGTGGTCTTTAAAGTACCTTCCAAGCCAAACCATTCTGTGATTCGATGGTTCTATGACAAAGCAGAGCTCCTTGCTTTCCCTGGTGACCTTGCAGGACTACTAAACGCCTTCTTTGTTCCAAGGAAAAGGTGTACAGTCTTTTCAGCCAGTGGGTGATTCATTAGAGGATAACTCCATGTGGCAGCCCCTCTGTCACACACCAGGAGAAGTGCAGGGCAGTCATTCTGCTCACATCCAGCCAACGGACAGGAGAACATGGCAGTGGAGAGCAGACTGCTGCTGCTGCCCCAGTGTGACACCAGGTCATCTGCAAGCCACCTAGGAAGGAGGTGCATGCAGATGGGTGTCCCAGCACCCATCCATGTCCCCCATGGCTGCCTAGTGGGCTGCACTGCTTGGTAGCTCTCATCAGCCATCTTTAGGTTGAAGATGGGATGATCCCCACATTTTTTTTATTAGTTGCTAATTTGCTCAGTAAAAGGATATTTCATGTAGGAGTAGGGAATACAGGTGACCCTGTCCCTGATAAGTAACAGCTGTGTTAATTACCCAATACAGCCTCGCCCCTGAGGAGTCACAGCTACATCCAGTAAAGATAAGTATGATAAAAGGGAGAGGGCTAGCTGGTGAGGAGTGGTTATGAAGGAGAAGGAATCTTGAGGAAGAAGGAATGAGAGGATTATGAAGAAGAAGAAAGCTCCTGGGGAGAGAGAATCACTGCTGTGAGGTCGGTCTGGGTCTGTAGTTAGAGCCTATTGTTGGAACCTGCAGTCACAGTCTAGCTGGGTAAAAGCCTGCATTCAGAGTCTGCAAACCAATACCTGCAGTCAGAGGCTGCAAGGGAAACCTACAGTAGGAGCTTGCTGCAGGCAGAGTTAGTGAATAGTTGGAGTCAGGATGGCTGAGCTGTAAAGAGGAATAAACCAGGACCCTTTTCATGTTGTGTTTAATAAGAAGACTGTGTCTTGGCTTGTTTCTACCCTCTAACAAGAGGGCTGCTGCAACAATTTCAGGCTTGGGCTACAGTCAAGACAAAACACAATTTGCTGGACATTATGATTTAAGGTCAGGAATACCCAGAGCATAGAAGAACAGGGATTCAGGGAGCAAGGTGGAGAATCGAAATGCAGCTTGGGCAAAAGCGAAAAAAAAAGTATGGCAGACTGCTGTCATCCAGGCCTGCACAGCCAGCAAGGAGAAGAACACGTGTCACAGATGTGAAAAGCCATGTCACTTCCATCTGGAAATATCAGTGCATCATTTCCTTGCTGCAGCACAGAGATTGGTTTCAGAGAGACATCCCACTGTCTCACAGTACCAAATATTTTGTTGACATATTTCACATTTTATGGATAGTGGAGCAGTAAAAATCTTCACCTAAGCTCAAAACCATCTGGAAACAGAGGGGGAAAAACCCAAGCAAATTTCGAGCTGCATTTTATCCTGTATCTGCAAGCAAAATGTTCCGAGGAAATTGAAGATATGAGAAGTTCATCTCACTATTGACCGTGGAAGCCTCTGAGGCATTTCGGGTGCTTTATAGCTTTCAATTAACTCAAGCAGGAAAAGTTAACAATAAAACTGTAGCATGGAAATGTTAGAAGTGCTAAACTCCACATAAAAACGAGCAGGAGAGAAATCAACGCAGCAAGGCATATGGGGAACTCACATAAGCTTGCTGGTCCTGCTGCAATACTTCTTCTAACCAGATGAAGATGAGACACAAACGTGCCTGGAAAACTGGAGAGCTGAAATTTATTCATAATTTAATCACCTAAATCACTAATCTTCATAGAGATGTCCAGTGAACCTACTGTCAAAAGCAGTTCAAGATACCAAAGGCATCAATGATGGAATTGGCTGCTCTGAGGTATCAGTGAGAACCGAGCTGGACTCCTCAGGGACAGGCTGTGGCTGCACTCCTGGTGCAGGCTGGAGTGCAGCTTTGCAGTGATGAAGGTAGTGATTTTTTGAGTATGCAGCTTACAAGCCACTGGGGTGCCAAGAAAGGGGACACTTCTGGTCTCCACGAACATCTACTGCTCTCTTTTGGCTTGATAGGGCCCTTGCATAGTTCAGGAGTGCTTCATTATACATTTGAAAAAAAGTGGTGAATGAGGTGCCTCTGACAAGTGGATAGAACTCTTCCCCAAAAGCAATACATTCAATTTAGTAGGGAGAATTTTTTTTTAGGGGGACAAAACACTTCCTGCCTGTATTTATTGGATGAATTAGCTGAAAATGGATACAGGTCATTACTGGTTACCATGCAAAACCAAGTCCAGAATGTAGAGGACATTTTTTTCTGACACAAGCGCAGGATTTGGAGATTAGATATGAATTTGGAAGAAACAGGGTAGCTGCAAATACACTCCCTAGAAAAGCGTTCTCCACACTTTCAGATGTGCTTCATACAAATTTGTATATTGCCTTTCTTACCCACCTAGAAAGAACCCTGGAGAACCTTGAAGGAATACCATGCCCCAGTCCAGGGTGCTTGTTGACAGTGGCTGAACATGAGCCAGCATGTGCCAAGATGGCCAAGGGTATCCTGGCCTGTATCAGCAATAGTGCGGCCAGCAGGACCAGGGCAGGGGTTGTCCCCCTGTACTCAGCACTAGCGATGCCTCCTGTGTCCAATTTTGGGCACCTAACTTCAAGACAGACATTGAGATACTGGTGCATGTCCAGAGAAGGACAACAGAGGCAGTAAAGGGTCTCGAAAACGTCTTATGAGGAGCAGCTGAGGGAACTGGGGTTGTTTAGTCTGGAGGAGAGAAGGCTCAAAGGGACCTTATTGCTCTCTAAAATTACATGAAAGGAACTTGTAGTGAGGAGGTGAGTCTCTTCTGCCTTGTTTCAGGTGGAAGGACAAGAGGAAATGGCCTTAAATTGAGGGAAAGAAGGTTCAGGTTAGAAAAAACTTTTCACTGAAAGAGTGGGTAGGCATCAGAAGAAATTGCTCAGAGAAATGGTGGAACCACCATTTCTGGCAGTGTTCAAGAGGTGTCTGGATGTGATACTTGTGGATATGGTTTAGGAGTGATTCTGGTAATGCTGGGCTGACAGTTGAACAAGATGATTGCCTGCAACTTTAATGATTCTGTGGCTTGTGACTCCATTAGAACAATCTGTTCCTGAAGGATTGCACCCTGTGGAAAGAAGCTACACTGGAACTGTTTGTGAAGAACTGCAGCCTGTGGGAAGGACTGAGGTTTGAAAAATTCATGGAGGACTGTCTCCTGTGGGAGGGACCTCATGCTGGAGAAGGGGAAAAGTGTGATAAGTGCTCCCCCTGAGGAAAAAGGAACAGTGGAGACAATGTGTGATGTACTGACTGTAACCTCTTCTCCCCATTGCACTGCACCATTGGTGGGAAGGAGGCAGAGAATTCTGCATTAAGTCCAGGAAGAAGACAGGGGTGGGGTGGGGGAGATGTTTTTCAAGTTTGATTTTATTTCTCATTATCCTATTCTTATTTAATTGGTAATAAATTAAGCTAATTTTCCCCCAAACTGAGTCTGTTTTGCCTGTGAAAGTAATTAGTGAGTGATTTCTTTCTGTCCTTATTGATCACAAGCCTTTTATTATATTTTTCTCTCCCATATCCATCTGATGAGAGAAAGATACTTAATGGCCTTGGTGGGTACCTGGCATCCACCACAACTCTTTTATTTGGCTTGGGAGAAGGTAGAGTGAAATTTGGACAGGAACCAAAGGGTCCCTCTTCTCTCTGGGACTGGTGTTGCTAGCACTGGTGTTCTGGGCACGCTGCACGAGTCAGAAGCCTGTTTGTGCTTTCAGACACTTAAAATATTTACAACAGTATTCATTTCTTTGGGTTTCCCAATAAGATAAAATAGCAAGGACAAGCCAAACAGCAAAGCATGAACTATTTTATTCCTCCCCACTTCCTATTACTAAAAGAGCATGAGAAACACTTGAGGGCAGTTTGCAGAGTGCATCTACCATCCAATATGACAAGTAGGTTAATTGGAATGAAGGAAAATGTGACCCTTGACTGCAACTGCCCCTTCAGGGTATTGAGTTTAATGTTGTTGTTATTGTGTTCCGTAGCATTGTGAGGCAAAACACAGTGACGAGCTCTTCTCAAGCACAGGAGCTGTTCTTAACAAATGGAGCTGCACCGAGTGACTTGGATTAAATTTGACTAAATCTTGCCTCAAGAAATCTTTCCCTAGAAAATCCTGTAGCACTCACAGATATTTTAGGAGTGACAATGCTGGGTGTCCAGCTCAGTGGAAAAGCTCATGGGCTGTAAGGGTACAATACAATAGCCAAGGAGGAGAATGTGAGGATCACCTGCCACTTCTGTTGCCGGCTGTGCACGTAAAGGAATCAGCTCAGTGACTTTGTGTGAATGCTGAGGAGGGGAAATTGCTGTCTTTGGGTTGGTTTGTTTTCCAAAGAAGGAGAAGGCAGCAAGAAAATATGTTGAAATTAATGTTAAAGAAGGGTGATTTTTAGTCTAATACACTTGGATGTTCTGCTCTTTTGAATTCCAGATAGTCTCTGTGGAAATTCAGACAGGAAGAGTTGGGGTTACACATGTTCAGATTTGCCCTCGCTACAGCTCAGTGTTAAAAGCTGTTGCTAACATGGATACAGCTTATTCTCCTAAAATGGCCCAACAGTTTCTATGGGAGTCTTCCATGGAAGCAGGTTTTGAAGAAGGAATTGAGTTGTACTCACAGCACTGGGATTTCCTGCATGCTCATCTGGGAAACGTGTGGAGATGTCAGCAAGCATGGGGCAGATTTTGCTCCCTGGCTGATGTCCTGTCCTTCCCTCCCCTCTTCCCCTGTGCAGCACCAGCCAGAGGAGGGCTGAGCTGGCAGAGGAGGATACAGAGTTGTGGGATCCTGCTGCCCTTGTCCCAAGAACCAAGCAAGATCAAGTGAGTCTTGTCACTGTGGCCTGTTCTTGGCTGTGCCTTGAGGACCACCAGGAACCAAGTCCCAGCTTTGCAAGGAGCACCTGCCTGGTAGTGTGTCTTCCTGAGGCAAAGGGCCTGGACAAACACACAGCTGGGGACAGAAGGGACACATGCAAGGTCATAACACTCCCAAGGAAAGCTCAGAGTGTGGGAAATGAAATGTGGTAAGAAAGGCAGTGTTAGCAAGAGGAATAGAGAAAAATGTCCTGAATAGAAATCCTGAAGTCAGCTGGTATGTATAAACCACCTAGATATGGAACTGCTAGGAGGATTTATTTTCTAGGTAAAGACTATTTTTAGCTGGGGGATGTGAAAGGTAGTAGGGTATGAAATAAAGAAATAAGGTCTCAAGAATAAGCCGTAGGCAAAGTTGAAAAATATGTTGCAAATAGAAATCAATCTACCTTACACCTTTTTTCCATATTGTACCTGCTATAGTAATCCTCAGCTAAAACTGGAAAAACCAATTGCTGCATAGGAGATACCAGGAAAAAAAAAGGCAGAAAGAAATTCTTTCTGAAATAAACATACTCATAAAGACCTGAGATCTGAACTTTAGGAGGGGAACATTGTTCTTGCTCCTTTCTCCTTGTCCCAAAACAGGATTAACCTAAACCACAAGTTTTTATCCATCCATACATGTATTAGTTGTATTATTTCACCTTTTATGGAATTTGTTCCATCAGTTCAGCTTTACTTGTGTCACCGACTTCCCTGGGAGCAGAATTGGTACATTGCTTTGTACTATCTGAACAATAAGCAATAAAAACATTTATGTTCCTTAGAGCTAAATCTGTTCTCTGGCAGAAGAGAAAGGTTTCAAAATGCATCAAAAGATAAGTTATTAAATGAGATGAAAGTATATTTCAAACTGTGGTAGAGGTTTACCTGTGACCTGGTGAACAGTGATCTGAATATTTTGAGTTTTCTGAACACTTTTTACACTTTTTTGCATTTCTTTGGGATTCATAAGCCACTCCACTGAAGGATGCAATTGCAGGGGAATATCAGCAAAAGCATCAAGGCCTCCTAGACACTTACTGCTTCTTGGAATCCTCTCAGATATGCCTGTCTGCCATCAATGTTGGTCTTAGGAAATCAGGTATTTGGGTTTGACACCTCCACAGAGGACAGTGAGTTTAAAAGCACAGTCTGATAAACTGATCCTATTGCTGGTGTGGGTTACCTGCTCTGCCCTGCTGTAGCTGCTGGTTACTCCTTTCCTGGCTGCTGGTCACCCCTGGGGCCCACCAAGTCAGCTCTGCCGGTGTGGCTTTGCCAGGTCACCCTCTGCACAAATGACCCGTTGAGTGATCCCTTTTGCCTTTACGAAGAAGAAACCAAAAAGAAAACCCAAGCCCTTTACAGTAGGATCGGGTTTTTAAATTTTAATGACATCAGAAGAATGATTAAACCAGAAGAATCAACTTGGCAGCAATGTTGGAAGGTGACTGGAATAAAATACTGAATTTGGATCGCTAGTTCTCCACTCAGTTCGTCTGTCTGGGATCCTACATATTGTGGATACTACTTGTGAACTAGGTCTTGAACCAGTTTCTGCATATGCCTCAGCACTGGTTTGCAAATACATCTCTGGGAGCTTTCTTACCTCGCTGTTCCAAGAAGCAGGGGGGTTTTGCATTGATATTTGCAGCATATAGAGTGACTGGCAAAAAAATAGATCAAAATAAGCTGACTTCTTGCTAGTACATGAAGAAAGTAGAAAGGAAAAAAAACACGTTATTGTTCTTAGATAGACCTGAAAGTCATAGCATTATACAGATAAAGAAATACTTGGAAGCACATTAGGACTATGATATTCCGGCTGAGACATGGAAATAACTTGTCTTGTTGGTGCTCATTTTCAGACAACAGAGATGAAATCATGTCTCCAGCACGGAAAGGTCAGCCAACAAGATTTTGTTAAATTCATCAAACTGTGCTCCCCACTGAGTAGCTGTCACTGGTGTGCACTAAAGTAACATAGAGGCTGAGGGTGTTTTCACCCAAACAGCGCAACGTGGCCAGAATAGAAGCTGAAAAAAATTGCACTGATCTTTTTATTTCCTGTGTACTGAGGAGTAGGATTCCCTAGGTGAAACTTAGCACATATCTTTCTTTCCTTCCCCATCTTTTATCTGGCAAAATAACAATTAATGGCTTTAGAAAGAAAGCAGTGTTCCAGCCAGCATCACCTGGCAGTAAAAAGATGCAAGAAAGTTCTCCAAGTTTTGAGTTTGATATTTTTACTGAGCAATAAAATATAAGTCAATTTAACTGTTCTCCTGAAACCAAGAAGAAAAAAATATTCAGTAGAAAATTGTGTGAGATCCTTATACATTTTGAAACTGGTTCAAAGCTACAACCATAATTTTCACAGCATCCACAGATTAGATGACATTTACAACAGCTTTTAATTAAATTTACTTAATTTAGATATTTATCAGCCAGAATCCATTGGCACACTTTCTTCCATCTTTTTTAAAGGTTAAATGAGCAATATGTGTAATGAGGTCTTTAAGGGAATACAAATTGTGTCAGCCTCGAATTATCCCAAAAGCCAGTACTGTGCTGGAGGATTTGTCGAGCACTGGCAGAGGGGAAGGTGCCTCCTGCTCACTCTGCTGACACCAGAGTGCAGTGTACGACCTTCACACTGGCTGCTCCTGCCCAGGTTGGAGCCTGTAGTGTGATCACAGCACAGTTATCTGGCTACAGGGTTTGTTCACAGTCCCAGCCTCTCACAGATACCACATTTACGGCTGCTTCCAGGGGTCTTAAAGATACCATGAGGTAATAGTTGAGGATGGTTTTCTTAAAGACCCCTCAGGAGAAGCAGAGCTGGGACAAGACCTTCTGAAGTGTGGCAAAGCGTGGGGAATGAAACAGTAACGCAAGCCCAGCTGGCTGAGGAGACCCTTTGCATCTCTGGAACAGCTGAAATGCTTTGCTGAGGATTGAGGGGAAGGAGAGCAAGGAAAGTCATGTCTCTCTTCATCCCCAAGATGAGCCCCATACCCCTCTCCCTTTGCATTAGAGCTGCACTCTGCACCTGCATCGCCCCCGCCATTCAGCACGGCACTACTGCACCTCTCAAAAAGTGTTTGGTGAAGCATGTCTTGGAAAGAACATTATCACAAGCCAGCACGAAGCAGAATGAAACGCACTATGAAAAGGGCAATTACAGTGAAACTACATATGAGAGTTGCAGATGGACGCAATATGTAGTTGAATGACTAACAAGGAAACACAGTAGATGGCCTCCTAACAGCACATGGACCATATGGTACAGCAAAACTTGGGGAATCGTTCTCATCAACGTGGCAGTTTTATCAACGCCAAGGTAAAAAAACACATAAGCTCTTCTGAAAATCTCAGTGAGTAGCTCATCTCAAACTGACAGATTTCTTCAAAGCTAGCCTTATGGGTTCAGATAATTCAGTGCTGAATGTGCTGACAATAAGATAGGACAGAAGACTCCAGTGGAAGTCCACACAAGATGGTAGAACTCCCTTAAATTCACCATCAGTGAATTCACCAAATCTGGCATCAACACTGGTTAGATGTTGGTCAAGCTATCTTTACATTAGTTTTTACTTCTTCAAACAATTTGGTGGCAATAAATTGCATCTACTAACAGAGAGTACTTAATTACCCCACATGCTAGAAATAATCAGCCCTGATTGTTCCTGTCCAGCTATGTATTGCAATTCTGTAGGAATGGTCTTTACCATAGGTAACTCAAGTACCAGTTGTTGTAAACAAATACTCAGGCAATCTGGACTGTCAGATACTGGGAAAAATGGACCTGAACACGGAGGAATTAGAGGCGGAGAATGACTGGGGGAAAAGGAGCTCAGTTGTGAACTTCCTTTGGCATTATCCCATTAGCATCATCATTGTTATTACTAGTAGTAGGAATAGGAGTAGTAGTAAGGTTAAATATCAACGGGTGGTTGATCAGCTGGTGCTTTATCTGGGTCCTCCAGCACAAAACATCTTCAGGGATGCTCGGTTGCCTATCTGGTTCAGATGCCTGTCCTTGGGCTTGCCAAATAATTACTTTTGGTCCTGACCATAGGCCTGCCAGAGTCTTTGGGAGTTACTGTCTGACGGTGGAGATCTCAGGTTTTATTGGCAGCTTCCTGTCAAAAAATGTGATTTAAAGATAAAAACTGTATCCTTGTGATGGGTTAAGCAACAGAACCAAGCGTTTATTCTTTGCTTGGTTTGTCACTTGTCTTTGGCAGTGTCAAAACCACTGCTCTGAAGTCTGAGGTCCAGAGCTCATTGTGTTTGTCTTATTTGATCCTGATTATCTTAAACAATCTGACAAGACACTGGAAAATGGAAACATGACATTTATTATTCTGCAGAATGAAGGATTTTATGTTCTAGTGTATTTTTGGCAAAATAGAGCAAGGATTTAGCAGACAGCTCTTAAGCAATATGCTAACTTATTTCTTTCTGTCCAAACCGTAAGCTATATGACAGCTGCCTTTCTAATGAGAAAAATGCAGTAATCATCACTTGCATGTAGTGGTTGGCAACAGTTGTTTGAATTTCTGGTGAGCATAACTCTCTGATCTGTTTTTCTTGTGGTAGTTTACATACAGTTTCTAAAGTTTGCATTGTTAGTCATACCTATATTTAGAACTTTCATTAGCAATGACTCAAGAGAAGTAGAAAAAGAGTAAAGTGAAAAGATATGACTGTAAAGCTCAGTAGTGATGAGAAAAATATGATGTCCTGAATTTCATTCTGTGGCAATGTGCATCTTGAATTCAAATTGGAATTAATTTAAGCAGTCAAAAATGTTTTTAAAATAATTGACAGTGCAGAGAAACTAATTTATAAGCTGATTTTTACACATTGACTTTTGCTTTAATTGCTGTAAGTGCTTTCTTTTGCTGATTAAAAAGGTGCTAAGGGTAGCTTAAGGCAAATGTATTCAGTTATTTACTTTAAATAAAGAGCTCTGATTGCATTTGCCAGGTAGATGGGGTGGATGGGGAATATTGGTTTAACTTTTCATCAAAGAAGGGACAATAAGGCAAAGAATCATAGAATAAAATCATAGAATCGTGTTGGCATGGGAAGACCAGAAAGCTTCATGCTGACTGGGACCTTTGCCATTGCAATCCCAAGTAGCATAACAATGTTTCAGTTGGAATGATCCGATGAATATGCATTTGTATGGTGGTGGCAAAGAAACTGCAGGCAGCATGACATGGCCAGGTTTGGTTGGCCTGAGCCCCAATTCATTGGGTGAAATCGAGTGCCCCTTAGAGAAAACTTTCTTTGTTCATTTTTGCCTTCCCTTGCCTGGGTAGAACAGCATCCTGGTCCTCCGGCACGATGTCTCCCTGCAGTAACGCTGGGTGTCCTGTCAGCAGCTGTGACCCTGCACAAATAAGGAAAACATGGGTGGCTTAAGAAGAAGATGCAAAGATCTCTCTTACAGATTCACAGTCTTCATGCAGCCATCTGGATCTTTCCTCTTCTATGGTATTTCACATTAATAAAGTGTACAGAGTAGGCTTTTGTGCAGAAACAAGAATAAAAAATACCGTGAAATGCCAGGAACAAGCAAGGAGAAGAAAGGAAAATTCTGTTTTCATAATCTCTATCATAGATAAATGTAGTATCATAGATAAATGTAGTTAGTATGTGGATTGTGTAAGAGATTGGCTTAATTCCGCAGTCATCTTTCTTACAGTGCTGCCCTTTGACTTATCCTTTAAAGGTGAAAATGTGAAGTTTTGGCTAATTTCCTAAAAAGGACTTCTACATTATTTTAAGGGTGAGATGCTGCCCAGAATAAATTCAGTCAGTTGGATACTGCAAGGTCACTCCTAGACATAGTTCACAAGAAAAGATTAATTTATAGTTGGTGTAAATTAGTGCAGCTTGAGCAGAGTCAATTGAATTACTCTTGCTCAGTTCAGGCCTTGTAGTCAGATTGCCTCTGGAACATGAAGTATATCTTGTCTACTATCAACTGAGAAACTAATTTAATGTTTCTAAGTGATAAAAACGAGGGGCCAAGCTTTCCTTTCATAAGGTAAAAGAAATGAATATGCATTTTAGAGGAACACTGAGGAACATTTAAAAGAAAAAGCCAATCCTGCAGAAAATGTCGTGTTGCTGATATAAGGGCAAAAAGGTATCTGCTCAGAGAGCTGACACCCAGGAGCAGGTCAGGAGGTAGTGTCTAGCTGAAGGGCAGCAGTATTTGCCACTGGACTTCAGTCACAGAGAAGAGATGCAACAGGGGCCATTGACTCCTGTCTCAACAGAGATCTTCCAAGAGCGGGAAGAGGGAGTTCAGCAGATCCCTGACACGCTTCCAATGTGCTGGTGCCCAGCGGTGCCCGACCCAGTTGCCTTGTTTTTAATCAGGAAACTGTTTTTAGAAGGACATGCTCCCAGCCTGATTGGTGATTTAAAAATGAAGCTAGTTCCGTTTTCAACCACTCTTCTCACAGCCGAGGATGCTGAGTAGACTTGCAAAAATTCACAGTTTGTGTGAGGCATTTGGAAATTAGCCCCTGCTAATTTACTGAAATATCTGTGTAGCACATGTATCAAAGTACCTGGAGATAGGAGTAGTCATTGTCCATCCACCTGCAGGAAATGCAGCATTAAAGGGGAACCAAAAGCCTACATACATGTATGCCCACAAATCCAGACGTGTCAATGATGTGTAGCTGGAAACTCCCAGCTTTGGACGTATTTTGCTGTTCTAGTAGAAAAATTAATATTCTGGGGTACATGACTATAATTTCCAGAATATTTTCCTGATCATCTCAGATTTCCTGAAAGTTAGGCTTTACTGTAATATCAGAGTTACACGCCAAGTGGTCTTTGGGAGGACTGTGTGGCACTTACACAGATGGAAAATATTTTCCCTCATATCAAGTATAACGTTGTCTGGAGATTATTAATTACTTTTAATTTTTAATGTTTATTTCTCTGAGACAAATGAGTGGAAAATGAAATAGTTCTTTGTTATAATTTAGTATGCAACTTCAGGAAAAAAAGGAGCATTTGCCTGTATTTTGAAAAGGCTTAAAGACTACCCGGTATGGTAGAAGACTACCCCTTTGCCAGAAGACAGTACACAAAATAAAAACACAAAGAGAGGAAGATGCTAGAAATGATTTCCTAACAACTAACCCATCTGCAGGACCCACAGCATGAGCCAAAGTGGTTCTCTGTTTTCTTCGTGAAGAAAAATCTTGCTATTTTTAATTAGATCCAAATGCCTGTGTTTTGATATGTTACATTGCTATTTAACAAAGGAAGGAGTTTTGTGAAATCTCCTCCCAAATAAATAATTCTGAACAGAAACTTAATGCCAATATCAAAGTCGCTTCAAAATGCTTATGGTCAGTGTTCATTTCTTGGGAAGACACTGTAGGGTGTTGCCAATGTTGATGAATTTCAGATTTTGATTCAGAGATCCAAGCACTGACTCATAAAATAGGTAACAGCTGTCTGTGTAAGTGTTCAGGCTACTACCACCATTCATTTGTTTCTTCAAGGTGGAAGTATTTTTCCAGTAAGTTTCAAAAATCTCTTTAAAATGCAGTTCCACAGAGAAAAAAAACTACTTCTGTGCTGACATTCTGGGGTTTCTGCCATCACAATGACAAGTAGCTCAAATGTGCTCTGTGTACTGACAGAAGAACAAGGTTTCTGACTGCCAGCCTGGACAGGGAGGAAGCTGGTGGCAGTGGGAGGTTGCTCGGGCCACCCCTGGGGTTAGTGGCACATGCGACAGATGTGAAATGTACTTTTGCCTGAGCATAAAGAAACAAGAAACATTTCTCCATTCATTTTTAAGCCACTTCTCTGATTTCCGTGCTCGCGTTTCTGTTTCATGCTGTTTCCATGCAACGTTTCAAGAACCTAGAAAGATGTTGCTATTGAAAACCCAGCCCCTTTTTCTGCAAAACCACTGGGTCAAAGTCATTTGCTCAGCTATCAGTGACTGGCTATGTTTTTTTTTCCCAGACATTAAGAAAGAGACCCTTCAAAGAAGGACCTCCTTCTCATCTAGTGATTTTCTAAAAAAATTCCTCATGTTATCCTCTGTTTCCAATTCATATAAACTGATTTAACCACACATTGTGCCAAAATGCCACCTTTCACTGCCCTGCTGGAATAAAGAGGGTGAAAACCCAATCCCTGCTTAGGTTGTCTGAGTGTATCGTTCTCAGTACATGAAGACCCCCACCAAAGCAAATCATGTGAAACACCAGCAGTGCTACCCCTGCTAGACTTGCAGAGTCCATTTTGTCTCCAATTGACAAGGTCCCCTCAGAGTACACAGCAATATGTGACAGAATACCAAAAATGGACTTAAAAGCCAGAAAAGTAAAGTGTCCCTCAGGAAAAAAATCTGCACAAATTAATAGTCTCCCAGGAGACAGAAAAACATACCACACCTCAAGAGAACTTAAATATTTAAGGAGGCTGCGTCAACCTGCAGGGGCTCCTGAGCGCCTGCTCCTCCTGAAGATGCCCCTAGGACTAGAGATTCTTTTCTCTTTGAAAAAAGAAGAAATTAAACCCTGACATGGCTATGAAGTCGAAGCCTGGGATGGCTTGGCATGACTCCTGCCTTTCCTGCATTCCCGGCAGCCCTGTGGTGTAGCCCCCTTGCAGGACTGTGCTGGATGCCAGGTGCCAGGAGGGGCAATGGGGTGGGCTGGACACCCATGACGGCTGACAGTGGCCAGGGCCACCACGCAGAGGTGAACAACAGACATCCTGGCTCATGGAACCTTGTGCACCAGACACCTCAGCAGGCAGGTGCTCTCCAGTGGTGCCTCCTTCTCCTGCCATCGAGAGAGTCATTTAGCAGGGCAGTGCAGAAGGGAAGCGTGAGGATTTGGCACCATGGCCATGAACGCGTGCACAAATCTCATCCTCCACTTCCTAGCCCTGGGGTCCCCAGCACAAGAAGGAGGTGTATCTCTTGGAGAGAGTGATCAGAGGGCTGGAGCAAATGATCAGAGGGCTGGAGCACCTCTCCTACACAGAAAAGGCTGAGAGATTTGGAGCTGTTTAGCTTGGAGAAGAGAAGGGTGCAGGGAGACCTTATACACCTTCCAGCACCTAAAGGGGCCTGCAAGAGAGCTGGAGAAGTACTTTGTACAAGGGCATGTAGTGATGGGACAAGGGAGAATGGCTTTATACTGAAAGAGAGAAGATTTGGACTGGATAGTAGGAAGACATTTTTTGCTGTGAGGCTGGTAGGACACTGGAACAGGTTGCCCAGACAAGCTGTGGATACCTCATCCCTGGAAGTGTTCAAGGCCAGTTCAGATGGGGCTTTGAACAACTTGGTCTAGTGGAAGGTGCCCCTGCCCATGGCAGGGGGGTTGTCACTAAATAATCTGTGAGTTTCCTTCCAACCCACACAGTTCTGTGATTCTATGATTCTAACACATCCTCTCAACTGGGAAGTTGTGGGGTGGGAGGCCCAGAAACAGCACTGCAGGGCACCATTAAAGGAACCCTGCATCTGCTTTCTATTAACCACATCAGATAGGAGTTGGCAAGCAGGGGGATGAAAAATTGGGACTTTTATGTTACCCAGCTCCAGCATGAAGTTACCCTGTGTTGCAATTAGCATTTCTCTTTAAAATCCTTCCAGGGTCTGGTGGGCCAGAAGGCAAGCCACTGTGCTGCAGTATGCAGTTGCTGGGGTGGTTTTGGCATGTATCATGTCCCAGAGATGATGTTTGTGGGAAACTCCCTTAAACCTCTCTCTGTTTTTTTACTCAACAGAGCTGAGATTTCAAACCACAAAACAAAGGCTCTGCTGCCATTGCTCACACGCTGGCACGACCATGCTCTGTGCAGCTAGGATGGCGTTCTTCACTTGTGCTCTGAGACAGGGTTCTTGTCTGAGTGCATAATCTTTACTCAGCGCCTGGCACAGCTGAATCAAACTGCAATCATGTCTTCCCACTGTGTCTCCACAGGTTGATAGCCACAGACCCTGATTTCTAGTGCAATGAGGCATTGCTAATAAGGATGACTTTCTTCTCTTTAGCTTAATAAAAATATGCTCCATCCACAAATGGGACTGAAAGAAGCCAAATTCTAGGGAAGAGGAGAGAATTCCCAAATTGGATTTTAGTATCTTCAGCAGAAAAAAAACCCAAACTAAACCCAACAACAAAAATGTTATCTAAAATCCAGGTAATTAAAAACTGCAATTAAAATATTTTGAAGGGTGGTCATTTCTTATGGAGTTGAACCCTCTGTACTAAACCAAGAGGATAGTATCTCCCAGTCTTCCAAATTACTATCCTTTTGGCATGTGTTACCACAAATCCAGGACCAGGCTAATTAAAATTGTTTTGTTGCTAATGACAGTGCATCTTCTTTCACTAAAGAGTTCAAACTGCAGCCTTCCTCTTGATCTGCTGTGAGATTTTTTTAATCTCTAAATTAGAAGAAAAGCATATGCCCTTTTAATGCCTATAAGAATTTGAGCTCATTAATGCAAAAAAAAAAAAAAAAAGAAGAAAGCAGGATTTCTATTATAGCTGTTCTTTAATTATGGAACAGCATGTGCAAGAAGACTCTTTACTCACAACCGTGTCCTCAATTCTATCACACATTTTAGCAGCGAATGCATGTACAAGAAAAACAGCAATAGACTGGAAATTGTCCAGAGCCCTGCTCTCCTAGGGAAAAGATGCCAATGGTATTTTTGTACTGCTACTCCTCAGCAGCCTCTTTGCACTTTCCTCCGGGTTACATGCACAGCGTGACTCACTGCCTGATGGTTTCATTGAAACAGAAAAATATAGACATAGCAATGATTACATTCAATCATAACCTACAATCAATACAGCAGAGTTGAAATGTTCTGCACCCTCTCAAGCCACTACAGGGTCCCCCCTGCCCCACCCCATGCTATTCCCTGGAGAAATGACTTTTCATCTCTTAAAGATAACAGTTGTTCCAAGCGTTCTAGCAGATGTAGTTGAGTCTCTCAGAATGAAATATGTAGGTCAGAGCAGGAGACATTCATTGTTTTCTTTGATGTACCTTCACGTCAGCCCTTCTTTGGATGGAAAAGTCACTTCATGATCCTGACTGCCTGCCTCGCGGGAGCCTCACTGGAGACAGCAACCCCCCAGGTTCATCCGGGGCCACGGGTGCCGTGTCCAGACCATCGACTTTGTGGCCTTTTATTTGTGGACATCAGGATATAAATATCAAATTATTTATTGAATGAAGACAATTATCTCAAAGAAATCTTTGTTTGTGTACACCACACCACCAATGCAGAGTTTGGCAAACTCAGAGGCTCTGATGAGAAACAGCTCTCAGGAGATCCAGGCAAGACTGAAAGTAGGATGGGGTGGGGAAAGGATGAGGGGAACACAGGCAGGTTAGTATACAGGGAGCCTCTCCAGAGAAAGTAATAAACATGACTTTTCGTCTTTAGAGACACTGTGTGTCCCTGTGCCAATCACAGTGCTCTAAGCAAAATGTCCTGTCTTCAGTAACAGTAAAAAATCTGGTTTGGTGTTAAAGCATTACTTGCTTTTTTGCAGTATCTTCAAATGAGAGATGCCCAAAGAGTCACTTCTGCCCTACAGTTCTGTTCCTCTACAAAAAAATCAGTCTGCAGTATCTCCCATCACAGGTCAGGGGACATCCCAGCACACACCCCAGCAAACCCAAATTCCCATTTGCTTAATAACCACCTTGCACTAGGAGCTAGAAAGACAGAAAGACGGATAGAAAGACAGACAGAAAGACAGACAAAATCTCTTTTCCTCTTAGCAATGATAACTGTCTAAAGATGAAAAATAACTCCCAGAAGGCCAGTAAAAAATTGAGTCATGCTAACAAACCCTAAATAAAAATTGCAATTCCAACATGTCCTCTGCTACGCTTGGGATGAACAGTAAGTGACAGCTGAATAAATCAAACCCCTGGAGTTTCATCATAAGTATCAGGTTAAAAGTGATATCATCTCACTTTAGCTATTCACACTTCTTTTTTCTTCCTCAAATCTTGGAGATGTTGGATTCCATGCCATTCACATTAGAGTTGGAAAAGGACTAGTGGAAGGAGTACTGCAACTGTCTAAAAAACTCTCTCTTCTTCTTTTTTTTTTTGGTCATAAATCAATGTTCCTAGTTTCATCTTACTGCCTGTCTCCCTTTCTTCCTCTCCCCCCCACCCTGTTTCCTCCTCCTACTCGTTAGTCTGTTCAGCACCTTCAGTGAGTCACTCAGAGCAGGCTGACAAGGGAAGTGAAGTTCGACTTCATGTAAAGTTCCTGCAGATCCCTTGTGCTGTGTGGTTTGCTGGGCACTGCTCCAGTTCCTTCTCCCTCCTCTGAACCTGGGCTGGGATGGACCTTCACTTCTAAGGATGTGCATTTGAGACCACGAGTCCTCTGCTGCACCTGAAAATATGTGTTGTAGGCATTCCTGTCAGTCACAGAGCTCACACAGGAGACTGCAGGTGAAAATCCGGAATTTACACCCCTCGCTAAAAGGCTGCAAGCCCAAACCTTAAATTATGTCATGCTAATTTAAGCCCAAGGGAAGGAAGGAGTAGTCCCAGTACTGGCTAACTCTGTCTCCTGTCTCTCCCCACCACGGAACATGTAACCCTTAAAGTTTCTAAAATGGATTTTTCCTTATCACATGAAGTGTCAGCAGAGGCCACAATATTTAGGTCACAATAACTTACTGTACAACAAGTCCTGAAGCAAGGAGTGAGAGCTGTATTCTTTGACCACATTTCAGCAACATCTATAAGTATGTGTCTAACCTTAAGCACACAGCAGTTTTATTAGTTAAAAAGCACATTTCTCAACCAGATTTTAGTGTGTGACGCAGATCTGTACTCTAAGTGTCGGGTTGAGACTTTGTAATGTCTCAGCAATAGTTGCCTGGCCCTAGGAGAGGTACTGTTACCCGTCTGGTAGTGAGGCACTTGACTCTGGCAGTGGGAAGGGTAACTGAGGCATAAAGGCTCTCCAGAAACTTTGTTAAAGACAGAGTTGCTGAGACACTAATGATCTAGACACTCCTCCTCTACAGCCCAGCCACCAGATTCTTAACTGATAACCCACCCCCTTCACCTTGCAGAACCTGAACTATGCAGTACCCTCTCACCTGAAAGGCACTGACAAGTCCTGGTGCTGCCATGTGCCTCTGAGCAGGACCGTGATGAGTTTGTGTCGTGCAAAACCCAGGACTTTATGCCTTTTCCAGTCAGAAGAGCTGGTGGGGTGAGCTGAACAGATAACCAGGCAGTGGGCATTGCAGGCACAGCTGCTCTCCAGCATCTTCTAGAAGCTGGGGAGGTGCAATTAACTGGCTATGACTCCCAGCTGGAAGGTTCTTGATCTTTGCAGCCTTCATGCAACAGTTACCAGGAAAAATCAGAAACATTCTTGAAGTAGGTCTGGGACCTTTTTTCTGCCCCTTTTTAATACAGCAGTCCTTACACAAGAGACACCCAGCACAGCACTTTCTTACTGTGTTTGCTCTGCTTTCTCTTCAGCGTGGTGGTAAGTCCATGTACTGGAGTTGGTGGATTCAAACTTTTTTCCTGGAGATTTTTTATTGGGGACTTTCTCTGGATGTTTATGCAGGTGTGTCCCTCACTGCTACAGCTCTTCAAGCTGAACGTTGTGTACATGCTGCGGGCTTGGGTACCTGCTGGACCCCTTGGGTACCAGGGAGTGTCCTATGCAGGCAACAGAGCCAGATCACAGCAGCAGCTGCCCAGAGAGGTCCTAGGCCAGCCAGGAGTGTCTACTGGGATTTGGGTGCTTTCTGAACAGATGCCTGAATTGTGCCTCAGTCTCAACACAGACAGCAAGGAAGTGATTTGGATCTTGCCCTTAGCACTTAACTCTTAAATAAATCTAACTCTGTTCTGGCTGTTGCAGAAATGGCAGTAAATCCTCCTTGCACTTTTAGCACTTTTACAAGTCCTATAGATGCAGCTATTAACAAGGCTTAGAAAACTCTTAAAAATGCTCCATTTTCTGAAACCTGGGAAAAGTCTGGCTTGTTACGAGGAGAAGTCTGAGATTGATTACCGCTTGCTCTTTTATGTACATTTAAGTATTAGGTCAGTTCTGAAAGATGCATAAATTACTGAAACCAAACTGTTGAGTTAATAAGATTGATATTTTCAAACCCTTATGGTTCCATTTTAAGTTCCCATGGTATTAAAGCCAGCAGAATAACTTACTGCAACTGAAACGCACCACATTCGGGGCTAAATTATGCTAAAATAGGTCAAGCAGCAGTGAAGGCAGTTATTTTGACTGAACTAGGGTTAACAAGATGCATGTAACAAATGCCTCAGGAGAACAATCACATGTGCTGGCTGCACATGATACCACAGCAGGATACCCATAGCTTCAGGTTCCAGCTAAATGGCATCATGGTGTGCTCTTTCGGGCAAGAAAATAGTTTTACAATTGTTTGAATATGATCCCTTCAGTTTACGTGATGTAACCTGACAGTTTAAAGGGTCCCACAAGCACGCTTTCACGGAAGCCGACGCAACTTCTACATCCTCAACTAGGCTGTCTTTAATGTAAAGCAGAGGGAGAGCAAAGAAGTAATTAATGAAAGAGCTGATACCTTCTGAGACTCCTGGCATGACAGCATGCCCAGCTGCCTTGCCACTTGTTTTTGAAGAAAGAAAGAAAGAAGTCAGGAGGTACAAATTACCCTGAGGCATTAAAATTGCACTGAAGCTGAAGTAGAGGATCTGAACATCCTTGGAATTTTAGGTAAAAGTAAAGAAATATGCTTCCAGATTTTAGCCTTCTTTGTAACATCAACAAAACAAAACCAAAACCTTTGCCCTCAATTTCTTTGATTTTTCAGCAGCTCCATACATCCCTTATAAAATATGTAATTTTTAACTGCACTGTCTTGCCTTGCCTTGCTTCCCTTTCCCTTTTCCCCCCTCTTTTTCCTTTCTTTTCAAAAAGCCTCTATTTTGAATTACAGCACTTGACTCTTGAACACTTCCATCACAGCTGTATGCTAGGGAACGAATACCTTACAGTGAAAAAATGAAGCAGAGGAAAACATATAGCCATATATCTATTGATTAAGCCAGCTCTCACCAAGCACCTGGGCCCAAACACCTACACACAGACAATTTGTGCATGAACCATTTCCACATCTAATATTCCAGATCCATGTCATTTTTCAGAAATACAGAACACATAGCATAGTAAATTTAGGAATATTTATGAATATGTGCTTCATTTTGCTTATTCAAGAGCACAGGAAATCTTCTGTAAAGCTACTTGATCATACTGAGTGCTAAAATGTTTTAAAATTCCCAGTCATTACAGCTGTGTACATTTTTATGAGGGATTTAAAATTTATTTTTAGCTGAAGAGAGAAAAAGGAAATAGAGAGGTAACAAACGTACGGTAGAAAAGTCACCTCAAGAAACCAATTCTGTACAGAAATAAACTTCCTACCGTAACAAACCCACCATTTTAGTCTTTTTTATTCATTGAAAGTTTCTATATTATTTTCATATCTGACTTGGCTGCATTTAAGAAAATGTAGGGAGAGTGCAAAAGAGACATTGATGAACAGTCATCTCACCTCCAACTTTGGGTGGTATACAGAACTTGTAAAATACAGCACAACTCTTTTCCAAACAGAAATGGTGATTTAACAAAACCAATAGAGTTCTCTAGGGTTGTAATACTTTATCAAATCTGTTTAGAGATGACAACTAATTTATTTTTTCTCTCGACAGTACAGGAAGCTCAATTTCAGCACTATTTTTACTTTTGTTTCAAAATCGAACATTGAAATGCTTTGATTACTTGTAATATACTAGATTAGATGTAAAAATTGCTTCTTGTCAATGTTTTAATCTTGTCCTAACTGAAGACTATATCCAAGTGGGATAGATGGTTAAATTTGTATGGAAAAAATCCTGTATTATTGTCCTGCACAAAAATGTAAGAAATTCCCATTTCATCTTCAGCTGTGATGCATGTTGAATTTTCAGCATTTCAGACAGCAGGGGAACTCCAGGTTTTGGACACTGAAAATTCAGGGGGATTTACTGTCTGTCACAGCTTTGATTAATTTTATTGCTGAAATTGGTTTGGAATGAAGGTTTTAATATTGTCTTCTCATTTCAGTAATTGGGTCTAGCAGAAAGACCTTTTTCTTTATGTTTAGAAGCTATTTTAGTCTGCCTTTGTCAAACCAAACTGGATTCACCTACCTTGAGACACATTTTCCTTTACCAGAAATGAAATGTGCAAATTATCTATGATAATTAGATTTGACCCAGTTACTGGATTTGGGAACATCCTTCTATCTTGCCTGGAGCTGAGCATCCCTACAGAAAGCAAACCTCATGGTTAAGACAGGGTATAATCAGGGTTAAAAACCTTTCATCAGAGGCAGAGAAAGAGAAGTGAACTAGCACTATTCTGTTGCCTGACATCGTCTGTTATTTTCTTCTGAGCAGTGAATTATTCACTGCTAATGATTTAGAGTTCCCTGGCTTATCTACATGACAACAGCTCCTCTCCCCTCCCGCCATGTACACACCCTACCACAACAAGAACACTTATGACAAATAGTGATGTCACATCCTTGAACTTATTTAAAAAGTATCAGCTATGAATCAAACGCCTCAACTAATCCTTCCTCATCCATCTTACAACTTCAGTAAGTCGTGGGGTATCAATGGCTGAGCATTACCACCTTGGCTTGGAGATAAGCCCTACACACGCAGCAGTGTAACAACGCCCGATGGGAAACCCATGCCCGAGAAAACCCCCACAGCAAGATTACATTGTGCTAAGAAATTCCATTTGTTGGCTGGCTGGCTCCAGAAATGTTATTTATCCCTTTTGAGCTCCCAAGTTAAAATGCAGGGGCTTATCTGCTCGACGCATAATCTTGTACCAAACCAGCAAGACATTTAGATTCTGTTGAACTCTCCGTGAGCTGCCGTCGTGTTCTTAGCACAGACTTTGGGATTAGCTGACATCTGCTCCCTGAACTTGTTTTTTTGGCGGGTTTCTGGTCAATAGAGGAAAGAAGTGAAACATTTCTATGCAACACTGAATAAGGAATAAAACGCATTTTCTTTTGGTGATGTATTCTCCTGGGTTTGCTGCAAAATAAAAGGATTCTGTCCAAAGCTTGCAACAGGAACAGCTATTAGTATGAATTCCTGGTTAGAGACAGCCTTGTGATAAAATATAAATAGCAATAAAAATCATGAATATTTACTTCCTGACCGGGAGCTCCATCCTGCACTCCTCTGAGGGGCTCAGTGCCCTCCTTTCACAGCCCTTGAGTGGAAATGGGAACACTCATAGAATCACAGAACATCCTAAGTTGGGAGGAACCCACAAGGGTCATCAACGTCCAACTCCTGGTCCTGCACAGAACCATCCCCAAGACGTGCCTGAGAGAATTGTCCAAACATGACTCGAACTCTGTCAGGCTTGGTGCTGTCACGACTTCTCTGGGGAGCCTGTTCCAGTGCCCAACCACCCTCCGGGTGAAAAACCTTTTTCTAATACCCGATCCAAACCTCCCCTGACACAGCTTCATGCTGTTCTCTCATGTTCTGCCACTGATCACCAGAGAGATCAGTGCCTGGACCTGAAGACCCTGGTGAGGTCTCCCTCAGTCTCCTCCTCTGCCGGCCGAGCAAGCCAAGTGACCTCAGCCACTCCTCATGTGGCTTCCCCTCAAGGCCCTTCACCATCTCCACAGCCCTCCTCTGACACTCCCTAGCAGCCTTATATCTTTCTCATGTTGTGGCACCCACAGCTGCCCCCAGCACTGGAGGTGAGGCTGCCCTAGTGCACAGCAGAGGGGACAATCCCCTCCCTTGCCCAGCTGGCCATGATGTCCCCAGGACAGGGTTGTCCCTCCTGGCTGCCAGGGCACTGCTGGCTCATGTTCAACTTGCCACTGACCAGGGCCCCCAGGGGCCTTTCCACGGGCCTGCTCTCCAGCCTCTTGTCCCCAGTGTGGCTGTGCAGCCAGGGTTGCCCCATGCCAGGAGCAGGATCTGGCACTTGTGATTGTTAAATTTCATGTGTTTGGTGATTGCCCAGCCCTCTAATTTGTTGAGGTCTCTCTGCTGGGCCTCTCTGTCTTGCGGGAGTCAGCTGCTCCACCCAATTTAGTATCGCAGGAAAGCTTACTTAGCATCCCCTCCAGTGCTGCACCCAAGTCCTTTATGAAGATGTTGATGAGCAGAGGGTGCAAGATGGAGCCCTGTGGAACCCCACTAGTGACAGGTCACCAGTCAGATGTCACCCCACTCGCCGTAACCCTTTGCACCTGACCAGTGAGCCAGTTGACCCAACTCCTCTCCATCTACAGCTCCCAGGCGTAAAAATGTGGGTTTGCAATAGACTTTGTATCAAAAGTTCATATACAGACATACCACCCTAGCAATCCCTCTTTGGTGTGGACTGGACCTGACCTTCAATCAAACTAAAGCAAGTTTTTACCCATTTACGCAATTTTACAATCAAAAAAGTGAAATAACGCCTCTGGATTGAAAAAGTAATGGTTTGCCTGAAGAAGACGGGGAAAAAAGCAGCTCCTCCAGGCTGGGGAGGATGGAAACTGAGACCATCCCATTTGTTCAGCCACCTTTTACACCAGATGCTTTGAATTTGTATATTCTCAAAAGAACCTTTTCAGGCTAAAACTCCATTCTGAGGCTGTTGAATTAAATAAGCCTCTCAAAACTTTTGCATTTATGATTTATGAGGGCAGTTAAAGCCTTGTAAAAACTAAGGACTGAATGAGAGAATCAGTAAAGAGGCAGGACCAATGAACGGAGTTTATGACTCAGTGGCAGAAACCTCCTGAAGCCTACTTCCACTTCTGAATTAATGTGCCACTTAACCTGGGGCAAGCTTTTTACCTTATGAAACTTCCTTTCATCTGCTGATAAAATTTGTAAGACTAAATATGCCAGGAAGGAAGGACACATTCACATGTGTGTTTAAAATATTTTGAAAAGCAAGACCAGATTTTATGCATATCATATAAATACTTCAGTTCTTTAGATAGTGTTTGAAGGATCATAGATTTGATGTGACTAAACCAGTCACAGTACCACACTACCACAAATGAGGCTGAGATGGCAGCATGGAACTCCTTTTTGGTTACCTGACATCTTTACAATCAAATGAAAATACCACAAGCTGATTCATTTACCATCTGGAAAGATTAATGCAGGAACAACCACATCTTTATGTATTAAATCAGATTTGAGTTTGTAGGGTCTGAAAACTCTGTGGTCACTGCTTCCATTCCTGGTTCTAGGAAGCTGGAAAAATCTACATTAATTAACCACATTTTTGCCTTTAAAACTTCCTTTGAGGATGGATTCTTGGAAATCAAGTAAATGGAGCAAGAACACTGGAGATGTGTGTTTTTCCATGAGCAATTAGACTGGAAGCCACAAACGAGGCCGACTCTCCAGCTAGCCAAGGCTTGTCTTGAGGACTCCTGTTTTTCCCCAATCTCCCAGAGCGGTGACAAGCCATGCCACCCAGGTGCTGATTAATAGTGTCAGAGTCAGCACCAGATCACTTCTAGCCAGCTGTCTGAAATGCTTGGGCTGTTCCCCTGAACTGCTGGCTGCTGCAAAACATAACCCGGGCCCCAGGATTAAGCAATAGCCCAAGCCCCTGTCCCACTGCATGCCTTCATGTTATGAATGCAATTGCTTGGACTTTTCAGCTTCTGGCTCTGCCCTTCACTGAAGTGATCAAGCACCTCAACACACACTATACCGGTGTTATTTTGAATTTCTGTCCCCAAGCATTCTGAACACCTTGAAGAAGGTGTTTTGCTGGGATAAGGAGGGCATGTGAATGCCAGGCAAGAATAGTCAGCAGAAATACTAGTCCTGACCTTGCAAAGGATCATACCCTTAACCCTGTCCCTCCTGCGAGGCGAGGCTCCTGCCATGACCCGCCCTGCAATCTTCTCATCCCCTCCTCTCCCTGACAAGGGGCATTTAGCAGTGTACTCCTCCATCTCTGAGATCTTTTTGGAGAAGTGTCACTCCACTGACTGCTCAGGAATGATAAAAAATGGGATGTTCTTAAAACCAACAGAAGAAAAAAATATTTTAAAAAAAGATCATTTACTTTTTCATGCAACACAACTTTAAAAAAAAAACTCATAGAAAATCTACAGCAGTCAATTGCACAAAAGCAGTTGTCCTGCCTTTAAATTGTTTTAAAACCCATGGCCAACAAAACCCTCTCTGATTTTGGACTCCTATTACTAGCAGAGGGAAAACGATCAGTTATATAATCTTTATTCTGCTATTTAACAGATACTAAATATAGTGCCGTTACTCAGAACAATACAACACATCACAATATGAGAAACAGTGGTGATGGGGAGAATGCAGCCGTTCTAGATAGATGCATTTTTATTACTATGTTCCTCAGGAAGAGCATCAAATATTTTTCTGAGTGACCTAATTTTCTTTGTCTGATCAAATGTGCCAGATGCTTCCTTATTCAGAGTTGCCACTCCAAGTGAAAAACTGTTTTCTGGCAGCCACTTGAAATCTCGTCTTCAGTTTTCTGTTAGGGATTATTATACAATCATTGCCTGGGCAGACTGAAAGCATATGGTAACTGGGCTGACATTATCTCTGCTATTTCAAAGTTCCCCAAGGATATGTGGGCATAGACTGAGGTATAAGCTGACCTCCCTGTTACATACAAAATGCCACCCAAACTTGGCAGTGACCAAGCAAAGTGGGGCTAGAGAGCCTGGCATTTGGTTTCCATCCTTCTCTCAGGGTTGGGAGGTTTTTTTTTCCTTTTGTAGGTATTTCCATTGCTTGACCAGGACAAAATTATAGGGATGGCTCATGTGCACTTCCCAGGTAAAACTGTATCCTTGCAACCTGACTGAAGCTCGAAACACTACATTTTGGTTATATCCATCCAAATTCTTACATACTTGATTTAATTCCTACCGACTAACATTTCTTGTCTGCTCTCTTGAGGATTGGGAAGATAATAAAGATTAGATTTAGCCTTTCCCAGTACTCCTGTTGCTGGTGACAGGGAGTCAATATTTGTGGGAATAGACAGCCAAACTGCTGTGAGTGAACCCTGTGCATCCCAGCCCATGCTTGCACGTTTTCCTGGCACCAGGAACCTGGTGACTCCCAGGGTGCTCTGGACCTTCTGAGCCCTTCTGGCATGCAGAAGTGGTGTCTGGACATCTGAGTAAGAGGGGCATGGACTGAGTGCAGGCACGGAACCCCTTCCTCACTGTGCAGATTGCATGAGTTCTATCTTGTTCCCTCAAACCTGCAAGGCAATGTGAGACCAAAAGGGCTCTCTCTGAGCCCAGAGGAAAGAGCCAGGCCAGGGGCGACTCTCGGTACCTGATCTTTTCTAGTACAAAGACAAGAGTGATATTTTTTCATTTGTTAAAAGTATGGAAGAAAAGTTCATTTAATAAGAAATTATTTTATTGCTAGGTGGTAGGCAACAGACATTGACTAGCCAGGGCAATCAAGTGCTCAGTGCAGATGCTCAGCAAATGTCATCAGTTTTTTTTAACCAACAAGAAGACAAGATTACTGTGTGCCCCTGAATGAACTTGTGCATGCCTATCCATCAAAAGTCAGGAGAGAATTTTGATTTTGTTCTTATTGTCATTATTTACCTTGTGCTGCCTTTCTCCTGGAGGTCCCAGTCCCCTCTTACTCAAGATCCAGCCACAAAGGCTTTTTGTCTACTTCTGACCAAGAGAGGACCAATGGGCAGTAGGATGGGGCCATTGTGCGAGCCCCAAAGAGGTCTGCGTATGGTAGAGGAGTCAAAACCTGGTTCTTTCTTATCTCCACTGATTTTGGGGAGAAATTCTGGGGCTGACCTGTTACCCAGTTGTAAGAGCTCAGGATCAGACCAGGGAACAAGGCAGCAATCAAGCAGTGTTCATGACTGAGAGTCATGCTCAGTCCCTGTCCCTTTTATTTATCAGCACACACTGCCCCAGAGTCACCTCTCTGCACTCGCTGCCAGGAGGCCCTTACCTGCAAGTATCTTTGGGACAGTTTAACTAAAGGTCTCAACTTAAATCAGTATAGCCAAGTGAATAGAAATGTGATGTTCAATAAACACTTAAACACTTAAACCTAGTTTATTTCTGCTGGGCTAAGCTGATTAGAAATTGATTTAAGATAAAAGGAGTTGCTTTTAAATTGTAGTACCTACATAGCCAATACATTCCTGCAAGAAAATCAGTAACAGGTTGTACATTGACAAAGCTATCATGAAAATGGAAATTAGGTTTTCAAGCCATTTAGATTTTAGTTTCTTTAACTTAGTTTGATGTATCAACTATTAGCAGTATCTACTGTTTCAACAAAACTAAGCGTATCAAAATTCTGTCTCATTTTGCAAATTCTAAGTCCAAATATAACCAACATACATTTTCTTTTCCTTTCTGGTTTAAACTAGTGCCTATAGACAGCTTAGGGAGTCACACAGAATTTTAAACAGGCAATATTAAAATAAATAAATCTATGAGATAATGTATTCTGCAATATTCAGAGCTGAGATAGCTCATTTTCTTCTAGACAGTCTGTAATTTTACTGTAACTTAATCATGATCCAGAATATAGTATGATCTCTTAACACATTGCTATAGGCAAGTTGTCCTAGTCACACTCCAAATGAAGAGAAAAACCTAGCTAAAATAGCAGCCACCTGGAACAGACATGACAGCTCAGGCAGAACTGGCCAGGACCTAGGAAATAGACAGAGAAGGTACAAGAAGAAATTGCAGAGGTAGGAAGCAGTGGTAGTGCTGGCTTCAGCAAATTCTATACCAGGGCAGAAACACTGTAAGTGCATTGATTTTAATTCTTAGAAACACATTAGAAGAATTTTATTAATAACTCTTCCCAGCCTGTCAGGTGTAATAGGAAAGCCCTAATAAGTGCTTCCCAACTGTGAATTTGCCATTTTGCTATCTCAAATTTCCTTGTCGGTGGAAGGAATTGGTTTCCCCTTCTCATCTCGAAGCCATCACCTTGTCCTGATACCTTGGAGCCTTTCTCAGTGCCTGAAGCATCCTCCTTTGGAAACGAGCAAGCAACTAACAAGAAGAAAGCTACTCCCAAATGTCCCTGTTAAACATTGCTCCAGTACTTTACAAAGTCATTTTCCTTCAAATATCAGTCATTAAAAATTATCTGTCAAGGGTTATTGTGATTAGCCAGCTGTGCTGCAGAGGGCCTGCACTCTCCAGCCCACTTCAGCTGCCTGTTACCTAAGGTAACATTATCTATATGGAAGTCTCAGACAGACTTTTGGTAATTATCAGTGATTTAAATTGTTATTCCCCATTCTGTGTTTGTCTGTGCAGAGCAAGTCAAGGAGATCTCGGAAGCTTTTTTACCCAGCACGTCTTCTTGGATCATTTATTTGTCCAAGTTCAAATCCCTGGACAGTAGTTTGATGTGACTTTTTTCCCTTGGTGTGTAAGATACAATTTTAGAGAGGAAGCTAGGATATATTTAGGTTCTTCTCTCCTTGATCAGTAGTCTTTCACATTTTTTAGACTTTCCCTGTAAAATACAGTATCTTTTATCTCCTTTTTGCTATGTGCTCTGCCTTGCATTTCATCCCTACTACCTGCTCTTTCCAGCCCCTCCATCAGCTGTGAATCCTCTGTCATCAATAATCCAGTACTTTAACTGGCTTAGAGTTTCCTTCTCTCTCTCTGTCCCGGTCAGATGCCAGATTAGACCCAGCAGAAGCCTGCTGCTATCCCTGTTGTATGTATTAATCTTCTTACAAGTATGGTCTGTTCTGTATTTAACCTCTCCTCCCTGCATAGCCAGGTGATATCGAGAGCTCCAGCAAAGTTATATACATTTGCACATCAATGAGTGAAGCATTAGTAACACACAACTGTAATTTTATATAATAGATTTAGCTAAAATTGCTCGAGGCTCTAATCCCAGGCACATAATTTGGGCTACCACGCAGTCTTCTCTTCCCATAATGGGCATTGATGTTGTAGGGATTTAAGTTATTTGGTATTGAGACGACAAAAATTCATCAGGTGAGCAACTCCTTTGGAATCAGTGGCTTCCACTGCTTACCTGGGGCAGCAAGATTTGCCTCTATGTCTGTGCTGCAGAGCTGTCTACAGCTGTGCTAGGAAGTGAGATAAACCTTTGATTTTGGATTTTCGTCCATGTGGATTACACCGTACATCTGGGGATGTGCCTGGTTGGTAAAAGAAAAAGAACAGAAGCTGGGAGCCCTATCTTCTATTCCTGGCTCAACCCCAATTCACTGCGTGACTGTAGGCAAATCACTTAAGCTGTCTCTGGGATAATAATCGACACAGCAGTTCCAGGAGGCTTAATTTTTAAAGTGTCAACTCATATATTTTCTCCGATGTGCCTCAGGAGATGTCCCCTTCCCTTCACTGGGAGCAGGAGCAAGGCCTTAGAACTGACAGCAAGATTTGCAACCCCTGGCCCACTCTTCCCCAGTCTGCCATAACTATTTCATATAGAATGTTTAATAATGATGCCAGAAATGCTGTCCCAGAGCTCTGAAAGCCTCTTATCAACTCTGATTCCTAAAGTACAGTGTACAGAATCCTGTGTAATGGTTTTCTTTTCACTACTTTCAGCATTAATTCTTCTCTCTTGCTATGCCAGCAGATGCATAAATCTGCTGCCAGTGCTTTTTATCTTTGGTTTCACTGATTGCCTGACTTAATTGTGGAGCAAGAAAGTTGGATATTTTCTTCTGGTGTGTTTTCGTGCTCCTGGAATCCTAAACTTTCAGAAATGCCGAGGGGTGGGCTGTATCTTTGTGGGGTAGAGACTGGAGTTTACACGTTCTTCATTTTAGAAGAGCTATAAGCTGCATGTCCATTCTTCTGAAAATCCACTGTCTCAAAGCAGAAGTATAGGAAAAACCTATCAGCTATGGACATCCAGCACACAGAAGACTCCTTCCAAACATTTTCACAGGGCGGATCACATTCAAAGCAAGATATGTAAAAGACCACATCTTCCCATAAGTACCCCCCTTCTAGTTTCAGTGGCATCTGATCCCTTTGGCAACTACAATAAAACCACTACTTTCATGGGTAAGTATTATTAGGAAATTATTTGGTGTGCTCCTCTTACTGAAATTTAGCAGCTGGAGGCAACAGAGGGAGTAAGACTGTGGGCCAGCTCAGGTCTCTGCAGTTCACAACAGTGACCTGGTGGGACAATGCTTGGAAATGCCCTTCCAGGTACCTGGAGCAGGATAGACATCACCAAAGTCAGTGGGAAAGCAGTCGTTCAAACTCATGAAAGTTTGAGTTAGATGCCTTGCCTGAAGGATGAAGGCTTGTATTTGTGTAATTTGCTGGATCACAATATGGTGTTTCAAAATGTCTGCTACCACTCACTTTTGAAGCATATGTATAGCCCATATAGTCTTGTCACAGCTGACACCTTTTTTAGAGTTTGCTACATGAGAGTACTCTGTTGCTGATGAATCAAGCCATTTTTAGGACTATCTTCCTTCTGAGTGTTTTGGAGGAGCAAAGTAAAAAGTCAACTGTTTTTCAATGCAACATCCCTACCCTTGCCTTTTGAGCAATTCTTAAATCAGAAACTTCCTTTTTTCTTATTTTTAATCATCATTATAAGTGTGGTGTAACTAACCATTCTTCAGAGGTCTTGTAGAGTAAAAAAATATTACAGCTAAAAATCTTGGCTCAGGAAAGCATCCTTCATTAGGGTAACATTTAACACATGCCAAGTCCACCAGATCCCAGCTCAAGGGCAGAAAAGATGCAACGATTTATCACAGACTGAAATGGATAACAAGAGGTCATGGAGCCCATGCCCTTGCCCCAAGGCAGTCCCAGGGACACCTCTGTAATCCCACCAGAACCAGGTGGAGCCTGTTGGTACAGACTCCAACAGGCTGGCCTGCCAGAGACACACCTTGCAGGCAATTCACTGCCCTTCTGCTCACAGGGGGCTGCAGGACTTGTCTGCAAAGGCATCAGCTGGAGCCACTGGAATAATTACAGTTTCAATCACTATGAAAAAGGAAGGAAAAATGCAGTAAGGAAATACAGCAGGTGGCTTGGGTGCTAAACAGTTTAGGCCTGCACTCCTCTCTTGTTGGCAGCAGCGAGTGTAGCATGGGCACCACAGAAAGAGGTGTGCTGGGCCAAATTCTGCCCTCAGAGGCATGTGCACACAATTTCCTATGACATCCGTGGGAATTGGGCATGTGGATTGAGGACACAATCTGGTTCTTTATTTTCAGCTCCTCTATTACGATCATGGCATGCTAATTTCTAATTCCTTTAGCAAAAATACACAGGAAGGCTTAAATATTAATGTTGCCAAATGTCACAAACACCTCTGCAATATACTCTTGAGCAAATTCATGCACACACATTTCAGGAACTACAGCCATGCTCATTATTGGAACCTGACATCCTCAATCAGTTAAAATTCTCCTTATCTTCATTGGGGTTTTGCCAAGCTAAGAACTGAATAAGAGCTGCTGGATTTAGCTCCTTGGTAGCTGATTTGGAAGTGGATCTCCTGACAGCCATGGTCACAGCTTCTCACTTAGAGATGGATGCAGAAGCACAGACGTCATCTTGGATTTTCTGGATGATAAACATTCAAGTAGGTTCACCATCTCCTCAACAAAATGAGGTCTGAAGTCAAACAAATGCAAACCCATACGTAAGAGGTGCAGGTGGAGATTTACTAGAAAAAGGAAAAAACCAGGAGATTATCCCCTCACCAATCCCCAGTACCACATTCCTTGCCACTGCTCACATTCACAAGGAAATAAAGGAGGTACTGGAGTCAGCTGAGAGATGAAAACCTCTGCAGATGCAAGTATGCTGTGTGGGCTTGCTTTTGGCAAGGAACAGGCCGTGGGTCAAGGCCACAACACCTGCATCCTAGCCCTGCCTGTGTGGGGGGTCCCATCTCTCCTAAGGACACATTCAGCAGCATGTGTCTGCCTGGGCCTCCAGCAGCAGAATTCATTGTGCTAAATCAGGTGCCTTCCCACACCAGCTGCTGGTGGACACTCAGGTCCGTAGGAGGGCGAGGGGGGAAATTATGTGCCTGAACCTGATACATTTCTGCACAGAGTTACTCAGCTAGCACGAGCTTTCCATCAGGGTACAGGACCAGAGGAAAACGGCAAAAAAGAAGCAGCACTTTCTTCCGAGGGAAGCTGAGGTGCATAGCCCAGGCTGCCCCATTGTGTGGCAGTCAAGTGGTGAATTATATCTGCCTAACCTTCTGCTAAAGGGAAGGGTCTCCATGGCCCTTGGCCCTCTTTGCTGCTCTGGTTTGGGTATCACTGCAGGAATGTGCCTGTCTCCTCCACACTCTGCAGTCTTTGGCAGGCCCTCTGGTCAGGCTTGTGGGATCTGAAGCTGTCAGGGAAGATGGAATAGAATAAAAATGAATAAATAGCTTAATTACTTTGAAAGTGTTGCTGTAGGGTCAGAAAACTCCATGGAATACAGCAGTGCCACATAGAGAGCGGGCAATAAACCAGTGGTGTCAGGGAAGGCGCACAGTGTGTGAAAAAGAGGGACATCTGGAAAAAACTGGGGCAGTGGAATTCCACTTCTGGACATTGTCCCGCGTCTCACGAGTCCCACCTGCGCGCTGCCCTTCTCCAGGGCACACAGCGAGGCAGGGATGGCACTGCCAGGGGACATCAATCGCGCGCCGCCCGAGTCCCCCAGCACCGGCGCTGGCTCCAGCGTGTCCTGGTTTCACTCCCAACGCTCCATTTCGTAAGGGCAGGAGCCGCTGGCGGCTCAGCCTGTCTGCAGGCCGGCTGCGGTGGCAGGAGCCCTCCGCCCGTGGCATCCTGCCTGCGCAGGCACCCCCAGCCTGCCATCGTCCTCCAGAAATGCACAGCCTGTCACAACTCGTTGCTTAATGCTAAACTACCCATTATAAATAAACATGGTCCTAATAATAGTTCGCCTGACCTGACTCACTGTAGGAAACAGCCTCAGAAATAAAAGAAGATGACTTTCAAACAGAAGAGTTATAATTTTACATAAATAAAAAATGAAAAGGGCAGCACAGGACAGGCATGGGGAAAATCGTATTGCAGCGAGTCGAAGTTGCAGTCTCAGGGTGTTAATGGGCTTGCCTGGCTGCTAAATCTGACACTGTCTCCCCCTGTACATTTGCTGGAGTTTGACAGATGGATGTGGAGAAATATTACTTGAATTGTCAGATAACCGTTAGTCACCCAGATTAAAAACAAATTCCATTGACATTATGTCATACCTTGGGAGCCCAAAACAGATATTGATGTTTTCATCTTGTTGCAGGGAGGAGGGAGATGGGAGTGGGTAGAATAAGAAATCAAAATCACGCCTGATAGAGCAAGTCTTTTGGCTTTGTTTGAAAAATGACACCACAGCACAGTGCACTTAGCTGAAAATGAGAGATAGCACAATCTAGAGAGATAGTACAGCCTATCTCACTCTCAAATGAAGGGGAGACAAAGACAGTGCCATCATTAAAAAACACAGAACTTTTAAGACCTGCACACAATCGTAAGTCCAAGCATAAGAACCAGATTCACTCAGTGGATGCTGCAAGATCCACTCCTCAAAAAGCTTCTGAAGGGAAGCTTCCAGAAGATTTTTGAGGGGTGTGTGATGTAAGGAGCTCTGCTCATCCAGGTTTGCATGAGGTTTATTTTCTCACCTTTGGGTGAGAAAGCAGAGGGACATGCAATGCCTGTGCATCAGCATGCGGAGAAAGAGAGATTTGGACTTGCTCAGACTGCAGGAGAGACATCTTGGAGGAGACCTAACAGCTGGCCAGCAACTAGGAGGGGCCATGAGGAAGCCAAAACCTGGCATTTCACAGCATCACAAGGCTGGAGGGTGAGAAACAATCACGGAATCATAGAATTGTTTAGGTTGTAAAAGACCCTTAAGAGCATTGAGTCTAACCTTTAACATAGCACTTACAAGATCCCTATTAACCATGTCCCCAAGTGCCACATTTATACGTCTTTTAAATACCTCCAGGGTTGCTGACTCAACCGCTTTCCTGGGCAGCCTGTTTCAATGTCTGACAACTCTTTTGATGAAGAATATTTTTCTCATATCCAATCTAGACTTCCCCTGGTGCAACTTGAGGCTATTTCCTCTTATCCTTGTTACTTGGGAGAAAAGACAGACGACCTCCTTTTAGGTGGTAGCAGAGAGCAATAAGGTCCCCTCTGAGCCTCCTTTTCTCCTGCCTAAACACCCGCAGCTCCCTCAGCTGCTCCTCACAGGACTTGTGCTCCAGACCCTTCACCAGCTCCATTGCCATTCTCTGGACATGCTCCAGCCCCTCAATGTTTTTCTTGCAGTGAGTGGCCCAAAACTGGACACAGGATTAGAGCTGCAGCCTCGTTACTGCTGAGAATGGGGGGACAATCCCTGCCCTGGTCCTGCTGGCCACACTATTGCTGATACAGGCCAGGATGCCATTTGCCTTATTGGCCACCTGGATACACGCTGGCTCATTTTCTGCCGGGTGTTGACCAGCATTTCTAGGTTCTTTTCCACCAAGCGGCTTTTCTGCTACTCTTCCCCAAGCCTGTAGTACTGCCTGGGGTGGTTGTGATTCAAATGCAGGACAAGTGGACCAGTAAGAGGCATAAGGTGAAAAAAGGGAGGTTTGGATTGGATATAAGAACAGCTAGGTAGTGGAGCTGGTTGCCCCCAGAGGCTGTGCTGTCTCCTTGTTTGAATTTTTTCATTACAAAGCCATGAGGAGCCTGGCCTCAAAGCTGTCGCCGCTTTGAGCAGGAGATCGGACTGGAAACCTCCTGAGGTCCCTTCCAACCTGAATTGTCTTATTATTCCTGTGATAAATTCACAAACTGTTTCTGCTTTGTTGACCTGCATAGTGACTATGATGATTTACATCCACTGAGGATCTGGTGTTAAGTTTGTAGGTAACTGTCCCAGAATCAACAATAAATTGGGACTGTGTTTTGCATGAATCATTAAATGGTATGAAGATGTCTTGAAAGGCCTCTACCAGTGATAAACCAATAAAATATACTGGAGACATCTTGAGGCAACAGAGAGATTTCAAAGAATCTTTTCTTTGATCAGTGTTGTGTGTATGTACAGAACTATGTCTTTGATATTAAGTTTTGGTCAATGCAGTACCTCACTAATATTCTTTCCATAGCACATGGTCTGTGCTTCTAATTTCCTAAGTTTATAAAAAAGTCAAAAGAGGAAGACTGAAATTCCATCCTAGAACATCATATTGATTACAACATGGTTCGTTGCCTCTGTTTGAACCTATACCCCACACAGACACTCATCATTTGAGATGGCAGAGAAAAAGATAGCAGGAGTGACCTGTCATGTAAACCAAACACTCGTTCACAGATTCACCGTATCTTTGAGGAAAGAATGACTTGTTATCCTGTTACCTGAAATCACACTTAACTTCATCCAGGTTAAAATAAAAGGCAAATACAGTCATTTATTCATAGCATCCAAAACAGGCAACACAGTTACAAATGGATGTGGAATGGGAAATGGATGAAATTCAATAGGAAGTTATGGGGCTGCATTGGGTAGACATCCATCAGTCCCTAGACCCGACAAGTTCATCCAGAATTCCACATTGTGCATGGCACTGCCAGGTGTATCTTCTGGGACACCCCTAAGGCATCTCATAGGGGGTGCACAGCTTCTGTGGGGAAATCCCACCAAAGACCTGTACTCAGTGCCTGTCTTCCTTATCTTCAGATCACCTCTCCTCCAAGATCAGCTCACCTCTCCTTCATAATCATATTATCTTTTGTGTTCAGGCTTCACTTTAAGCTCTTCAAGGGATCCAGACCAGTTTCATCTGTCATCTTGCAGTTTATACTATTTCTTCCTTGCCAGAAGGCATTCTGACCACTCTCTTAAATAAAATAACAGGGTTTTCCACCTTCTTAGATGTGGAAATGCCTCTTTGCTGGATGAGAGCTCCTGCATTTAACTGGCTCACGAACAACTCTGTTTCAGGAGAGTCTCCCCCCCTGGCTGGCCACTTGACATTTCTCCTGCCCTTGTAGTCTGTAGCACTGCACAGGAGCACACTACACAGCCTCCAGAGCAGGTAACTACATGTGGCTCACTCCAGGCTCTTGCCTGAGATCAGACACAATCAGTAGCTAATTTTGTTGGGATAGTGACAGGTTTCTCTGTGTTAGGCTGGGGCAACTGTTGCGTGACGCGGAGTTTGATTCTCTCACTAGGCTCCACCAGAGCTGGGGAAGGGTGACAAGAATACACAAAGCTAAGAAGAGAACAGCAAAGGCTTTTCTCGAGGTGGAATTCAGGTGTCTGTCTCATGCTATCAAGCAGCTAAGAGACAGTCAAACCCACAAAGGCTGGCAGGCAAGTCCAAGACAGAAAAACACATTAGGAATGAAAATAGAATAACTTATTACATATTTGAATAGATGTATTAAAATAGGTGGGAAAAAATGTTGTCAACATTTATCTTTCATATTGCCAAAGACAGTAGTTCTCATTTTCTGTTAGGGGACAAGGCAAATATCAGTGGAAGCACTATAACATACCATGTTCAACTTCAGCAAATTCAGAACTGTTATGGTACACAAATATGTGTAGCTGAAATGCCTGCCTACACCGTGACAACTGCTTTTTCAGGCTAATTCTCTGCCTCATTTTTGTCTTGGCTTCTTGATGAAACTGGGATGAAAATAAAAAGGCAGGCACCCTACCTTGCCAGATAGCCTTAATTAATTAACACAGTGAACAGAGCAATTTAGTCTTGTTTTCTTCTCAGTCTGCAGCATCCCCATAAAGGCTCTGCATTGCTGAAACTAATCAGACCTTAAGAACTTTGGCATCCTTTCATTCAGTTGAAGACTTACAGAGAGCCAGGCAAATATGATACAATAAATTTGGCGAGAGTAGTCACTCATATACATCTGGTACATGTCACATAATTCATCTTTTTTGCAGAAACCAGCCTGAAACCTTCTGCTCTGTAAATGGGCGTGAGTATTCTGTCATCAACAGTCTTGGGGGGACCTTTCTGTTTAAGCAGTTGTCATGCTTAACGTAGGGTGTTTGAAAGATCTAAGGCAGAGCTGGTCACTCGGGGCTTATCTTGTAATGGTTGATGAGACCCTGTCACTCTCCCCTGGAGCAGTCGGTCTGACCTCATGCTAGACCCCAGCACGAGGAGCAGATAAGTACTCTCTGCAGGTGCTTGCCTCTGTCCTTTCACTGTGAAAGGGAGTTTGGGTGACTAAGTCAAACTCAGTCAAATGTCTGACTTTCAGATGCCGGAGTTACAACGGATGTATCCTGCCTAGACAGAGCACAACTGGAGTAAAGCATATAAAATGTGTTGAAAGCTTAATAAAGTTTAATACATTTCCAAATGTGGAGCTTAAGAAGATGCAATGGTGTCTCCTTCCCCCAGCAGCAATTCATCTTGAGGTAACACAACTCTTTCTTTTCCGAGTTTCCATAACTTGTCATTCTGTATTCAAGAATAAACATGTTTGATTTCTTCCATACTTAAGAGAAATAATGAAAAATAAGCAGTTTTTCTTTATAGCTGAAGTACAACGGACTTTTTGAAACAAAATTCCTGACCACTGGAACATTCACCTTCTCTCCAGGAATTTCAAGGATCACATTATATATTACACAGTGATTTCTTGATCAGCTCAGGGAACTTTGAACTATATTCTTTATTGTACCATTTATATAAATATTAGCTGTCACATCATACATTCTTAGTGCTGACTGTAATGATAAGTAAATATTGCTTGAGGGGCATAGGTGAGGCCTTGGGATATGATGAGATGTTAAAAGTATAAAAAATTGAGGACAATATAATATAAATATTATATTTATTCTAGTATTATAAATATAAATATTAATAAACTCCAAATTACTATTAGTTTTGTACCTCTGGCAATATGTTATCCAGCTGTCACTGAAGAAAATAGTAATTTCTTTTTACTAAACAGCATGATTTTTAAATGGGAGTGTTGTAAATCTTATTTCAAGAGTTCTCCAGAAGGAAAAATTTGAGCTGCTCTAGGGCATTTTTAAACTATGTCATTTTTAAACTAGACAATAACATGGTTTTATAACAGGTCACGTGAAGCCGGTTCAGCCGGAGGAGCAATGAAGGCGTGCAGTAGATGTGCAGGCACTGGCTGTGGGTAGCTTTAGGCAGAAGCAAAGCTCAGTTTGTAGAGATACGACAGAGAAACGAGCAAGGCAGCACAAGGATGGAGAGGGGTGACACCATGCCACCAACACCCTCCTCACCATCAAGAGCTGCCCCCTGCATGCCTGGTTGCACGTCCTGGACTGCAAGGTCCTTCTCCCTGTGCAAGGATGGCTGGTGTTTGCATCTCTTCCATACAACCTTGGCATAAGTCACATTAATATAAATCCCTGTAGCGTTTACGAAGTGTGCATTAGGTGGTCTGCAGAAGTCACAGTGGAGTCACAGGAAAGAAGAATTATAAGTGCTGTGAGGGTTTTAAATCCAGTATTACAATCAAAGTTCGATGGAATAAAAGTTCTGTAATGACCAGCCAGAAAGGTAAGCATCCCCCACAATGCAGAAATCATTAATTCAACTATGAACGAAGACAGCATCATCTTTTTCATTATCCCCTAATTTAATTGTCACAGATTAAAGCCTGGCAAATCTGGGCACAGATTCCCGTTGTCAGACTTCAAAGAGCACTCCTGAAGTCTTCTGCCAGAATCAGTGATCATCGCTATATCCTTTTCTCACACAGCATCTGTATCTTCCCTAATGCTAATGAACATTACTTTTGCATGCTTCTGAGCAGGCTAAAAAATACACTCTTGAATCGCATTTCCCATGCGAGGGGAAAAATGAACCCTTCTACATTTGTTATTCTCCTCTAACAAGGATTAAACCATGGTGTGGGTACTAATGAGTGACTTGCAGTTGCCCGCCTCTCACTTTAGTTTAGTCAGGAATATTGAAGATGAAATTTCTCAGCTGAAATCATAACACGCTCTATAGATTAAATGTTTCAGAGCTGTTCTTATAACAAATAATCAAGCTGTCGAGATTGCTTGCTATGCAGACTTGCAGACCTCTTGGGTCACTGTTGCCAAGGAGTAATTTTCTTTAAAGTAGACTCACTTGTCCATCTTATGAAAAAGAAAAACAGAAATAGTAGGTTTCAAGGAACTTGGTGTGAATGATACACCTTCGTTTCACATCAATTTGCCTACTCTATGTGCTATTTTTCAATATGTACAGTAATTGCTAATTACAAAAAGAATTAAGCTCTAGAGCAGAATTAAGGTAGAAAATACCCGAAAGAATTTCTGATGGAGCTATAGCGGATGATAAATTTGCTCCTGGAATTATGTCCATTTTTGTTCTAATAGCTACACGATAGTGAAAAGTCAATTACTACCATATTATCATTGTCAAGCAGGGGTCAGAGATAATTCTCCTGTGTGCATATGTGTCTGTAAATCAGTGTCAGGGAAGTACCAGATAAATTTAT
Source organism: Nicator chloris (assembly GCA_013400495.1). Lineage (NCBI taxonomy): Eukaryota > Metazoa > Chordata > Aves > Passeriformes > Pycnonotidae > Nicator > Nicator chloris. The sequence continues at coordinate 153,650 of WAAE01019002.1, forward strand.
ATCTTCATTCTTTACTGCCCTGTTGATATTCCCCTCAGTACTACAGCAAAGCTCATGCATCTTTATTCCTTTTCCATCCACTAAAATTTTATTTACGGGGTGGCACATTTACCACAATGCGAAGTGCTCGAACCTGGCTGTAAGCAGATGATACGAGACACAGTGCATTAGGCAAGATGTTATATGCACCTTTCCAAGTAATTGATTTCCAAACTAGCACTGGCTAATTGAAGGACTCTGTCATTCAATATGAATTAACCAAAAAGTTCTATTGGTTGCAGTGACTCATTTCTCACCATTCTGCCCACAAAGTGGGGAGAACAGAATTATAACAAATACAGCAAAATATAACACTTGGTATCAGTTAAAACATTACACCTGGTGTTGGTTATTCTCATTAGATCACTATCTTTTTGGGCTCCAAATATCAAAACAAGCAAATCTCACTTCTGCAGCAATTAGCCAACAGAAATTAGGAAAACTGTCCAGAGACTGATATAGTGGGTGGCATCCCTCTCCATGGAAAGGAGAAGGGACAATGGGTTGAAATATAATGATCATTAAGGTCCCTTCCAACCCAAACCAATCTCTGATCGTCTTCTGGAGGGCAGAAGGACCTGGACAGGATGATATAGATGGGTAGGCTGACAGATAGATGGGCTGAGACCAGCAGTATGAGGTTCAACAAGACAAAGCTCCACATCCTGCACTTGTGTCACAACAACCCCAGGCAGTACTACAGGCTGGGGACAGAGTGGCTGGAACGTTGCCCAGTGCAAAAGGACCTCGGGGTGCTGTTTGACAGCAGCTGAACAAGAACCAGCATGAGACCAGGTGGCCAAGAAGGCAAATGGCAGCCTGGCCTCTATCAGCAATAGTGTGGCCAGCAGGACCAGGGCAGGGATTGTCCCCCCGTTCTCAGCAGTAATCAGGCCACACCTCTAATCCTGTGTCCAGTTTTGGGCCACTCACTGCAAGAAAAACATTGAGGGGCTGGAGCATGTCCAGAGAATGGCAACAGAGATGGTGAAGGGTCCAGAGGGTAAGTCCTGTGAGGAGCAGCTGAGGGAACTGGATTGTTTAGGCAGGAGAAAAGGAGGCAATGTCAGAGGTGACCTTATTGCTCACCACAACCACCTGAAGGGAGGTTGTAGCCAGGTGAGGGTCGAGTTCTTCTCCCAAGATACCAGTGCAACGACAAGAGGACACAGCCTTAAGCTGCACCATGGAAGATTCAGGCTGGACATCAGGAGAAATTTCTTCACAGAAAGGGTGATTAGACATTGGAATGCCCAAGGATGTGGTGCAGTCACCATTCCTGAAGCTGTTTTAGGAAAGACTGGAGGTAGCGGTTAGTGCCATAGTCTAGCTGACAAGGCAGTGATAACTCAATGTTTGGACTCAATACTCTCAGAGGTTTTGTCCAACATAAGTGATTCTGTGATTCTATGATGATTCCATGGTTCTATGAAACTTTTTTAATTTTCTAGGAGGACAACTATAGCAGCAACAGTGAAACTGGAGGAAACCTATTACCAAACATGTTCCCATCAGAACAGAGACTCCTGGGCTTCTTTAAATTCACACTTTCTAGGTAAATTTGTTCCTCAAGAGGAAATCAGATCAAGGAGATCAGACAATCTGCTCTCGGGAGTCTACAAGCATAGGTTTGCCTTTGGAGCATAGTCAAAGGACACCTGAAGTCAGATATGGTAGGGGAGGCATTGCTGGCATTNTTCCCCTCAGTACTACAGCAAAGCTCATGCATCTTTATTCCTTTTCCATCCACTAAAATTTTATTTACGGGGAGGCACATTTACCACAATGCGAAGTGCTCGAACCTGGCTGTAAGCAGATGATACGAGACACAGTGCATTAGGCCAGATGTTATATGCACCTTTCCAAGTAATTGATTTCCAAACTAGCACTGGCTAATTGAAGGACTCTGTCATTCAATATGAATTAACCAAAAAGTTCTATTGGATGCAGTGACTCATTTCTCACCATTCTGCCCACAAAGTGGGGAGAACAGAATTATAACAAATACAGCAAAATATNATATAAAGCAACATATAACACTTGGTATCAGTTAAAACATTACACCTGGTGTTGGTTATTCTCATTAGATCACTATCTTTTTGGGCTCCAAATATCAAAACAAGCAAATCTCACTTCTGCAGCAATTAGCCAACAGAAATTAGGAAAACTGTCCAGAGACTGATATAGTGGGTGGCATCCCTGTCCATGGAAAGGAGAAGGGACAATGGGTTGAAATATAATGATCATTAAGGTCCCTTCCAACCCAAACCAATCTCTGATCGTCTTCTGGAGGGCAGAAGGACCTGGACAGGATGATATAGATGGGTAGGCTGACAGATAGATGGGCTGAGACCAGCAGTATGAGGTTCAACAAGACAAAGCTCCACATCCTGCACTTGTGTCACAACAACCCCAGGCAGTACTACAGGCTGGGGACAGAGTGGCTGGAACGTTGCCCAGTGCAAAAGGACCTCGGGGTGCTGTTTGACAGCAGCTGAACAAGAACCAGCATGAGACCAGGTGGCCAAGAAGGCAAATGGCAGCCTGGCCTCTATCAGCAATAGTGTGGCCAGCAGGACCAGGGCAGGGATTGTCCCCCCGTTCTCAGCAGTAATCAGGCCACACCTCTAATCCTGTGTCCAGTTTTGGGCCACTCACTGCAAGAAAAACATTGAGGGGCTGGAGCATGTCCAGAGAATGGCAACAGAGATGGTGAAGGGTCCAGAGGGTAAGTCCTGTGAGGAGCAGCTGAGGGAACTGGATTGTTTAGGCAGGAGAAAAGGAGGCAATGTCAGAGGTGACCTTATTGCTCACCACAACCACCTGAAGGGAGGTTGTAGCCAGGTGAGGGTCGAGTTCTTCTCCCAAGATACCAGTGCAACGACAAGAGGACACAGCCTTAAGCTGCACCATGGAAGATTCAGGCTGGACATCAGGAGAAATTTCTTCACAGAAAGGGTGATTAGACATTGGAATGCCCAAGGATGTGGTGCAGTCACCATTCCTGAAGCTGTTTTAGGAAAGACTGGAGGTAGCGGTTAGTGCCATAGTCTAGCTGACAAGGCAGTGATAACTCAATGTTTGGACTCAATACTCTCAGAGGTTTTGTCCAACATAAGTGATTCTGTGATTCTATGATGATTCCATGGTTCTATGAAACTTTTTTAATTTTCTAGGAGGACAACTATAGCAGCAACAGTGAAACTGGAGGAAACCTATTACCAAACATGTTCCCATCAGAACAGAGACTCCTGGGCTTCTTTAAATTCACACTTTCTAGGTAAATTTGTTCCTCAAGAGGAAATCAGATCAAGGAGATCAGACAATCTGCTCTCGGGAGTCTACAAGCATAGGTTTGCCTTTGGAGCATAGTCAAAGGACACCTGAGGTCAGATATGGTAGGGGAGGCATTGCTGGCATTTTTCTGGGAGTGATAGTTCTGGTGTAAGGAATTCCATTTTCCTTCGGACCTTTCTGAAGGCTGCAAAGACCTGTGATATAAACAGTTTCAGGAAATTATTTTTTCTAGTTTTATACTCTTTCATTTGGTATGGAAGAAGGGGCTTGGGACCAGACTGTCATTCAGATTTCATTTCCTCTCCCAGAAGGTTATCTGCCTGCTGGTTTATGGCTTCTTAACAACTTCTTTGCAAGGCACAGGATGCTGTTTAAGCTCAGCTGATCCATGACTTTGTCATAACTTACAGAGGTGCTGCCAGGGAGATGCCTGTTGGGTCAGAAGAATTCAGGTAAAGTTCATCTAAAAAAGGGGAGACACCCTGGTAAATTCATCACCGTCTTAAGAAGTGCAGTACAACAGACCAGTGCAGGCACTGGAGCCCAGGATGATGCAGAAAGAGCAGCAAATATAAACAAACATATTTCAGGAGGGATTTAAAGCACATACAGACAATGCAAATATCTGCAGTGAAATGGGAAGGAACAAGGAACAGAAACCCTCAGAGTTTACCATCTAAGATAGACACCTATGCTGTGGATTTAAAGAGAGTTTGCCTATGGTAAATGTTTCCATAGCAGTGTCTATTGTGGAGGTGCTTATACTTCTGAGGCTCACTTTACCATCAGTGTGATCCCCTATCATTTTTACATAAGAACAAAGAAATAATGCACAGATTCCATACACTCTCAATTGGAGTAGTCATTAAGAATCCATCAGAATCCATCTTTGTTTCTCATTCTTCCTCAGATGTTCATGGTTCTGCAAGAAACAGGCAAAAATAAATAGCAAATACATAATGATATTGCAAATATAAATTTAAAATGCTTACAGATGGAGAGAATATTTTGAAGTGTCAAAAAAGCGCAAAAATGCTGGGAAAAGAAACCAACAAGTTCTTCCAATGGTTCAACTTCTAATGTCCACGTAACAACTTTTACCATGACCTACTTCTTCTACAAATAAATATAGTCACTTGTATTTGATCACTAAAACAGACATATTCAGAGATGACAGGAAGTCTGAGTATGATTCAGTTAGAAAAGGCAGTCAGTCAAAGCCATGGAACACCAGATATTCACTAGAATTACTCAAAAAAGGCTTGATAAGGTGAAAGCACAAATAACCCACCCCTGGTAACCTTTACCTGCTGAAAATCTCTGTCCTCACCTCTGAATTATCACAATCAAAACACTTCTTTGTAGTAAAAGACTATTTCTAAAATGAAGAGACTCCAAAGAGAGGATCCTTTTCATCCCATTCTGAAGGGAAAAAATGCAGGAAAAATTACAGATCCTTTTTTTTTTTTCTGAAAGATTTTATGTTTTCCCACTGCAGTCTGTTGAGATTGTGTGAGACCTAGCATCTGGCTACCTGAAACTCAGTATCCAGCCCTACAGAAGGGTTTATCATAAAAGGTACTCATTCCTTGCTTGAGTGCAGATTACTAGCAAAGACTTTTTTCAAACACAGGTACGAGCATTGCCCTTAGGGCTGAGTTGTGCTACAAGGTTCTTGAGGAAAAGAAATAAATATATAAAAGACCAGCACAGGATGGAGCCTTTCATGGGGTGCCTTAGGAAATGAACTCCAGGGCTACTCCAGGAGCTGTTTTCTCTCCATGCCCCCCTGGCTTTCCTTCCCAGCTATCTACATCATTGTTAACTGGCCTCTTTACTGCTCAGACCAGTGGATGTAGGTGTGGGGATGATTCCCCAGCCACTGATTCTGGAATACTCCTGACAACACCTGTTACCTGCTAGTTCATGCAAATATGACAGGGAGGAAATGACCTAACCTAGTGCTATCAGAGGGACTGATTAAGCCTTAAATATCGGTAGAAACAGAAAGAAAATCATATACTCCACCATTATTTAGTTATGGACTTATGGGAAAGAGCCTCATACTCAGATCTTCATGATGCTGAAGGTCTTCTCTGAGAAGCTATGAGCCCTTTACTTGCTGTGCTTGATCGCTCTGAGCCCATGAGCAGAGTGATCAGTGTAGCACTTGGCTGAGCACTGAGACATTTTAAGGGAAAGAGTTTCCAGGGAAAGTTTTCTGCTTCTGTGGCTATCATGAGGCTGAATATATTTCGTCAAGGGACAGAGGGGATTTATCTCCAGGTAATCAGAAATACTCATGCTGGACTGCAGACTTCACCCACTGGGATTTATACATGCAGCGAGTGCTGCTCAGGGAGCAGAGGTTGTGCCAATACACCGAGTAAAGGCTCCCACAGGCTGGTCTGGAACTGCCACCTCTGCTCCTGAAAATGCTCACAGGAAGGCTGTCTCAGTGTAAAGGTCTCAGCAAAGGTGAGGACAGTGTGGAGATTTCAGTTTCAGGATCTGACTCGGCTCCTCCTTCACTTAATAATGCAATGTCCTGTGGCTGCAATATCACTCTCCAGAAGATATTATTACACAAAAAATCTTTAATCAGAAGGTAGGCAAGTAAAAACTTTCCTTTTTGGATAACCACTGCAGTTAGTAAGAGATTAAAGCCTTTTTAGCAAACCCTTCTCTCTGCATTAGCTTTTTTCTCTTTTCTTTTTCCTCTTGCAAACATGAGTGGAATCTCTGGGTCATGGTGATCACCAAGGAAACAACTTCCTCGAAAAGAGAAGATACAGATTAAAAGAACAAGTGTGGTTTGGCTTGAGGGCTAGCTCAGTGGCTGCCAGACCTATATTGGATGTTGTTGAAAACCTGCCTTCAATGTCTTTTCTGGAATCTTTAGGTAGTCTTTAAAAGGGTTTTTAGTTATTATCTAGGTCTGAAACTCAACAACATCACACATTGCAGCTCCAGGTGTGGAGAGAGTGTGTCCTGCTTCCTGGGAACTGATAACGTCCTCTCCTCATGATTTGGAACTAGAAGGCTATGAGGTGGAGGTGATGTCCAATGCTGCTAAATGTGATGAAGACAGAAGGAATTCAAGTTTCACACTCTTTTTCCTATTGCACATCTTTGGAGAGGCCTGCATTTGAAAGTTGAGTCAACCCAGTTCTCTCAGAGCCCATTGTGCATTGTGCAGAGCAAGAGAAGACTGGCGTTCTTTATTGAAAGAATCCTTTCTGACCCATAAAGAGGAGCAATTTCTGCTGCAGTATATCCTGATGAGCATACCATGCATCTTTAAATCTGTTTTTCTGGGTAGTGTCCTGTGGGAAGAATGTGCAAGTTCCATAGCTTCAGCTCTGTAGTTTTATTAGAGCTATGTCAAAATGCTGTGGTGCCAATTCTCTCCCATTTTTGTTAATTGTTAAAGGAAATATCATAATTCTGTAGAAGAACGTGCAAGTGTAACATATGACTTATTATTGAGAACCCAATTTTTTTATGCACTGTAAAACTCCATCTGTCCTGTCATCTGGAGTTGGCTACTACTCCTCTAACACACAAGCACAGATTAAGAATAAGAAGTTTTAAATATCCAGTGTATTAACCAAAGCAGGGATGGATTTTATTTAACAGAAAGTGTTGGAACAGCAGACTCATTTCTGTCCTGTGGGTATTTATAAGGGTATTATGTAGGAGTTCCTGTTTCTGACATCAGGTAACCTAATTCACAAATTTGTGAAACTGTGGTCCGTTCTTAGGGGTTGCATAAGGAGCCAGAGCCACAGGGCACTTTACTGCCTTTGGAGAGAAAATGGCTTATTTTTTTCCTACCCACTGCTGATAACGTAAGGAAGGGTGTTCATATGTCAGACTGCTCTAGCGTACAGTGGCAGAAATTGTTTCCACCAGCTCAAAGTTTCTGACCTATATAAGCACCGTGCCTTTATGGAACTTGGAGGGAGTGATTTGCCCAGAGCCAGCCTGTCCTCTGCTTGCTAGCAGGTCATGCCAGGTCTGCAGTGCTCCCCCCTCCTCGCTTCCCACAGCCAGAGCACAGACCTGGCCCATTCTTGGGAATTAAAGACTGTCCGTCTTGGTGACTTCTAATGTGGCATTTTCAGCTACATAAACTCACTTATCACACAAAGATTTTGATCAGTCCAAAAGGTTTGGAATGACTTAGATAAGCACAGGAGCAAAGTGTTTGCTGGACAAATTAGACTGTGGCTCAGCAAAACCCCATAACTTTGCTCATGTCCGTTCATAGCTGTGGCCTCAAGACAAGCATGGGCTTCAATGCTGCCCTGAACAGCTGGATTCCTAGTTTCCCACATTGTATGGATTAGGCCTTTCTTAAAGAAAGGAAAGCAAAAATCATCGTTGAAAACTTGGCCTCTCTTGTTCTTTCCAGAAATCTTGTGGTGCGGTGATGAGTGTGAGATAGAGTCAGTAGCAGCCACAGAAGACAAGCCAAATGATAACAGCAGCCCTTGAAGAAGTGCAAACCACTTCACTTGTTAATTTTTTACATATTATGCAGATGTCTGAAATAAAACAAGTGTTAAACAACAATGCTCATTCCTAAATCTGATCGTCTCTCATAGAATTCAGAGATTCTTTTTAAAAAGAATATGTTCAATAACTATAAAAATAATTTAATTCAGAATTGATTTAATTTAATGGATATTTTCCATTCATTTTATATGGACCAGATTTAGGTCTATGGTAGTGAAACTTGCAACAGAGATCTCTGAAAAAATCTATGGAATAATAACAGGTCAAAGTACAACTATGTGTTATACAAACATTAGAATTTTAGAAGGACTCTATGTGGGCAGAGTAAAATGTACTTTGATGGTCCAACAGTGAAAAATAAAACAAACAAGTCAACAAACAAAACCAAACAACAACAACCAAAAAAAACCACAAAACCAAACCAAAACAAATGAAAAACAAACAAACAACAACAACAACAAAAACAAAAATAAAAAAACGGACCCCAACCTTATTTTTATTAGGACTGCCTCAAAAATAGCCAAAATATTCCCCCTCAAGGGACTTCAACTGAAGGAAGAGGCCAGACCCAAATTTTCTACCAAATCCTGCTGTTTTTGAGGGGTCTGCATTCTTCCTCAGTTCCCCCTTGCCTGTGGAGTTTGTGTGAGTCTCCCACCAGAGGCAGCCCAAAACCCTCTGTCATGGGAGAAAAACCCATCTAGGTTAGGGAATCTCCTGCTATGAGCATTGAATATCCTTATGCTGCAAAAGGCAAAATCAGTGTCAGTGTCAGTGTCAGACAGAGACCTAAAGTGTCCCCAGTGCATTCAATACACAGCCAGGGCTGCTTAAGGGAGGGGGCAGAGGGGATCTCCTGTTTCTGGATCCTCCCAATGCTACCTGGCTCTTCCAGGGCAGCTCTAGGCATGCCTGGCTGCAGTGATGGGGGGCTGTGAGGGGTAAAAATTACAGATGTAGGTGATTGTGATGTAGATCCCTATATAATAATGCTATACATGGAACAACAAGCTACCAGGACAGAAGTGATGTGGGTGGTACAAATATTTTTTTCCTTGAAGACAAAATATAAAATATAAATATTCCAAAACTGGCGAGGAGAAATGCATCCATTTTCCCCTGAATGAAGTAAAAATGCACTGTGCACAAGGGGTGTGAATTCCCAGGCAGATCCAAACAGAAAAAGGTACGAGGTCCCAGTTACCATCAGATCCATTTCAGTGCAGTACTGCTGCTCTTCAAGACAGTTTCTCCACCACTGACAACTATCCTGGTGACCAGATATGCTGATTTCATCCTCTCATTTTGTAACAGTCGGTAGCAAAAGATGTAGGAAGGACCTTTTAGGAAGGAGAAGATGAAAGAACCATTAGCTTCCATCAGTTTCCAGACTCCTTGCTCTGCTGAGTTGTGGGGCTTCCCAGGACAAGCCACCCACTTTAATTTAAAAACATAAGAATCAAACTGTCTCAAGATTAGTGGCAATGATAGTATTGCCACACAATGACATAGTAAGGATTTGCAGGGATAAAAGAAAGAAAAGGGGAACTCAGGAAGATTGTATAAGTGACCGCCCGGGTGCCATGAAGCCGTGCATGCAGGCAGCTCCTGCTGCACCATCGGCCAAGGCAGCCGCGCCTGCCCCCGGGTTAAGAGCAGCTGGGATCTGTAATCCAGTGTAACTCTCACAGTCTCTCCCCGCCGGGGTCAGCTGAGGACTGCAGCTGCTGGGGAATCACAGAAAGGATCACCAGGGTAATTCCTCCTTCCTCCCCTCCTTGTTTGCTCTGCCTGGTGGTGTGCAGAGCCAGGGGAGGTATGCAATTCTGTGATGCCTATTTGGGGAAATTAACCCAGGAATCGGGAGTACAGAGGGAATGCACCCAAGCTTTGAAGCGCCCAAGAAGTGCTTGCCTAGGTGTGAAAACAGTGACCTGCCACAATCCCTTCCTTTCCCTGCTGTGAGCTTAGCAAGAGCAGGCTGTTCCCTCAGCTGAACTGACACCATTCTGTCAGGTTTAGGGCTGTTTGATGATGTACACTAGTGTCCTTAGGATGTGCCTAAAGACTGCTCTTTACTTGTGAGTCAGAGGAAAAAGTACGCATTTGAGTGGCTCTAATGTTCTTGGTATTAAATCTGGGTTATTTTTGATGTAGTGAAGCTCCCTATAAATTTGAGCAGAAATTGGATTTGACCAGTTGGTCCACACCACAAACGCATATGGAAATTCCCAAATGCAACAGCATCCCTACAGAGGAAAATATAAGCACCAAAGAAGCAAAACGCTAAAATGCAATTTCGCAATTTAAAGGCAAGCTTAGTACTAGCCCTGATATAAGAGTTGGCCGTAATAGTTTTTTCTCCTCTTATTGAGAAAGCACTCGAGCGCTATAGTGCCAAATCCCATCTTCCCCCCTAGAGGAACCAATCAGCCCTTATAAAACTACCCTAATGGAGAGAGCAAGTTCGTGGTACAGAATCTGCCTTGACTCGTGTGATATGCTTTTACGTTTCCTTCTTTCTGCCACTACTGCTGTGCTGCGCTGCGCAGAATGAAAGAGGCAATTTAATATGGCGTTAAGCCGTGCGCTGCCTGCCGAGCCTGTAGGGATGGGCTCATAGGGGTGCTTTTGTGGCAGCGAGCCAAAATTAAGGCAAAATGTTATGCTGCAGCATGGATCTCGCCTGGTACGTGGCCTCCAGCTGCCCCTCGCAGGGTGAATCTGCTGGAATTGTGCAGGTGAGAGGGCATGGGGCTTTCTCTGATGTGCTGAAATAAATTTTCAAGCGTAATTTTCCCAGTGTCCCCTTTCTCCCTTCCAAAAGGAATCAGCAAGCACCAGAGCTGCAGCATGCTGCAACTGTGGTCAGCTGCCAGGAGTGGTTTTCCCACAAGCTCAGGACTGTAGGCAGTGCTTTTGTTTTGAGAAAAAAATGAGGTACTTCAATTTTAGAGACATTGGCACTGGCTGCCCAGCTTGACCCTTTGCGGAGCATTGATCCAGCTCCGCTTGGAAAGAGGAAAAGCACAAGTGCCTCGCCAGGGCAAACTGCATTCCAGTTTTGTTTCCTTCCCATGACTGCCCCAAGTCTTATCTTGGGTAAGTTGCCTTTTTTTTTTTTTGCAAAAGGGAAAAGCATCAGAAATGGCTGTCAAGACAAAACAGAGTTTTGCCTGCAGGTTGATGAGTGATGTTGCTGCAACCCGCAGTATAAATGCTGTGTGAAATACCTGTTAGAATAGAGATGTTTGGATAAAACAAAAAGTTTTCCACAGGGGCTGGAAAAGTCATGCCAAAGGAAGTACCAACATTGCTGCCTCCACAGCATTCTTATCTGGGCCACCCATTATATTGGGCACCTCAGACTCAAGCTAGCACCAGGGTTAGGGTTGGAGGTCAGAGAACCACACAGCCTACAGCTCTAGAGTACCAGGGCTGGAAAAAGCACGCCAAAGGGAGCACAGCACTGTACCAACATTGCTGTGTACACATAATTTCTAATCTGGGTCATTCATGACACCGGGGACCTCAGCCACAGCTCCAAGCTGCCAGTAGGGTTAGGGTTAGGGATCAGCGAACCACAAAGCCTATAGCTCTAGGGATACTGGGGCTGATGTTACTTGCAAATAAATATTCCCTGAATTATAAACACTAGGCACATATAATCTGTAAAATTATTTTAACAGTCAAATGTTCACACAAGCTTATTTTCTACAGCGGATTTTTAGCTTGTTCACTATCCCAAGTATTAAATAGCACCTCTGTGTTTCTGAATGTTATCAACATCTACTGTTTCCTTGACAAAACCATGAGAGAGAAATAAATCTCATAAAGAGATTGGTAGGCAGCTGTTTGCCAATGGCTAAATGCTTGCAAGAGTTACACGGTATTATCTCTGTGTTTGTGCTGCTCAGCACTTGACTAGAAATCAGGAATTCTCTAGACCACCTGGTTGCCTAGCAAAATTTGATGCATTTACCAGCACTGGATCCTTTTCTAAATAAGTTTCAAAACCCATATCCTTCTGCATCAGTACAGAAAATGACCCAGGATCCTTAACTGTAAATATACAAGTATTTTCCTATATAAGAAGTGAATACATTCTATTTGGTAGAAAACTCTGAATGCATTTTGCAGAAGGCTGCCACACAATTTCTGCTGTGACGAAGCAGATCTTCCCTCCTACTAGCCAAAAACATGGAAACAAGGCTAATAGGGTTTGGGTGGTTTTTTTGGTAGCACTTGAGACAAATGCTGGCAGAGTTTTGGTGATGCCAGCAGTCCAGCAGCCAGCTGAACAGCACAGCACTGCAACAGTAAATGGGCTTGTGCTTGGTGTCACACGAGCGCAGGGACACAGCTGAGCGCTCAGCCCACCTCTGATGGCCATCACGAGGTAGCCCTGCTGGTGGCAGGGATGCTAACAGCAGATCAGCCTCACCAGGGGCATGGAGCAGAACAGTGCCCGACGGGAACAACTCATCTTTGGGGACGCTGGGCAGCTCTGCCAGCAGCAGCTGCAGCCCCACCGTCACCTCACTAAGCATCACTTCCGACTCATGTAAGTTCAATGTGTTTGTCAAAGTGCAGCTGGAGATACCACACGATGGATGATAGCCTGGGGCTCAGCTTCTCCATCACTCCACACTGACCTAACCCTGTGCTGCTGCTGGTGCGGCTGTGCATCCCTGCCCCATCTCTCACATCAGCACCAGTGGTGAGGCAGCCGTCAGGGGCATCCACGCAGAAGCACAGATCATTTGCTGTGCAGCCCCCTGTCACTGGTGAGGGGTCCCAGGGAAAGCAGGGGGCCATTGAAAGCAGGATGGTTGCTTGAGTGGTCTGGAAATGGCCCCTGTTAAAAGATAGCTGCTCCTCTCCTTGTAAATCCAATCATGGCTGTGAGACACGGGTGGACGGGGATGGTCTGAATCTCCATCTCCAGCGAATTTAAAAAGCAGACCATACAAAACTCTATTAATACAAATTAGAGTGGAACTGACCCTGTCTTGGGACTAGCAGTGAGACTGAGTACCTCTTCCAGCCATGGCTTCTCTGCTGGGATTCACCAAAATATTCCCATACATAGGAAATAAAATCACTGTACAAACAACTGCTTTGTAGTACTGTTTCCTTAAAAGCAGAGCTGCAAGAGAAGACTTAAACAAAGCAGATTTGGGTTAATCAAGTGAAGCTATGCCAGTCTCATGCTTAACATATGCATGCACTCAGGCATGAGTCACCCTTCAAACAATGATTCATCATTAGTTTTTCTTGTGGGTTTCTATGTCTTTTGTCCATCCTTGTTACAATCTCTTGCCATCAACTCACAAGTCCAGTGATGATTGAAACAACATTAAAATTGGATTTTTGAGGCTTGCTCTGCAGCATGCATGGTAAAGAGTGGAGAGGTTGCATGCTTTTTGTTCTGATGGGAGATGGGGAGCCAGACTGTGGGTGACGTTTTTGAATGGGAGAAGGAGGGAAGAATAGAGGCAGAGGTGACTGTAGAAGAGTTGATTCTAGAAGGACAATGTTGCCAAGCAATGTGATCATATTTGCTTACTGCATAAGGAGCTGCAGCAGTTTGGTGAGCTTGGGAGGAGTGGTTAAAAATCACAGGACCTGCATAAAGGCATTCTACATTTTGCACTACATTTTCTTTGCATTAGTATGTGTTTGAAGACCTGAGTTTGCAGGTGACCTCCAGCCTCACAACCCAGCACAGCACTCAGAAGAGCATCCCACACTGTTTTCTGAGGACATTTTCTGCAGGGTAGGGCAGGACACTGCTTAGACTACGGTGTTGGCTTCTCCTTTTGGGGTTGGCAACTCCCTCCCTATAGGGGGAAGGGCTCTGCATTCCTCACTCACCAGGATTATGACCATCACATGCTCTTGCCCATCTCTCATAAATGTGTAAAGTCACAGCCTCTGCAGGGATGGTGCTCAGATCATTGCTGGGTGCTACAGCATTGGGTACCTTCAAGTGCTTGGCTTGTTCCTTTGCCTGCTCAGCACAGTGTACAATTCTGGTCCTGGGCATGCAAAGGAGGAGCAAGGAGCCTTCCAGGAAGCTGGCTGGAGGCTGTGCTGGCAACAAGCAGCTCTTCCACAACACCTTATCACTTGAAAAAGAAACTACCCTCTGCCAAATTGTTCAGTAATCCTCCACATGCCATTTACTGGCAGTAAACAGAATAGACTATTGCATCTCCTAATAGTGAAGATAGGAAATAAAACTGTTTTCTTTCTAGATAGACCCTGCAGCCCAGTGTTTTAACCCTTTGTCATTTGGAAAGTGAAATGTGGCCAGAAGACCACTGGTCTCCACAGGAAAAGAACAAAAATAAAAGTCTCTTTTCATTTCAAGTACCCAGGTCTGTTTGTGTAAGCAGAGGGTAAAAGTTTACAGTGGATTACAGGTCATCATTTGTAATGGCATTTGCTCTTAAATGGTCACCAGCTTTATTATCTGTACCCATTAAAAGCGGATTTGAACAGCAATGCCAGTCTGTACATATGTTTCACTTCATAGTGTACAGTTCTAAAGAGAGAAATGAGCTCAGCAATATTTTTTAAATCCAGCTTCTATGTTTAATATTTTAAAACTATGTTATATGTTTCCTTTCGTTCCACCTGCTTCATTTTTTTACTTCATTTTCTTTTGCTCTCTAGTACAGTTTTTGCCTCTGCTTTTGTGCATCTAGCTTGTGATGTATTTCTTCAGATTTCAGTACTTTCCCCCTTAGAATCAGCCTGGTCTCACCTCTTTTTCTCAAAAAGGGAGTCTCCTCTTTCTTTAGCTCCTCACCTATTTTTTTCCTATTTAATACATTGCTAAGACTTTCTTTTTCTTCCCTTTGTTACATGTCTCTCTTAAGTTAGGGCTCCTCTTCTCTTTCCCATCTCAGCTCACTCCCTCGTTTACCTGCTCTTTCAAATGTTCAGGGTTTCTCCCCTTTGTTCTCTGCTTTCCATCCCTTCCACTCTTCACCTTTTCTTGTTCTCTCCTCACCATAGCCTCTTCCTCTTCTCACCCTTCTCTTGTCCCTTCAGCATTGCACACATTTTTTTTCCCATTTCTCTACATTTTTCCCCTCAAGGAAATGATCAAAGCCTGAGAACTCCTTTTCTGACTCCCCAAGGGTTGTTGGAGAATTTATCTCTGTTTCCAGAAGATCCAAGAAAAGGAATGTCTGGAGAGCTGGTGTGATCATGTTTATATTTACTGGACCCTGGGGGAGGATAAAGCCTCATGACTTAGAAAGTTTTTCTCTAAGTCTGTGGTCTATAGGCATGAATGAGGGCAAAGGTGGCTTTGGGATGTCTGCATAGCTTCAGCAGGTGTCTCCTTCCTCCTGCAAAACAGGGATCCAGCCCTGACCCTCTCCTCCATGCTTCCCAGTTGGAGCAGTCAGGTGGTGGGACACAGCAGGGACAGTAATTCCATCACTTGCTCTGTGACTTTTGGTGCAAAGGACAGCCTTCCTTCCTCTCAGCAACAGGCAAGCAGCAAAGCTGCCCTGCATCCCTATGGGGAGAGACTAGGATGGGATGAGGCCCCTTCCTCATCACCTACAGGTGACTGTCCATGCCTGGGCCTTGTCACCTGAGCACACCTCATTTTGCCTTGTGTCTGTAACTGAGATTTCAAACTAAAACCAACAGGTGCCTGAGTGAGATGACGATATAGCCTCCTGCTGTTTGTGTTGTGCAGCACCACAAACTCACCAGACGTAAGCAAGGTTTGCAAACACTTCTGTAACAATAGTGAGTAGTAATAAACAGAAAAACAATTGCTTGTCACTGTTATGCTGCTAAAAAAATTAGTCTTTAGCATATTGCTCTGGAAAGAGGTACAAGGGTCTCATCATATCCTGGGCTCCCCGTGAACTGCTGCCAGGGAGGGCAGTCCCATTTAGCCAGCACATACAAGTAAAGGGTGAGCAATTGCTGCAGGACCAAGCCAAGTGTGCCATGAAATCTAATTAAGGTCAACAGGCTCTGGTGTCTGGTGGGGCCTGAGGAGAGCCCTTTCACTGTCTGCGCAAATGGGGCTGTCATTACCGGTGTCCCAGGGCAAACAACCCATTAAAAGGCCACTGGAAACGCTCCTGTCCCCTCAGCAGCTTTCTGTCAGGCCTAGTGTGAATATTACAAATTAAGCAGAAACACGCAGCAAGATTCCCTGCAGACTCCTAATTAGCCTTTGCGCCGCGGCACTGCTCCTCAGCAGTTCTGCTAGTTGAGGTGGCATTGCCCACGTAGTGGGGGATGCCAAAAATGCCTTTTGGCAGGGATCCTGTGCCACCATGGTGGCACAGCAATTGGGGGACACCAAGCGCCGTGTTCTCATGGTGACGGCAACCATGGCACCGCCGTGTGTTCCCTGGCAATGCAGCAAGGTGCCCAGTGTGTGACAAGCAGCAACAGGGCATCACTCCCACCTCAAAAAAAAAACACTTTGGGGTTGCCACCTGGGAGCAGATCCCACAGGAGGGACAGGAGAAGCATGGAGGACTGGATTATCCCACACCCGCAATGTCTTTTCTTCACAGGGAGAGCTGCAGTCATAGCCATGGGTCCTGTCTGTGGACAGGTAGGATCTGGTCCCTCCTCTCCCCCTTTCCTGTGCCCACCACCCCCTTCTAGTTCAGGTAAGTTGGAAAGCCTGGAGCTGGTCCAGCTGTGTACACAGGACCACGGAGGTGAGCAAAAGGCGAGACACATCAGACAGCTGAAGGAAAAAGGCCAGGTTCTTCTGAGTCTTTTTAATGTACAGGATCAATATTTGTGTAATATTCATGTCATAGGACTAAATATTTGCTATAGGATTAAGTATTTCTGAACTGCTCTAGTGACTTCACTAGCCTCCAGTGTCTGGGGCTGCCGGTAATGAGCTGGAGTCACATACCAAACTGAATTATTATTACTAACACGTTTAGATGCAGCCTCATACCTGATGAATGACACCTGCTGTGAAAAATGAGTGATGCTATTTTTGGAAGGTATTTATCTGGTGTTTGGAGGGTAGCTTGAGACGTATGCAATTCAAATGCATTTCTTTATGTGGGATAACGATCCTTACATTATCATATTCAATGAAAGTATATCTACAAGTACATGTTCTCTATGTGCTGTATGTGTGCAAAGTGTGTATCCTAGATACCTAATGGCAATGACAGATCTAAGCTGTAAATATACTGATAAGTCAAACGTGCATTACTGGGCCCAGATCACTAAAATTAGTAGGAACTGATTTTGGAAAGGAGTGCAGGATTGGATCAAACATAGTAAAGACAAACATTATTATTTAATTTTTGGAGATTAAAGCAATATTACAGATTCAAACTTGGATGACATTTTGCACACCACATGGATAATCACATTACAGATTTGCCAAGGCACTTAGAGCTTAAAACTGCCTTATGGAAAAATTCATGATACTTTTTTTGAAAACTGCAGGTACATTCCCTCACTCTCTCCCTCCTTCTTCTACTGCTCTTACTTCTTCTAATCATGTTCCACAAGTAAAAACAAAATAAACTGATAAAATATTTACAGACAATGTTTACACAAGCAGTTTTTTTAAAAAAAATAGTATTTTTTCACTTTTCCTGACTCACAAGGTAGAAGTGGGTATTACAGAAAGCACAGGTGTGTTTGCACAGTTGTCTTGCTTGATCCCTATTAATAGAGATATTGCCCTGGACAGTGTTTAAAGTAGGCTTGAAGTGGGATTATAAATGTGGATTATCTATTTTCTTTCTTCTTGAGACAGCACCTTGTTCCCAGTAGTGTCGCTTGGACATTTAAAACAAACCAATGAAAACCTTTTCCTTGCTTTCTCTCAGTAAGAAAACCTCAACATTTTCAAATGGCCAAGTTTGCATTGTCCCAAGGCTTTATGGCAGGCACATGCATGGCTGTCATTGGAAATGTCAATGATGCTGCCATCAGTAGTCCTCTGTTCAAGGATGGACCCAGGAAAGAATCTGATCTGCAATATGCAATAAGCACTATCAGGACCACAGGCTGGCAGGTCTATGAACTAAAGATGGAGTAAAACCAAAGACCAGCATGATTCTGAAATCTTCCTTGCATTTACTGTTTTCTATTCTGGTCTTGTTGGGGCTGAAAAGCAGGTTATTTCCTGGGCAGGTACCTGCGCACTAGGCTGTTCCCCAGGAGGAGCCAGAAGCACAAGCCAGGTCTGGGTAAAGTACTTGTGCTCCTCTGTCCTCTGACAGCAGGCACACCAGACCCCCATCCGCTGGGGACAGGAGGGAGGCACCCATGCCCTGGCTCAGTGTTCTCCTAGAGTGATTCCCTGCCTTTCCAAGCAGAGCTGTCTGTTGGCTCCAGCCCCAAGAGCAGGCAGAGCCCCTTTGCCCATAAAGTGGCGTACAGGTGCACGCTTAGATCACCTGCCTGAGCCCAAAGCACATGCATCCTAATCTAATCAGAAAATCCATATTCCTGTGCTTACAGACCACGGGTTTGCTCTCAGTATCACACTTGGTAGCCTCTGGCACTTGGTAGCACACTTCACTTGGGTTGGAGTGTTCATGGGGTGACACTCACCAGCATGCTTTTGAGATGCATAGGGTACACTTGCAAATGTGCTTTCATTTTTTCCTCCAGAATACAGCTAGACTCTTAATCCCAGGGGTTTTTTTTATCAGTATAGCTCAACAAGACCACTTTCCCCATCTCAATTAGCAAATTGCTTATCAGCAAATAAAAAAATTATTTTGTCCCATTTTATTTCACAATTTCTTCCTTTTAGATTCCAAACTAAATACCTTGCTTCACAAAACTCTTTTTCACAATACCCTGGTAGTCTACTATGGTATCTCAGAGTTCTCTAAACAGCCTTAGGTGCTTAACACATATGTTCTTTAAACACTGTAATTTTACTCCTGACAGTGGGAAGCAGACATCATTCATAAAGTTCCTGTTTCCCCAGGAGATAAGCACTGACTAATGCTCTGCACAATTAAGTATTTTAATTTAACTGTGTATGTGAGGCATTGAACCAGGAGCTTTTTCCAGACCAGGGTATGCTTTGAAAAACTGTAAGAAAGGCAGGAGCTTGAGCGAGCTATTTTCTTTTAAATGGTTCATTTCCCACCCCACTCAAAATTTATCATACGATATACCACGTCCCAAAAGAAGAGGTTCAGTGAAAAGCTGTGATTCAGTGATAGATTGGACACATGCACAGAGACAGGAGCCATGTAGGATAAACAGGGCCTTTGTCTCAGCACACAGAATTTGAGATCTAGAGTTTCTCTTCAGAGATCATGAAAAATCTGTTTTACAGGAGATTGAGTTGGCTATAATTTATGCTGCCTTTATTGGTAGTAATTTCTCATGCTCATCTATCAGTTTCCAATCATTCTCTCAGTAATATGCACTCAATTTTTCAGTCTATATTCCTGTTAACTGCTGAAATTATCTCTTGTAAGTACTGCTCAGTAGCTCTATTAAATGTATTGAAAGTATTTAGTGTAAAATCCAACTGAAATTTGTCTACTTAGTTTTCCCAGTTTCCATTAAGTAATGTGTGAATAATAATTGTCATTCATACAATTGTCACGTGAATAATGTCACAAAATAATAATGAATGGAAATAGTGTATCTTCTCCTTATCACTAAAAAGTACATTTATCTACCAAAATGACCTAAGTAGACCTTCCTTAGCATATGAACCAAAACATGTACACCTTCTGTCTAGAACTGCAAGTTTATGATGCTTAGGGTTCTGCATTTTATTATGGCTGCATTAAAATTTGCTATTAAACATAATATCCTCTGGTGACTGAAACTGGTTAAGGTTTTAAGTTATTGTGAATTACATACAAGGTTATCTAAACTAGTGGTTTGCAATATGCATTTGTAAGTAGTTCTCATTTCTTCATTCCCTGAAAGTGCAAGGTAAAGATACCACTGAATGCATTCAGCTCTGAGGGAGTTCTGTGAACAGGTAAGGATTTCATACCTTGGATCTCATGTGAGAACAAAAACAAGTGGAGAAAGAGACTCCAGTCAACCTCCATCTTGTTTCACAGGAACCAACTCATGTACTAAAAATGTCTGACCAAACCAAAGGATGTTATTGGGACAAAATCTAGTACTCAATCTCTGAAGGTGATTATTTTTTTTTTCCCTAGGTGTTTAATATTCATTAGGGGTGTATTCCTACAGTGAGCTCATGCTTGGGTTCCTAGAGTTGACATTCACACAAACTGGAGTCTTTTCAAACATTGGCAGCTATTATAAACAACATTTGTTCTGGCAGAGACGGACTACAATAGACATCTATAAAATCTGAAAAGTGATGGAGAAGGTGAGTGGGGAAAGGCAGTTCACTATTTCACCTGATGCTAGAACAAAGCAGCACCTCTGAGAAACACATTGGAAGAAAATCAAGGGAATGCAAAGATTTTGCACAGAGCATATTTATATTTTGGAGCTTAGTGTCACAGCAGTAGGTCCTGAATTTCTCATCTTGAAAAAGTGCATGTTGAGGAGTTCCAAGACAGAAGCAGATTCCAAATGGGTTTGAATTACTTCATGGAGGAGGGAGCGCACAGAGGCGCTACACGAAGTTGTCTGGATGCATTCTTCAGCATATGAAGTACCCAAGTGGTTGTTGATTGCTGAAGTTGTGACAGCACAGAAGGGGAAGGGTCACTCTCTTTTGGACTGTCTCCTGACTGCACTGAAAACTGTATGTGAGGTTGAATGAACCTTAACTTTGGTCTAGTTCAGCCTCTCTGGTAAGTTTCGGTGGCAATCAGCCCCGTTATTTTAACGACTGCAATTTCAGGATCATATTCTTTGTATGGTGCATTCAGGTGTCCTTTCAGACATTTAATTTTAGTTCTCAGGAATCTGAAGTTTCAAATGCATTTCATCTACATAAAACATATTCTGAACCAAGTTATTCTGTTTTTCAGACCTGTCACTTCAATGTTCAGTCTTAACAATATGAGAAATTCTGCACTGAGGTAATACATGCAGAACAGAAGGCCACTCACCTGCCCAGATGAGTCTGACCTAATAAGCTTTGTATAGGGGGATTTAGCTGCTGATAGGGATGCCTAAATTTAGTTGAATGCAATACAGATGTCTCTATGTGAGCTACATGTCTAAGCTTCTACTAGAGTCAATGGAAGTTTAGTCAACGGGAAATGGACTTGAGAGAGAAAATTCACATTGTTAGAAGGTAAACTCCATCACATGCTTAGCTGAACTACCCTGGCTCCATTGACTGTAGTCTTGAGATCTCCAGTGGCTATTGCAGAAGCTTAGGTAGAAAGGTAGACACAATATGGAATCTTTGAATGGGGAACTGAAGTCATTCATAATTTCAGCTAAAGTCTACAGCGTTATAAATAATTAGTCTGTGCTGGATAGATTTGGTATGTTTAGGAGTCTCAGATTTCCCCTACAGCAGACCATAGCTCCTGCTTCTGTGAAAGGAACAATTTCTTCAGGAAAGCCCAGTCCTTTCGGATGCATACAGTTTGCTATATTGACGTTAGCTGGGAGCTCCCTTCTTGGTACAAAGAGGGACTGTACTTAGGCATCAGGAAGCCTGACTAGCTGTTGACAACCAAGTGAGTTCCTGAGGTTCCACATAAACTTTTTTTCTGACTTCAGAAGATTTTTTAAATCCTGGATGCTGCCTCTCTGAAAAAAGATATACTATGGCTATGTTTACATAAACAGCCTGTAATTTCCAGATGTGTTGGAGTTATCATCTGAAAGTTTCTAACGCTGATTAAATCTTGAGTCCTGGCATTCACATCTGGCTCTGAGAGGGCATGGGTGCAGCACCCGGGCCTGCAGTGCTAGTGTGTGGTACCATTTCATTGGAGAATGTGGTCAGGATCCAAGGCTCAGACTGCAGTGCTTCCTCGCTGTGTCAAGCTTGTGTAAACAAACTGATCCACTAGAGCAAGATAAGGCGTAGCACCACATACATGAGAACTGAAAACAAACTCGAGTACATCTATGAAGGCATAGCTGATTTTGATCATTAAAACAAAAAATAAACACAAAGCAGCACTAGCACGTGTTTCTCCCTGAGTATTATGAAAGGATCAGTTTAGCTGATTGTGCTCTGCCCCATCAAACAGGAGGGGTTTCTCAATGCCCCATCCTTCTTTAGCAGCTAAAGACCAAGGGAGAGGGGTTTATGTAATTTGACTGTGCTACATTTATCTCTACCTGGCAATGATTTTGTCATGCTGTCTGAGTGCTGCACGTTCTGTACCTCATCCGTAGGATCACGTCTCTGCATTTAGAGCTTAGAACATAACAATGTCAGATCTTCTGAAGGGAGCTAAAGTTGTCTTATCCCTTTCCCCTAAACCACATAGAATCATGTCATCTTTTGACTCAGGTCCCATGTACTCATTGTTCAGCTAACACATAATTTATCTTTCTTTTCCCCCCTCTCTTGACAATTCTTGGTTGATGCTTATCTGACGAGCAGGAAGGGATGGGGCTGGGGGGGCGCCAGGGAGGGAGGTGGAATCTGAGAGCTGGGGAGGTGAAGCGACTTTCCAGTGGCAATAAAGCAGCTCACTGAACTTCAGACTTATGCTGAAGTATCCTCAGCAAAGTGCATGCATCACCAGGTCACACCAAATCCCTGCAAGTCTTAGTCCATACCTCCCGCCAGATTTCTGTGCATCTCATCCCATCTTTTTGATCTCTCCTTTTCTCAACGCCTCACATGTTCTTCAATGGCCTCTTCACCCTTGCTTCATATACTTCATATACACCCTTGCTAATATACTTCCAATACCCTTCTCTCTACCTGCCTTTCCAAAAGCCTCCTTCTTTACCAGGCGGGAATGAATGGCTCCATGCCATCTTGCCATGTCGGTCTCGTATTATTGCAATTGTACAACACACTCAGATTTCTGTTTGAATAGCAAAATGTTACTCAGCTTCCACTGTGAATAGTGGCTGCCTAGGGCAGGGATGCTCACAGAAAAGGTCTTTGCTCTCTATCTAAAAAAAATAATCAAAGAAAGGCAAAAGTCGAAAGCTCATCATGCCCCAAAGAAATGTCTGTATCTCTATGGAAGAGTTCCAAGCATATAAGCCAAGCTGAAGTGGTAAGGGTAGTAAATTTTCAGATCAAAGGTTTCAAAAAGATGAAGTTCTGTTTGTGTGATGCAGACCAGAGCTTTTTGTGCTTCCCAGAAGTAGCAAACAGGCCAGCAAACTCATGCCAATAAAGCATTAACATCAGCTTTTGAAAGCTGAATGTCACTGCTGATTATTGCAAGAAGACCTGGAGCAGAGCTTATTTTAATTGAAATGAAGCTTTCAGGCCATTTCACTCACTCTCATAAACCAGCTGGAGATACTTAGGCACAACTTTGGAAAGGCATTTGAAGGCGCAAGTTCAGTATTTGTACCCCATGTCACTTGGCTTGAGGTTGTCCGACTAATCCCAGGGTGGTGGCAGGGAGTACGGGCCAGTGCTGCAGGAGGAAATGGTGGAAAACCTGAGGGTGGGCATCAGCAGGGGAATTTGGGGGTGGTTTGTGGTTTGCTTAGTGGAACCAAGTGGGAAATAGGTATCAGTTACCCTGGAAATAGGAAATGTTGGACTGAAACTTAGGTCATCACTGCTGGTTTTCTATAGTGCTGTGTCAGTCTGACTTAGTAGTAGCAGCACAGATCAGGAGAAATTTGTGAGATTTAATACACCTAGCAAGGATTGCGAAACGAAAAAGGATCTGGGTAATTATGATATTTACAACTGATTTCAAGTAATGACAAAAAAAATCTCACTGCATCTTTAAGGGCAGGGAGGATATTTTTAAACAAACAGGCTTCCTTCCTGCAAGTAATAGATTGTAATAGCAACTGGCAGAAGGGTTCATCTATTTTAGTTGTTCTCATGGTTTCATCAGTTTTAGCCCTAACAAAAACATTTAAAAGAAGGGAGTACATTCTACTGCAAGGAAATTGTCAAAGGATTTCTTTTTATTATTCTATTCTATTCTGTCATACTTTTATTTTCACAAGTTTAGAACATTTTGAAACATTTCCTTTTGCTGTTCAAGCTTTCTGTGATTGATCCCCCTTCCCCTCCCAGCATGGCTGTTTTTTTGCATACATACTT
Organism: Nicator chloris; assembly: GCA_013400495.1. Taxonomy (NCBI): domain Eukaryota; kingdom Metazoa; phylum Chordata; class Aves; order Passeriformes; family Pycnonotidae; genus Nicator; species Nicator chloris. Next base: position 177,672 of record WAAE01019002.1, read on the forward strand.
AAATATAGCCCCTTCAGAAATCTTGAAAGTTACAACGAATAAGAATACATTTTCTCTTTAGCATTATTTCAGCCATTCTTTTCCTTCAATAGAGTGAAATATGTAGATAAATTAAGACAAATTTCTATTATTTTGGATTCAGATGGGCTATTTAAAAAATAAAAGGTAAGTGGAAAGAACTGCTCTTGAGCTCATGTAACTGAACTGCACTACGCGTCTCAGAAGGTCTCAAAGACACAAGAGCCATAACCCTGTGCTAGTAAATATTAGTGAAGGTAAACAAGGACACCATCATGCACAGATGTGTTCAGATTTAGTGTGTGTGCATTTGGGTTGCCTGTTGAACACTACATGCAGTCCTTGTCCTCACCTTAAAGGAAATACAGTGGAAAACACTCAGGGAAGGATCACATGGATGATCAAAAATGCAGAGCAATTTCCATACTAGGAAAAGTGATGACTGAGAGAGAATATGGCATACATCTATAAAACCACAAAGAGCAGAGAGAGGGTGAAGAGAGACTGATTGCTCTCCTTCTCTTCCAACCCAAGAACAAAAAAGTACCAAATAACACCAGCAGGTTCAAATTGAGCAAAACCAGATGGCTCTTCATAAAATGTGTAGTTAAGCTGTGGGGTTCCCTGCAGGAAGATGTTGCTTATGGTGGTTACATGGGTGTATGGGAAGCTCCTGAGCATAAACTATTGACGGCTGAGAAAGCACTCCAGGGAAGTGTGCTATTCTTACTTTCCCAGACTTCTCTTTCTGGCCACAGTTAGAGGCAGCGTACTTTGGTCTGGCCCTGCATTTCTGTTCTTATTTTTATAATTGCTTCCTGATAAAACCACCTCAGTCCCTGTTTTTGCCCCATATACATACCCAAACTCAGGTAGGAGTAGGACTGCTATTGCAGATATGTTTGTTTGTAACAAGGTGCTGAAGTAAATGATTTACTGAAATACATGCAGCAATTCTAATCATCAAACTGTGTTGGCATCAAGAACAGGAAAAGATGATAAGAGTGTCAAGAATGAAGCAGTAATTCAGTAATTTTAGAGTCTTGCAACAACTGGCTCTACAACAACACAGCGTGTGAGACTTGTTTTTAAAAGAAAAAGTGTTTCTCCACATGAAGTGACAGCCATTGCACTAGAGATGATGGACTGCTCTCGTCTACAATCTGGCCTGGCAGAAAGATGTTTTTGACCAATGTTAGCAGTAAGAATGCTGAGACTCACTCCTCATCCAAATCACAAAGGTGCAAACTTCCCCTTGGAGACATGCTTCCTACACAGATCCTATAAATAGCCCTTTGAAAAATATTTTGCTCTATTTAGCATTTTATTAAAAGCATTGTGTAAAATGAATTCTCCGTTACTCTGCACTATTCATCTGCATGTAATACCAATGGTAATTGATTTTCTGATGGTGCATGAACTGCTAATGTAAAATGCCTGCAGAAGACTTAAAGGTGAAATCTATTCTCCCTGCAGAAAGCCTATATAATCTGGTTTTACACAGGAGGAGTGTATCTTAAAGGAACCAGAGGGCAATGCAGTTCCTGCATCCCACTTACTGCTCCAACCTATGGTGAGGAGCTAGGCACTAGCCCAGCCTCACCATGACCTCTGCAGCGGTGATAGCCTCAGCCAGACACTGGCAACAATTTAAACAACTGCTGACCATCTTCTATCCAGCGTTAAATTCCTAACACAATTTTGTACCAACAGCTCAATTAAATACATACTTGTAACAGAATTTCTGAGAGAAAATGGACATGAGGTTTTTTGGAACGAGATCTGAGCTACACAAACCTGGGCCCCAATTTTGGGCCTGTGTAGAGTAGATAAGCCTGTGGCGCAGTAAGAAATNAATCTTCTATCCAGCATTAAATTCCTAACACAATTTTGCACCAACAGCTCAATTAAATACATGCTCTTCACTTTGGCTGTGCGTTTGCATCCACACATCCCACTGTGTTTTCATCTCCGCATTCACCATTTCCATTCCCTGCAAACCTGGCTGCTCCCAGTGTCATGTAGAAGGAGGACATTGGCTACCTCACTGGGCTCATGTGCAATTGGTGCCACCACACCAGGATCAGGCCCTGCAGCCTGAAACAACTCACCACCTTCTCAGCACAGAGAGCTGAGGGCAAACATTGCCTACAGTATCTGCTGATGCCGGAACACTGCAATTACTTCTGAAATCTAACCTAATTACAATTGCTGAAGAATTTTTCTCCATCCTCTCTGGCTCATTTACAGTTCTCCCACATTCTCCTTTATGCCTCCTTTCTTTGAGTCAATATTTACCTTTTTAACACTTTCTCTTCCTCTGCTTCCTTCCCTCCTGCAATGCTCTGTGGCAGGGAAATATCACAGCCTCTGCTAGAAGCTGCATCTGTGCACTGCCTGCCCTAGAGATGGAGGCCAAATGCACCCTTCAAGTTCTTATAGTTCTATCTCTGACTTTGCAAAATCAAGGGAACACCTCACCTGGTTTTGTATTACTGAAATTCTTTTGTTTGTATTTTGACACTCTCCTGGGGCAGTCACAATGAAGTAAGAACCACATTTGCATCAATATGAGGGTGAGGAGCTGACAGCCACAAAAAAAAGAAGAGCAGTCAATGAACTCACCCATTTTCATTGACAATAGAGAAAGGAAATAATCTATCTTAAAGAAAAAACTTTTCTGAAGTTTTTTTTAACTGTATGGCTATGCTCAAACTAAGAGTTTGAAACAGTAAAGTAAATAATTTTTAAATGCATGGTTTAATTTAGGAGGTGTTTTTTTTTAATTGTTACCAGGAATTTAGTATCTGTTTGAGCAAGGATGAGCACACAGAAGAACACTCCTAGGGCCTCATTGACATCTAGTGCCTATGGACTGCAGTAGTTTAAGGAAGATGGAAAGACACAATGAAGAGATGAATCTGATAACAGCAGATAAATTCAGTCTTCCACACTGTCTTGATATTGATAGTTGTTTACTGCTTTAAGAATCATAGATGACAGAGCTGAATATGTGTGGATAGATTCTATACCCCTGAGTTTGAATATTTCTTTATATTTCTTTTGTTCTTTACTAAACTTTCACATTTAAATTATCCATATTTCTAGTAGTATGTGTTGTGACTGGCAATAGCATCATGAGCTTAAGGTAGGTGCAAGAGTAGAGTTTTGCACAGAATCAAAGCAAGCTGAGAAGAATTTGAAAGAGTGAGTGTGTGGTGGTGAATAGTATAACTCCAAATATTTGGCAAATTTGGAGCAAAACAGGTACCCAGAAAAAAAAACCAAAAACACAAACAAACAAACAAACAAAAACAAACCAAAAACCAGGACGGAGAGCAAGTATCAAAATTATTTTAAAAACTGTGGACTCCTGACTGTGATGACGAAATCCAGGCCTAATCCATCTTCTGCCAAAATCACTGGAGGTGGTGATCAGGCTGTTTCATGTAAGGAGAGAGGCAATGGTTCACTATACCTTTCTCCTGCTCATCAAGAGCTTCTGCATGAGGTAGAAGGTCTCTATAAAACTGGCCAGGAATGAAAATATTTATACAGGTCCACAGTAATATGTGCCTACCAAAAAAGTACTAATGCAGTGCAATAGTAATGTAAGACGTAAAACGTAATAACTATTAGCAATAGTCTTTTATTTTCAGTCAAGGTAAAGACAAAGATGCTGCATTTGCAGTCAGACTTTGCCCAGCTTTTCTTAAATCAGTTGTAGCACTACAACCTCTTATTATCTTCATTTCACTGGGACTTCCAGAGCAAAAATAGCAGATCCCTCACTCCTGGGTTCGAGTTTGACCTTCCTTTTCTTGAACAGCTCTCAAATCTGAACAACCTCCATCAGCCTGATTTGAGACCAGAGCCGTTCTCCCAGGCACAGACATGCCATGGTCTCTTATCCCTATTAACCAGCACAGTAACGCCAAAACTGGAAGTATTCCCATGAGATGTATTCCCATTCTGCTGTGAGTGAACCAAAGGTCTTGTATGGGCACTGGCACAAAGACCACTGTCAGCCAGAGGGCAAGAGGATCATCTCTTTCCCACACGAGAAGGAATTATTTCCACAGCCTTGAGCTTTGGCTCGTCAGGCTGACACACACACACATGCAGTATGCTCCATGGCAATTGAGTGAACATGTACAGCTCATGCTGTCTGGAAGTACTTCCCAGAAAAGATGCAAATGCTTAGCCACAAGATTGCCAGCAAGCTTTAGGGCTTTCTGGGTACCCAGCAGCAATTTCAGCCCTTCCAGACAGCAAGTCTATTCAATGTTTAGTAACTAATTTTTCAACCCACACCTTCTTCCTCCCCACTCTTTGCATTAACCACTTAAAGCAAACTTACAACCCCGTTTTTGAATAAGCTGAGAAAGTCAAACCCTCAGGTAGTTTGTACACTTGGCTTAATTCTTCCATGAAAACCCTGGCAATGGATTATTTTTTCAAACCAGACCTGACTGAAGCAAGTTCAAATCAGCAAATTGTCTCTTCTCTTGTAATAACCATGCAGAAGAACAAGGAGTTTGGTTTTCTAGGGGAACAGATCCTGAAGACTCATCAAACATCCTACTCCAGTGCTTGGGGCAGCTCCAGTAGGATCCATCTGAAGGTCGTTTCACTGCAGCATCTCTCTGCTTTTCCCTGCTTTGAAGACTGTGCTGCTGGTTGATAAGTATGCACTACCTCTCCCTCCTTCAGGAAGCTGCAAGCAGCAGAATGAAAAATAATGCTGATCCCCAGAAGACTATTCCTCCCTGCAGAAATTTCCAACAAAATTGGTTACAGAAGTACATTAGCCAAAGAAGGAGCTCCTCACATCTGTCCGTATGCTCCCATGCTTGCCTCCCCCAACCAGCCTGTCTGGCAAGAAGCATAGAGCTCCCAACAGACACAGCTGGTGTGACTCCTCTGACTGAGACATAGATTTATTTGCCATTTATTTGTTCCTGTTGCTCTTGCTTTCAATGTGGAAGATGGGAAAAGAGTCCCAAAGTCTGTTGTGCCCCTTAATTAATATGAATCAAATGAATCCTTGTCTATTTCCTACTTTCTTGAAAACTAAAGAGAACAGTTTCATATTCAGTGGAATTGGTCAGGTCTTTGTGAGCCCTTTATTTCTTTTCCATCACGGTCCTCTCCCCTACAGTGCCATCTCTGACTTTTGCACCACTGTTGCCATTTAGGTTGATTAGAGGATGATTATTTGGGACAACCCTATTTATCTCTACACAAACACTAATCCAAATGTAGGCTTCACATTTAAATTACAGGCTGCAAATGGCATTCTATTTCCCCACAACATCTACTGGTGTCTGCTGAAAATTAAAAGGCTTTATATAGCACACACGATCTTAGAATCATCACAGAACCTTTTGAGTTTGAAAGTATCTTAAAAATCATCCTGCCATGGGCAGGGATATCTTGCACTAGACAGAGCTGCTCAAAGCTCCTTCCTACCTGGCCTTGAACCCTTTGAGGATGGGGCATCTACAACTTCTCTAGGCAACATGTTTTAGTGCCTCACCATCCTCGCAGTAAAAAAAAAAGATCACCTAATATCTCATCTAAATCTGTCCTCTTTCATTTCAAAGCCTTTATCCCTTGTCCTATCACTACATGCTCTTGCAAAAAGTGACTCTACTGCTCTTCTGTAGGCCCCCTTTAGGTACTTGGGAGACCTCTGCTTCCTATTGTGGAGATTGTGGCAGCCAGGCTCTGGCTCTGGAGCCGAGGGATGTCCAAGGTAGCCCCTGTGCCAAGGGTTACGCCTTGCAGTGGCAGCACCTCATAAATTTAACTCCTGGCAACAAGAGAAAGCAAACCAGCAGAGTTAAACACAGTGTGCCTGTGCTGAACTCACACCCAACTCCAAATCCCTCCCATGGTCTTGCCACAATGGAGCAGCAGGATCCCTGGGGTGCCACTGTCCTCTCAGACTCTTCCCCTTGGCCCTCCACCCTGGGAGACACCTAGCCTGTGGCTCATGGCCTATTGAAAACCCCGTTGCCTTGTTTCTGGGCCATGAAGGTTGGCCAGCCTATTCTAGTCAAAACAAAAGGGATTGTGTCTTTGGATCTCAGGCTCCTGGCGTCTGAAAAGTTGCTTACTAATATTTCATTATTATTAAAAGATTTCATTCTTTAAAATTGAACGCTGGGCTCCTTGCCTAAAGTTCTTACGTGTAGCATCTAGCATAACCCTTTGGTTAACTTCCAACCCAAATGTGGTATTGACAGCATTTGGTTATTTTCCATGTGTCACTGGACGGAGAGAAAAGGTTGTGTGTTTTGAATGGCTGGTATTTCACAACGGGATTCAGGTATGAGCTGGGAAAAACCTGCCTCACCCTCAGCTGCTCTGCTCTTTGTTGCCCTAATTAAAGTTTACTCTGGTAACCTAGGGAATGAATTAAGAAACAAACTTAAACCAGTCTCACTTGTTCACTTGTGCAACGGTGTCCTTAGAAATTCACAGGGAAAATGTTAAAACAAAGCACAGTAGAGATGTAATTTTGTACATGCACCCTTGTGTCTCTCTGATTGCATTTCTCAACCTGGTATTGTCCTTAACGTACTTGGTTTTCCAGCTTCTGAAAGCACTGGGTTGGTTTGGGGGAAGGATTTGGGTTTCAAAAGGACTGGAATATCAAATCATGTAGTGTATATAATCATGGGAAGTTCCTTTTCTCTAACCTTACAAGGCTTGAAGATTTTATGTTATACTTCATTGTGCAACACAAGAAAAGTACCTCAGGAACAGAAATGTCTTTTATTCCACTCCCCATGTATCTCATGCTTTATTCCCTCAGGCACTAGTTGTTTGCCAAAGGATTGTTTAACCACTGTTTGACAATTTCCAAATGGGAAAAAATGCTGGGTTTCATCCAAAGGAAGGGAGGAGCTTTTTGAAGTCTTGTATTTAATCTTGGTTAAAAGTAAACAACTTTACCCTTTCAACATTAGTCATGCCTGTTGTATAAAGTATGGTGTAAAAGTGCTCAGCAAAGGAGCGCAATGTTTTTCCATACTTTGTAGTTATTCACATTTGCATTGGGGATTGAATTGGATCAAATAACTGGCTGGATAAGGTGTCCGGCAGGACGCAGACATCACAGCGGGGTAACTGGGTAAGCTGGGTAGTAGGGGGTAGTGGGAGAGAAGCAGCACAGCTCCTCGCAGGAGCCAGGTAGCTGGAGCAACCATCAGTCCACGTGCTGCATGCACACACACACACCTGGAGTGGGCAGAATGTTCTCTGTACAAAAGGAGGCATCGGGGGACATGGGGAAACAGCGCCTGGCCCACCACACAAACTCTGCTGGAAGAGGCATGGCTGCGCAGTCAGGCCTTCTGGTAGGGACAGAGCTTGCAACTCGATATGGGGGCTTTCCCTCCCCAACAAACCCCTCCTCTGAACAGAGAAAAAATACAACTCTCCTGAAAGCAAATATTGTACCTCGGAGAGAAACCCCTTCTGCCGGTGGAAGAGGTGTCTGCCAACAGTGCCAACAAGCCCCGGGTGCATAGGCGGTGCGAGGGCGACAGCGGTCAGGGGGCAATGGCCGGCGGGGACCCGGGGGACGCGGCTCCCGGGGCTGCGCCGGCGGGAGGCGCGGGGAGCGCGGCCGGGAGTTGGTGGGCTCTGTCCGAGCCGTGCCCCCACTCCCCGGCCACTTCTGCCTTCTTTGGGAAAGAAGGGCAACTCCGGAGCCGCCGCCAGAAGCCGGCAGGAGTGCCCGTCGAGGCAAGAGCAAGGCTCCGATCGCCAGCTCCTACCCGGCTCGAGCACACCGCCTTCTCTCTTACTGGCCACTTTGCAGGACGCGTATTACAGAAAAAAAAAAAGAAAAAAAAAAAGGCAAAATAGGGAATAAAAAGAATGACCTACTTTGAAACAAGGAAAAAAAAAAAAAGCGCTCTCTGTCAAGGTTTTGCTCCAATTGCCTGTGCGCCGTTGCATAACCAGATCGGCAGCTCCCGCCTGTGCCCAGCGAGGCCGTGAGCCTGCCCCGGGGCAATGCGGAGCCGTGCCCCTCTCTGGGCCGGCTCCCGCCGCCACCACCGCCGGGACAGCGGGCACGGACAGGGCGGGATCACCCACCGAGGCCGGGGCCGAGCGGGGAGAGCGTCCCCAGCCCGCCGAGCGAAACCGCGCTGGGGTCCCGCCGGATCGCGCCGGGGCCGGGCACCGGGCGCAGTCCTGCCCGGCGGGGCCGGCGGCACCGGCGGGGGCTCCCGGGGTCAGGTCACCGGGGCGGCCGCCGGTGTAGAGCGGGGATATCGCTACAGACATATGCAAACGTGGGCACGCCAGGGTTCGCTCGCGGCGGCGGTGTGAAACCATCCTTGATGCGGGGCTGGCTCTTTGGTTGAGGTTTTTTTTTCCCTTGCTTCCCCTTTCGTTCTCTTTCCAGCTTCTCCTTTTCTTGGATCCTCGCCTGTCTCCTCCCACAGAACGAGAGAGAGAGAGAGAAAAAAAAAGGTCACGTATGTTTGGAAAAATATGTAGGTCAGTGGAACATTCCCTGCACTTGTGCACAGGAGTCGGGGCGGGAGAGCTCCTCCGCAGCCCTCTCGCTACCCACCGCCCCAGCCCGGCCCTCCCGACGCCCACCGCGGGTAGGGGGGCGCCTAGCGCCGCGGTCCCTTTCCCCTCCCTGACCCATTTTGAGCAACAGCCTCGCGTTTGGGCTCCCCCCGGCCCTCACCGCCTCAGCTCCCCCCGCTCCCTGCCGGAGAAGGCGACGAGCGGCGGAGGAAGCCGGCGCGGGAGATCCTCTGCCGCCGGCTCCGCGGCTGCGCCCATGGGCGCGGGGCGCGGGGCGCGCCCCCTCAGCGCCGCCGGCTGAGGGCGCGGGGCGGTGGCCCGGCGGCGGGGGCAGGCGAGGGGAGGCGGCGGCGGGCGGCGATGAAGGGCCGGCGGAGAGGATGCCCCCGCCTCGCCCGCCGGGCTCCAACTTCGCGGAGAACTATCGGCCCCGCAGCCCCCGCGCCCGCCCTACCTCTCCAGGCCGCGCGTCCAACTTAATGCCCCAGCGGGAGCCCCAGCCAGCAGCCCCCCCGGCCCGTGGCCTCCGCACCCCCCCGCAGCAGCCCGGGCTCCCGGCGGCCTCCCGGTGCCGGCGGAGCCCCTGGCCCCGGCGCGCGTGGGTCCCGCGGCGCCCGGGGCGGCGGCAGCGCGGCATGCGGCGGCCCCGCGCACCATGAGACAGGGCACCGGCACCGGCGGCAGGCAGGAGGCGGGCAGCGTCCCCGGCTCCTCGTCGGCGAGGAAGAGTTTGCCGGCTCCCGAGGCCGGCCTCCTGCGCGGCTGGAGCAGCGGCGGCCGCTGCCGCAACGGCACCGGGAGGCACCGGAAAAGCGGCGGCATCCAGCTCGGCGGCACCGGCACCAGCACCGGCGGCGGTTCCCGCGCCCAGGTGGCCACCGCGGACAGCAGCAGCAGCAGCAGCGGCGGCGGCGGCTGGGGCTTCCCCGCCGCGCTCCCGCAGCACCGGCATCCCAGGTAACTCGCGGCCGTGCGGCCCCGACCCTGCCTCCGTCCCGTGGGGAGCCCACTCGAGACACCCGCCCGGGGGGCGCTCGCCCGGGGCACCCACGGGGGATGCTCGGCCACGCGTGACCCCCGCGGCGGTACCCAGGGTCAGCTCCGCGGTGCCCCACGCTCCGTGGGGGTGACGGACGCGCCCGGTGGTGCGGGGTGGCATCGGCTCTGCCGCGGGAAAGTTTCCATGGGGAGCACGATTATGTGCGGCGTGTCTGTCCCGGCCGGGCTGGCGGGGTCCGGCGGGGCTGGCCGCTCCGTTTGGAAAAATAAGTTGCCCCCTAACAGTCCTCCTCCCCATTTCGTTTTGGTGTGGTTGGACATTTCCTGACTTTGGGGGTTCATATAGGCTAGGCTGGAACAGGGTCTGCGATACGAGCGGACGGTGTTTGCTCAAGGAAAACTTCCAGTAAGACCAGTGGGGTTTTTGAATGGGCGAAAGCTCCTCGGGGGAGCAGAGGTAGTGTCGTGTGCTGGGAGAGCCCTGCTGCTGCAGCAGCCCTGCGCAGAACTCCCGCGTGTTTGCGTCCGTTTGTGGAACGGGGTAGACCTTAAATCCACGGCTGAACGGCAGCACCGGATTCATACGGAGTTGTGCCGTGGTGTTTTCCTCTATGGTCACTAGCCTGATTTGTCAATTAACAAGCACGCTCATCCGGAAACTTTGCTCCGTACTCCTCCTTAGCTATCGACAGGATGGCAGCTTACTTTCACTGAAGTGACTCAGAAATAATTAGCGGTTATAAGTGTTACAGCCAGAGGAGGAACTTGGATTTTTTTTCATGGCGCTAAACCTTCAGAAGAGCTGTAGGGATCTCTCGAATGGGCACCGTCAACCTGAGCATTCAGTTCAACAAGTGGTTGCTTCTTGAAGTGGAAAATTATCTCATTTACCCCAGTGTGAGATGTTAATGCACTAAACTGTGGGTTTAGTTTGTTTGGTGGTACTAAATAATTAGAGTTCATAGTGTCCAGACACAGCTAGCTCATCCACTGATCCACGTCTGATTCAGAGAGCTGTCCGCTGGGGCCCAATCCTGCATACATTCCAGTAGATGAATATGGACACAGGGTTGCTCTGCAGAGATGGCCAATGCGAATGCCAAACTGTACGTTATTTCACCGGAGATATGAAAATGAAGGTTTTCTAGAGCTAGGTATGTGACATCAGGGTGATTCCTCAAGCTGGCAGCACTTCTGTGTCCTGCACCAAAGCCTGGAGACAGTGGGCTTGCCTAAATTAGTTTTCCCTCACAAATAAAGGTGCCTTCCTGCATGTTTGCAGCATTGAATGCACAGACTATATGTAGCAGAATTATATTTTTTTTCCCAAATCTCCACCCTGAAGCATGCGAGAGCCCTTGAAGGAGCTGGTTTTTTTTGTCACAGGCGGCAATGTTGACTACAGTTAAAATTAGCTGGTGCTTTCTAGTACAATGCTCTGCTGTCAGGTGCTTATGCATTTGCTAAGCCTAAGCATGGGCTGATATTTTCCAGGTTGAGTGTCTGCTGAAGACAGACTGTCTTTGGGAAGTTTCAGATTAAATGCTTTGGTTATTTCTGAGAACATGGTAAAAAGAAAACTTGTTCTTTGACCACGTATTTGATGAAGATGGTTTAGTTATACATCCTCCACCAGGAAACCTTGATCTGGGAATCTGAATTTTTTCATTATGCTAAGAAACTCCTTCTTTGAGACTTGAATTCCTGTGGCATCGTGTTTTGGAGCAGGGAAAAGATATTTGACTTGGGATCAGTCTTGTGATGGAGGCGTGCCATATGTTGAGTCTCTGAGAATCTTCCAGAATTTCTCTCCAGTGTAATTTTATCGCAATGCTCAGCACGTGTGCTCTTGGGAGAGGAATTGTTGAGGGCTTGACCATTGCACTCCCTGGAGATGCTCTCAGCAGAAGGCATGCTGAACATCCCAAGCACTGTTAGGAGCTGAGCAACTGCTCCCCTTCCTGGGAAGGATGAGAGCACTCCAGTTGACGGCCAATGGGCTTAGTGGACTTTCCCCCAGTTATTCTTTCTAGGTGTTGCTTCTACAGTGAGCACAGGAGGGAGGATTGAAGACTTTCTCAACTGTGTCTTTGGTGGCAGAGTGTGCCTGGTGATGCCATGGAAGGGTGGAGGAGGAAACTGTTTAATTCACTTGCATGGTGGCAAGAAATTGTGGGACTAGAACGGTCCCACTTCTGAGAAGAAGTACTAGTGATGGATGCATGGAGAAATTGAAGAGCAGAGAATTGAGACAAAGGATTTGTGGGGTCATAGATGACAAATCTTGGGAACAAGGTGCAGGGACCTGTAGATAGAGGTGATAAACCCACGCCAAGAGAAGAAATGGTGGGGAAGAAGAAATTGACACTTGTCGTGTACAGGGACAGGAGATCTGGGCATGCAAAAGCAGTGGTTCCCAGTCTTTCAATAACCAGGGCATGGTACTACTAGTTTTTCGTCCTTCTAATTTTCCTCCCCAGACTGCCTGCTGTGTGTTTCAGCCCCTGCCTCTGCTTCTTTGCCTCTCCCCTGGATTGGAAAATGTCATACAGTTAAAAATAACAGTCAAATATACATTTTATGTGCATTTAATTGCTTTTCTTTCTGTCTTAGATGAACTTAGGTAACTTCCATTTGTGTCTATAGTTTTGTGTCTAGGCTCCTAGGGCAGATGCACTTGAATTGCAGATTTTGTAGAGGGATCATTATCTGTATAAAAAACCAATTTTCCTGGATTTGGCTTAACTGTCTGTCGATCCTTCATCTTAATAAAACTTCTTGAAAAGGTAGGCTGAGGCCATGCAAATATTTTAGCTAATTTAATTCAGTCAGTAATCTGCATCAGCTGATAGACTGATTTTATGAGTCTGACTGCTGAAGTTTGAAAAGGAAACACCATGTAATAGCATTTAAGCAGAATGCATAGATGGTGGTGGATTTATTTATGCAGTGCTGTTTTTGGTATTGCTGGTTTTTGGGAGGGACTAAAGCCATTGTGACATGCTATGGGGCAGAAAATATATATATGTGTGTATGTAAAACAGTATATTGCCAGCTGAATTCAAAAATTCAAGAGCTGCAGGGCAGGAAAGGCAAGGGGGTGACAGGGGATGTGGGTAATGTAGGCTCATGCTCTGAATAAGGAGCTGAGAAGATGCAGATATGGTTCATTCTCTGCTCCTTGCATTTATTTTGTGGTGGCTTGGGGATGTTGGCAGATTCGATTGAGGGATTTAGGGGAATGGCTTTCTTGGCCTCGTCCACATAAATTTGATGTACATTTTGGGGATAGAGGGATAAATACTGGGTTTTATGCTTTTCTTCCTGTGTGTCTTCCTCCTGAAGGCAAACCATGATGCACAGCACAGTCCAACCAAAACGTTGGTTTTAATTACACTTTGGTAAAGACGCTTCTGTTCCTTTATCCAAGGACCATGGCAGAAATCAGTGTTTATTGCAGGCTGCCTGCCATGTTTGGGAAGAATAGTCTTATGCATCACAATGCTAGTTTTAATCCTTCTCCAGTCTGAAAATCCACCTGTGACTTCAGAAAAATAAAGCTCTCACAAAACTTAGGTCACTGATGAGCTTGGACCTTTGTTACTAGGAAATAGTATTGCCGTACTATAATACCAGTATTATAGTACTCCATCTGCCTGCTGTTTCTTGTCCTTTCCTTTACCTGCAAGCACTTTGAGGCAATGCCATCTCTTTCTGCTGTCTTTGTGGCAGGTAGCATGCCTTGATCGTCAAGATACTCCAAAAATGACCATGTAAATGGTGGGAACAAGGTGGTTATCTAACCTTCTCCTGCTTGGGCACAAGTCCGTGTCAAACAGTTGGGCTTCTGCTGGCCTGATTATGACAGAAGGTGTTTTTCAGCTGTTTTACTACCGTTCTTAGGGATCTGCATAAAATAAAAGATTTCTAGCCAAGTGGAATGATGACATGGGAATAAAATCTAGAGGATGTGTATGTACATTTGAGATCAGAACTGAAATTTGGAAGTTCAGGTATGAAACCTCTAATTTCAAAATGTACAGGAAGTGCTGGCATGACAGTGTCATCTATTAGGACATTTCAATCACCCTTTCTCCTTGCGTATCTTCATGTGATCTAAATGTAATATGCACGTCAGTTTGAAAATAAATAGAAGAAAATATATCTCTAGTCATAGAAATTAATTGCTGCAGGTCACTGAAAGTGCCAAAGCTTAGACAAAATCTTCCATGGACAACTCAGAAAAAAGTCAATGCAATGTGCAGATGTGAGTTAAAAAACAAAGGGAAATAGACATTAAGATTGTTTTTTAAAGGATGGAAAATAATAAAAAAGCATCTTCATTATTTCACTGTAGCAGCTGTAGTGTGGCATATCTTCAATGTCCTGTGCTGTTGATTCCCCCACATCAGAGATGGATAATGGCGAGAGAGAATGGTTGGAGGGACATGGCAAAGGTGATCCGAGAAGCAGAGTGAGTCCTGTCTCAGGACTGACAATGCTGATAAAGTGATGCAACAAACATCTGTAAAATTAAGCAAAGTTTGGAGAAGGCAGACTAGGAATGACTGATGACAGCAACAGCAGCAGAGGGTACTGGGTGAAGCAAGCAGTTGCAGGAATGGAAACAAAAGGAGATGGCTCTTCACATGGCGTGGTCAGACTGCTGAGCTCCTCACCACAGGATGTGGATGCTGAGAGGTTACATCAGCTAATGAGGTGACTGGATGAGTTCATGGAAGAGAAATCCATCAAGGGCTATTAAATTTAAAACCACTGCCTCTGGCATAGGAAGTTTTGAGCTGCATGTTTTGGAAGCTTGGTGAGTATCCTGAAGAAATACCACCAGTGGTTTGCCTTGTTTTTGTACTTGCTTCTCAGCACCTGTGTCTGGCCGTGGCTGAGAGGGGCTGCTGAGCCAGGTGGTCTCCCTGTGTCTGCTCTGCAAAACGAAGTGGGCCAGCATCTGGCCCCGCTCAGTTCCCAAGGCCAGGATGCCACTGGTGGCTTCTATCTTCCCTGCTCGGGGCTGGCCCCATTGCAGCACATCTGCCATGGAACAGGCTGGTTGGGGGGAGCTGGATGAAGTGCTCTGAAGAAGAGCCAAGGCATGGTCCAGAACTGTACCCCAAGAAGCAGTGTTCGCTGCTTGAGTGCACTCCCTGGTGTCCTGTTGCGGAGCTGTGCAGTCATGGTGAGGATTATCTTCTTGGGTTCAAGTAGGTTTGGAAAGCAGTTCATTCAGGGAAAGCAATGCCACCTGAAGGCATCGAATAACGAGATACAATGCCTGGCTGAAGAAGTCCCCGCTGGGAGACTGTAATGTTGCTACATGCCTGCCCTGCTGACACAGGCTTCCCCAGCCTTCCCTGCTGCCCAGTGTCAGGGAGAGGTTTGGGCCAAGGTGGTCACCTTCCCTGATGAGGTGTTGCTGTAGTTAGAGTTTCATCTGTCTTTACGAGACCAGGCTTTGACATTCTGAACTGAGAATGAGAGGACTGGGAATTACATTTCTTCAGCTATCCACTGCATTTAAGCACTGGTTAAAACAAAACTATGGTGTATTGACTGCTGTTTACTAAACTAGACAATTTGCTTAATCATCTGAAAGACAGATTTTAAAGCCATGGATTGCATTTACAACAGCTGTGCTAAACCGAAGGCTGTATTGCTGTTCACTTGAACAATGGTCAAAACACAATGTATTAAAACCCAGCTCGCACTGATGGTATTTTGCTGGCTTTTGGATGAGGTCTGTTGCTATTAAAACAACAAGCACCAAGCCCAAACTCAGCAATGTCCTAAGCCCTTCTGATAGTTTCTTAAAATTTTCAGATGCTAACAGATACAGAAACTCCAACGCAGCACTTAATGGAGCTCACAACTGCCTAGCTGTATATTTTTGGGCTACCTTATGTAATAAAATGGCAGGCCCTTGCACTGCCTGCACAAACAAGGTTGCATAAGCAGCCTGGGGAAACAACCAGAGCTCCAAGAGCCCTCCTGAATCCTGCACATCTTGTTTGATCTCATTTAACATTATTTAATAAGCAATATTAACCTTTTCCTCTCTTTCCCCCCAAGTTATCTGGAACCAGTGATACTGACTTAATTTCATACACAGACCTCACTTTTTAGAGAAGTCATCAAACTTTCCAGTCAATTGAGCAGCCTGATGTCTGGGTAGCCTTGAATTTTCTGTAATCAGAACTCAATCTAGTTAAAAATAAAAAGGCATTAAAAACAAAGCCTTGAACAGGAAAGTACTTGTTTTTCACTCTCATTTCTAATTTGGTAACCATTCTTAAAGTTCATCACTATGGTTTGTTCTATCAAGGGATAAACAATTTATTATTCAAGAAGCTTTGGCGTTTTTTCCTTTAAAAAGAGACAATACTATTCAACCATTGGGAAGAAAACCAGCACAGGAAAATTGTAATCAATTTTAAGAGACTTGCAGATGGCAATGAATTTCTTTAAGCATAATGTTAGCCCTGCAAACAATAATAATTGAGTTTGATTATTTATTATCCTTTTATCATTGATAAGCAGACCAGACTGTTTTTCCTCTTGATTCCCTCTGCTAGGTGTGTCAAATTTTTAAGCTAGAGAACAATTTTAATAAGGCAGCTTCCACCTGTAATCTCTAAATCAACAGGTGGATGTAACCGTGCAAAACCTGAGCATTCCTGGTTATCTGATTGAGTCAGCAGCTGAATAAATCTGACTTTGAGCATGTCCTAGACTTATTGGCTTGGGTGGGACACCTCTCATGAATACTTCATGGGAGAATTGACATATTTCCCATATTATGCATAAGAACAGTATGCTTGCAAAATCTAGTCAATAATAAATACTGTGTGCAATGTGATCAGCTAGAGATAGGGTATTTTTCTGTTATTTCTAATTCTAATACAAAATATCTGCCTCGGTGTTTTTATTGGTAATTCTTTGGATTTTACTTGTGGTATTTTGTATGTTCCTGGTTTTGACATATAAAACAGGAAAAGGTTTTAGATTGGAGGCTTTGCTTTAAACATACCCACATTCCAGTTACCCTTCTAGTGAGGGTTCCTTTACCTTATAATTTATAAAGGGGAAGACAGCTATATGATTTCTACATGGACCATTAAGGCCACTATTTACTCAGGCAAAATCTTCATCCTGTTCATCAGATAAACAGTGAGTTATAATTTACTTTATCTTTGGCTATGAAGATGAGAAGAATATTTTAGTCTCCAATCTACTTTTTTAATGCTTTCTTTTCCATATAGTAATACAATATTGGGAAAGATAGTTTCACATAAACAGCCTAATCAAACAATAGTTCTGTAAAGCAGCTGGGTGCATTTCCAACAATTTCAGCAAGAGCAAAACTGATGAAAAATAAATAGGTCACTCATAGTCATTCCAGTATTTATATTTTTTTGTAAGAAGAACTGAAGAATCTTCTTTGTTTCTGGGCTGTCATTGAAGTCGATGGAAGCTTTGCTGGAATAATTGTGAGCCTTTAATTTGATTGTTTGTAGAGTGGCACCAGTCATTTTTTTCATCTTTTTTCTTTCTTTCCAGCACAAAGGACCTTATTGTCAGCTGATGCACACTGATGTTATTCAGCTTGTTGTAGCAATTACATTTATACTGCCTGGCTTCTAACATCCGTATTTATTCAAAAATGCATCATCTTTTTCAACAACAGAATATCTTGCTATAGATTGTTGTTATTGAAGTATAAGAAATGAAGCTGCATTTGGTCCTGCTGTCCTCATTAAGGCAAAACTCCCACTGAAATCAAGGAGAGTTTGGCTGACAGATAATTACTGACTCAAATTTATGAAAGGTCTAAACTTTCTGGGTTTGATTTTTTTTTTATTATTATTTAATTTTAAATTTTTATCTCACCTTGTATTCTAACTACTCCCTCTCCTTTTATATTTCTGTTTTTGAATCTTTAGCTTCCTTTACTAGGCTCTTTCTTCTTTTTACTTCTCTCAGGTCTTAGGATCTACTTTCCACCTTGCCCTCACCTCCTTTCTTCTCTCCTCTTACTGTCTCGCACTCTCTTTCAGCCTGTTATTCTCATCTTCACTGACTACAGCACTGTAAAAAATTGATATACATCATACATGTTTCCAGGAATTTCATTTAGCTTGTTTAGACCCCTTCTATGTACAGGTGCTTATTTTGAGGTACTTGCCTTAGGGCAAAGCAGCAGTTTGTAAGATTGGTGATCCAGGCAGAGATTTATTTGCACAATATTCATCTCAGTAATCCTTCCTCTTCTTCTGGGTAGAATTTCCTCTGAAGTATTGATGCAGGGTTTCAGCAGTAAATTGAGTTTTGGACTGATAAAATAAATATTTGGCATAGTATTGCAGTCAGAAAAAAATACTCATGGATTTTGAAGTCCGTGTAAAAGGGGTTTTGTTGAGGGTGACAAAACTGGAAATCTCCAGAGAAATGGGTTTTATTCATAATTCTTCTACTGTGCAATGTTATGAGCTTAGACCACGTACATAATGCTTTCTGTGCATCACTTCTCTGATCTGTAAACTAGGGCAGCTTTACAGAGTATTGTTGGGTATGAACAAGTCTGGCTGCCAGTCATAACCAGGTGTCAGAGGGAGGCAGGAAGCAGGGGGCTCTGGGGTGCTAAATATGCCATTGACAGGAGGAGGAGCTACAATAAGGGGTTTTTTGGCCATTGATCCCCCTCTGCGGTTAAGATGCATCGGGCAGTACCTTGTCACTTTGCTTCCAGCTGTGCAACACCTGATGGCTTTGGAGCTCTCCCTGGGTATCGTGGCTCTGCTGGTGTCCTGCACGGTGGCTCGGGTCCCCCCCAACCCCCTACCTCTTAATTGTTTGCATTTTTCAGATGGAAAGCATTTGGAGAGTGCCAAATATTGTTATTTTCTTGCCAATCTGACTGAAAGTTGTGTTGTTTTTCAGAAGACCTAATTCATGCTTGTGAAATAAATAGTAGGTGTATGGGTTCTTAATGTATAGTGTAGCATTTCAAGCTAAAGTTATCAGCTTACTGCTTCTCAGCATCTGGATCCCTGCAGATATACTTCTTAAAGTAAAAGACATAATACTAAACTCGCTTATTCTCTCTTAAACACATTTTCTCTTATGGGAATGATAAAATAATAATTTTTCATGGTGCCCAATTGCCTGTTATTCTGGCAAACCTAAAATGAATCAAAAACTGCAGGCTATATATAGAGAGTAATGACAGTTAAAGAAGCATTTCTTCTTTGATGCAATTTCTGTTTGATTTTCTTAAAACCCTCCTCTTCCAAAGACCCATTTCAACCACATCTGAACAATAGATTTATTGTTGTCCACTGAATGAGAAATTTGATAAAGATAGCTTTTCTATTTCCATTAAAAACAGATGATTTTTCAGAGGACTGAAGGATAGAAGTTCAGTTTTTAAGTTTGAATTTCACATTTCATTTGACCAGTCTATAATATATATATTTTCAAAGTCCTAATTGGCATTACACTTGGCATATTTCTCTGCGTATTTTTTCTCTGTGTGAAACTATTAGAGGGTCATTGCTCTGGTTACTGAAAGAGGGCTGACATTCTTTGTAAGTTGTGAGTGTTTAAATATTCCTCTAGCAAATTTTCCCCTTTAATGAAGAAGTTTAAAGTGACGTCTTTAAAAAATCTCTTTAACAGTGTTGAAAAATGCAGGTTACATTCCTTCAAAATCTGTGCTATCCAGTGGTGCGAAGTGATGACGCATTTCAAATTTGCTACTCTATAATTAAGAGGGGATTCCATATAGGAGATGTAAGCCTAAAAATTTGGTGTGGCTCTTCATGATACTGCTGGTTTTGCTGCTGAACTCTTCAGTAGTTTTGTTAGAGTGTATAATCAGTTACGCTTGTGCTGATTTAATCAATTATTCTTGTGCACAAACAAACACACAAAAAACCCAGCTAATTTCAGACTGTCTTTGAAACATCAGAACTAGAGATTTCACTTACAATGAAAGAAAATATTATTTTCAAGCCTCGAGAATGATTTTAAAAATGGCAAAGATATATTTGGGAATTATCATAGTTTTGGGTACCAGCAGCTGTGTATCCTTATGCAAAAGTGGATTTGGCTGAAAGACCAATTCATAAATATTGTGTTTGAAGATTGCAGCAAGCTTTCATATTTGCAAGAGATAATGTAAAATGTGCAACATTTTTTTCTTCACTCCAAGAAGTTTGAGTTTAAACAGCTTGGTCTCCCAAATCTAATGAATAATGGCCAACAAACAAAAGTATCCATGGCTTCTTGAACCATGGGGGCTGGCGACCATTCTGTCTGTGGAAGCAGAAAGGTCAGCCTGCTGTGGTCAGTTTGAACACCCTCCTGCATACTGCCAAGCTGTGAAGTGGCTTGGAGGCGGAAGATGCCAATAAATAACTTCACACTGGCACTCCATGACTTCACATCTTGTGGTCTATGAGCTTCCAGGCAAGCAACAGCCTGCTCCTAGCTGCATTGCTTGGAGAAACCAAGGGAGTTGGGGGAATGTCTCATTTTCTGCTGGAAAATGAATCTATTTTTTTCCTTTTTTGTAGTCCGCCTCTGCCTTGATCTGCTGTTTGGGGAAGTGAGGGGTGTAGCGGGGGAGGTAAGACTTATCTTTGATCTGATGGCTCCTTTCGTTCTGGGCTGCTCTCCAGGAAAAACTTTTTCCCCCTTTGGGACACAGTGCTTTTCATGGCAGAGGCTCTGCAAACAGGAGTGCTATGGAAGATCCTGAGTTTGCTTGACTCGTGTTTGACATTTTAGCACAAATTCAGCAGAGCAGCTTTATGCAGGTAAACACTTAAGCACATGCTTTTCATTACTCAGAATTTCATCTGGGTTTCTTTCCTGAATATGGAAAGACTTAAGCACATATTTAGGGGCTGAATAGGTCTCCAGTCTGACTCATGTATAGAGCGGTGAGGATGAGTTGGATGGAAAGGGAGCAATCATTGCTGTAGCATGGCAGCCGTGAAGTAAGATGTACTGTCTGAAAATCGGCATGCTACAAAGGGGCCTTGTTCTTATGGGAGGCTGCTTTTTGTCTATATACGGTCTCAAGGAGAGGAGCAAGCCTAAACTTTCTGCTTCTGTCTACCCATTTGTGCCTCTGTTTCTCCTTATTTTGAATTACTCTGCATATGGCTTGGATGATGTGAAGTAGGTTTATAATTAGAATTTTTTGGTTGCTCTGCAACCTCATGTTTGTCAGTTTTAAGATTCACCCATCTGGCACCCCAAGAAGAGGACAGTGTTCTTTTGCAGAATACTTTTGGCTATCTGCATATAAAGAGGTGCTGTATGCTAAGTCCTCTGAGGATTTCTCACGTCGCATCAGCCACAGAAGGTTTCTGAAATTTATTAAGTATTTATCAGCAGTGAACACATACCCCAACCTTTTGGCTCTTTCTAGCTGCTTCAAACATAAAAAATGTTTGTTCACAGTTTTGTGTGCAAAACTTAAACTGACTCAGGCACTGTAACCCTTCTTGCTTCTTTTAAGAATCTGAATTATGAATCTAGATTAATGTTTTGCAACACAGAGAAGGAAAGAGAAAGGCACTGCAGAGAGAGCTCAGAAATGGTTCTGCACAAAGGTTGTTTTGGTGAGCCAGATACTGTCTGTTCTTAAAAATCTTTGCTGATGCTAGCCCCTGTAAGGGCACAGTGGTAACTTCCTCTAACAGATGTGTGTTGTGTGCAGGTTCTTTACTGCCAAAACTGAACTCTTTCCCTGAGTAGAATGAGCTATCCCAGCAAAAAAAATGTTTCAGGGGAGTGTAATAGAGCTGGCAGAAAGGTATTTCCAACATAGGGTTTGTTGAAGGTTCTTTCACATTCCTCACTGACAGTGTCCCCCAAAATCTGAAATACAGACTACACCTGAATAGAATAGTGATAATGGGTTCCAAAACCTCAACTAATGAATAATTAATTGTTGCATTTTTTCTTGCATTTTGACTTGAGCATGACTACAGTGGAAGTCTCCTGTTTTTTGGGGATTATAATGTAGGAAACGTCTCCCTTCAGGCCAGCCCCCTTTTTTTTGCGTTTTATTCTGGAGTTAATAATGTTCTAGATGTTTCTTCCTAGTCTTGTTTCCTAGCTAGTCTGCAGGTTTCTTTTGGAGATGTGACTTTCCTCTCACTCTGCCAAAGCATGACACCTCTTGCAAACCATTGTCTTAAAGAACAAAGAAGTAACTAGGAGTCATAAGAGGTTTCCGGCATGAATTCAGGCAGCACTTCCCATACAGTGTATTTTTCCATTTAAGACTGATTTCCCATTGCTTCCTCAAATCTTACCCATTTTGGCTAAAGCCATAATTGCAAGACTGCTTTAATCCATTGTATTGATTTTGCATGGAAGGGTTGTGGTGAATGGAGGGCTGGCTGTAGGTATTTTCTGAGAAACTGCTAGAAACTTCCCTGATGTCTGACAGAGCCAATGCCAGGTGGCTCCAAGACAGAACTACTGCTGGCCAAGGCAAGCCAGTCAGCAAAGGTACTAATGATTTTGGGCTTACATATGTAAGAAAGGGAAAAACCAGTTATGGGCAGGAGTAATTGCGGCCAGAGAAGAGAGGAATGAAAATAAACGAGAGAAACAGCTCTGCAGACACCAAGGGTGGCAAAGGAGGGGGAGAAGGTGCTTCAGGAGCTGGGACGCCCCTGCAGGCTGTGCTGAAGACCGTGGTAAGGCAGCTGTGCCCCTGCAGTCCTTGGAGGTCCCCAGGGAGCTGATATCCGCCTGCAGCCTCTGGAGAACTTCATGTGTCACAGCAGGTGGATGCCCAAAAGAGGCTGTGACCTCATGGGAAGCCCACACAGGAGCAGGTTTCTGGCAGGACCTGTAGACACATGGAGAGAGGAGCCCACGGTAGAGCAGATTTTCTGGCAGGATTTGTGGGTCTGTGGGGGACTCACACTGGAGCAGTCTGTTCCTGAAGGACTGCACCCTGCACCCACGCTGGAGTGGTTAGTGAAGAACTGTAGCCCATGGGAAGGACTCCTGTTGGAGTCCTCCATGAACCATCTCTGGTGGGAGGAACCCCACACTGGACCAGGGGAGGGACTCCTTTCCCCGACGGGGAGGCAGTGGCAGCAGAGACAACATGTGATGAACTGACTGCAGCCCCCATTCCCTATCTCCCCATGCCACTGGTGGGAAGGAGGTAGAGAATCAGAAATGAAGTTAAGCCTGGGAAGGAGAGAGGGGTGGCACGAAGGTGTTGTTAAGATTTGTTTTACTTCTGATGATGCTACTCTGATTTCACTAGTAATAAATTAAAATAATTTCCCCAAGTTGAGTCTGTTTTGCCCCTGACAGTAACTTGTGGGTGATCTCCAGTCTCTCTCCTCATCTTTAGCTTACGAACCTTTCTTTACATTTTCTGTCCACTATCCAGCTGAGGAAGGGAGCAATAGAGCAGCTTTGGTGGGCATCTGGCATCCAGCCAGGGTCAAACCACCACATCCATGTACATCTCTGCTGCAACTGCAAAGGATGATGCTGCGTTACTCCCCAGTGTGTCAGAGCAGAAAACTGATCTTGCTGAAATTTAACCTTTTCTTTATGTGGATGGGTTAATTGTCAGCTGTTGCATTTTCCTAAGCTGGGTCACTGTGCAGCCACACAAGTTGCAGAGGTGGGAGGAAGACAAAGGATCTCCTTTGGAGCCAGTGTGGGGTTAAGCTACTTTAGAGTAACTGCTGAACTTTTTACATTTTTGGATGAGAGCAGAAGTGGAGCTTGAGGGGAGTTGCTGAATGAAGAAAGGGAGGCAAGGCTGGGACTGACTCAAGGATTTGTACAGGTCAGGCCAAGGACATGATGTGGCTGGTGTGAAAAAGGGACCAGCAGGAGTGGGAACAGTGAGCATGGATGGAGTTGAAAATGATGACCAGCAGAAGGAACATGGACAAGGAACAAGGGAGACAAGGAAATTTCAGCTGTAATTCATGTCAGTGAGGAAAAAGAAGAGATGGAAAAGAAGAAGCCCTTAGTACAAGCTTGGCTAAGCAGGGGGTGGTGTGGTCCACTGGAAAGAGAGGGTGTCATGAAGGGAGCAAGCATGGAGCTGAGCCTGGAAGAGCGAGATCGGGTGGGAACATGGGAGAAAGAGGTTGGAGGAGAAGGGTCTTTGGGCTGAGAAAAGTCTGAAGGTGGGTTTCTTAGGAAGTACCTGGGTCAGGGAGGACAGGCAGGAAAAGCTGGCCCATGTGGGCATCTGGGAGGGAGGGCATCCCAGTGCTGCTAAACTTGGTGCTCCTCTGCTGCCTCAAAGCCTATCAGGAGAGCATCTTATCCCTACCTCTTTCTGCAGCCCATTGTCCCTACCTACAGCAGGACCCTATGACCACTCCAGCTGATGCAGCTTGTTAGGTGAAGCGAGTGGAAGGCTGCTGATATGTTGGAAATATCACAACAATGCCAAATAGTGAGGTTTTCCATTTTTTTAAGGACTTAGAAAAGTCACACACTCACAAGAACTGCCTTGAATGCTAACTGCTATGGATGCAAAGCTGAGCACTCAAAAATTAGGAAATAGTATAATTAAGTCTGGCTGGGTAATTTTGATTTACTCTCTTCCTGTATATTCATTATGCAGTACTTAATGATTTAGTAATCACACTATAATTAAATAATTTTTGGTTTAGTTGTTGCTGGTCACTTTAAGTCAGCTTAATTCACTGGCAGTTCACAATCAGTTCACAATGTCACTTCACAACTACTGGCATAAGCTGGGATGGGCAGGGGAAGGATGTGACCACTTCTGTGCCAGCAATGCTAGCTTAGCTTGGCCCAAATACTCAAATAACAACATTGCTCTCCATGTAGTTGGGTAAAAACTTCAGTTTTATTAAACGTTGGCAAATTCAGGGAGATTTTTAAATGAGGATATCCTTGTTGCAAAGAGCAACACACACCTGCAAAGCAAAGACTAAGTTTTCTCATGAATATATCATCTCTACTTCTTAACTCTTCTGGCTGAAAATAGGAATAATCAAAATTCCCAGGCAGACACCAGACTGCAGAATTTCAACCCAAGTGGTTTCATCATGGAAATGTTCTGTATAACCAAGAAAGGTTCCTGAAACTGGAAGAACGAGGCAAGGCTTCCTGGCAGGTGCTGTCCTCGGACCACTCCCTAGAAAAGGCAGAAGCTGAGACAGCTCCAGTGAGGCTAGCCCTATATAAAATCCATATTTCCTACAAACTTTCTTGTTTGTTTTCAGCTGTTTCTGCTGCTAGAAAACATTGGGTTTGGTATGTTTAAATTACCTTCTTGAGATTTTACATTATACATTTTATCTGGTTTAAATAGATTAATAAAGATTGTTTTCTTACTAAGTACTAATTTTTATTACTATGTTGGTGATATATTTTTCATTTTAAAGAACTGTGCACCATTTTTGAATCTTAGAAAGTATCAGTTGCTCAAGTTCAGTTATATAAAGCTTTAGCAGTTCTTTTTTCTAATACAAATTATTTCAAGATTGTCAGTATGTAACCAAACTCTTGAGATCAAACAGACTTTCTAATTAGTTTTTTGATCTTCTAATTACATCTTTTAGAAGCAGATTGACAGGCATTAATGACAGTTTTAATGTATATTTATAATTTACTCTGTCTACAAAACCTTGTGTAGAAGGACTTTCATTGTCTGTTTGGATCCTGCTTAAGCTAAGAACACACATCTTTAAGAATCTGGCATTATCTTGCTTGCTGAGCTAGAATTGCTTGTGCTGTTTTGTATTATACCTTTGATTCAACAAGGTATTAAAACTTGCACTTAAGTTTGAAGTTATTTTTATTGTTAAAGTGACTTGATTACCCTCATGCATCAATGTCTTCAGGAGAGCAATAGGTCTTGTTTCTATCATATATGTTTACATTCCCAGCCTATATGTATGCAAAACAGCATCCTTTAGTTGTGAGCTCTTTAAGAACAAAGCTTTACACATTTCCTTTCTGCTGTGCAATGCGGGAAAACTCTGAAAAGTAAAATAATGTAAACAGTAAAAATAAAAACCTTTGTGATATCCATATGTCACATCCTGTCAGATTGATGCATTAACTTGCCAGATTACAGGTTTCAGTCAGCAAAAAACAAAGCAAAGTGGCGAATAAAAGTTTGACCTGGTTTTCCATTTAATTTAAATGTTCAGTAGATTTAAACTGATGGAAGGCAGTGGACTTGGCTGAAAGAATTGAAAGCAAGTAACTTACCTGTTAGATAGCTCTTCAGGAGAGAGTAATTCTTTCATTAATCTTGCTATTTGGAGACCAAAAGCTCACCCATGGACTTCTGAGGGATCCAGTTACCATCTGAAGTCCATCTATGATGGCTACAATAAATACATTGTTGTCATGGTAATACAGTGATCAAAGTCTGAGGGAAAAACTCTAGCTTTTCTATGGTTCATGGTGTGAGATGGAAGGAAGACTTGACAAGAAATAAGGTAGATTATTTTATTTTTTGGGGTTTTTTTCCTCTGGACTCACTTCAGCAGGTTCATATCCTTTATATGGTGAGGGTTCCAGAGCTGAGGTTAATATTCCAGAGCACGATAGAGGGACATAATTATATCCTTTGACATTCTAGATAGAGGGACATAATTATATCCTTTGACATTCTAGTCACAGTTGTTTTGGTGCAGCCTAGCATACAGTTGGCTTTCAGGGCAGTAAGCACACAAGTCCTTGTCCTCAGGGCTGCTCTTAGTCCATTCTCTACCCAGCCTATGTTTGTGTTTGGGGTTGCCTGACCCTGGTGCAGGACCTTGCACATGGCCTTGTTGAACTTGAACACAAAGACAGTGTCAAACACTTGGCACAAGCCCAGGTAGATGATGTCGATTGCTCCTCCCTCATCCACCACTGCTGTAACACTCTTCTAGAAGGTGACCAGATTTATCAGGCACAATTTGCCTTTAGTGAAACCATGTTGTCTTGTCAGTAGTCACCTCCTTATTTTCCATGTGCCTTAGCATAGTGAGACTGACTGGCCTGTGGTTCCCTGAATTTTCCTTTCTTTTTATAACATGGGAACCATCCCAGAAATATATTCTGAATTTTAATTTAAAATTAAGCTATTTCAATTTAATAGTGTAATCTTACACAGTTATTCTGATATTGTTAGTACTCAGAATAATGCTGTCATTGTTGCCTGGGAAAGGTGATAGTCTTCTTTCACAGTTGAGTTTCTAGTTTTCATGGCAAAATTGACACAAATTGGCCCAATTGAATCATAGAATGATCAAATCATCAAGGGCGGAAGAGACCTACAAGATCATCCAGTCCAACTGCTCACCTGGCACTATCACTGTAAACACTAAACCACTAACCCACACCACCCAGCACCAGATCCATGCACCTGTTAGGCACTTCCAGTGATGGTGACTCCACCACCTCCCTGGGCAACCAATTCCACTGTCTGACCACCTGAATAGTGAAATTTTCTTTTTTAATGTCTAATCTGAATCTCCCCTGTGTCAGCTTAAGACCGTTTCCTCTGGCCCTCTCACTGAAGGCACAGTCGAAGAGATTGGCCCCCATCTCACTACATCTCCTTTCAGGCTCTTACAGAGAGTGATGAGGTTCCTCCTAAGCCTCCTCTTCTTGAGCCTAAACAGCCCCAAATTGGGCCTCCCTGCAAGGGATGCAGGGAAGTTGTTATGCTCAACTGAGAGGATTCATAGTGAAGTCTACTGACACCAGAAAGATGAGGTTTCACAACAGACTACAATAAAGTCCACTCTGCCATCACAAGTGCCCTTTCGTGGTGGACGACCAGTCCCATTTATAAATGCCAGGTTTCCCTCCCCTGTTCCCTGCTCCTTGCTTCTGCCAGTCGCCTTTGCTGTCCTACCTAATGAGGCTTCTGCAGAAGTCCTGTCAGCTTTCTCTATCAGAAAATTAAAAAAGTGGTTTTAAAAATGGCTGTGGTTTTTTGCCAAATTACAGACTTTGTCTAGCTCGCAGAAGGAACCATGTACCAGCAGTGAAGATAAGCAGTGTAGGAGAAGCAGGACAATCAACCACATCTGTTTGGTGGCCATAAGCCAACTTGGTTGGCCCAGTCTTCATGGCTTTGAGCATTCAAGATGCAGAGCCTGAACTGCCTGCTCACCAAGCAGGCAAAATGCATGTCCTCAAGGAAGTGCAGGGTAAAAGGGAGGCTTGAAATCCTTCTTCTGCTGCTTCGGTGCCTTAGTGAGGGCTGTGCTTAGGGCCATCTGTAAGGCAGGAATTTAAAGCCACAGTCCCTTATGCATTTATGCAACAAATCTTCCCCTCTGGGTTATTAGTCCTACAGAATATTACCCAGCTCAGATCACTTCAGAGGAATCGTCTCCTTTGCCAGCATGCTCACAGTGTGTTTCTAGCCCCAGTCCAATATTACTTGCTCACAGCGGATGCCTCATTATTCCAAAGCAGTGTCCTTCACTTCAGTGGTGTAGCCTAATGGGGTATGTCCATTGTCAAACCAAGACACCCATAAATCCAAATAGATCAAGCTGTGCAAGCTTTAGTCCCAGTGAAAGGAGATGACTCACCTGATGGAGTGCTCACTAGTCAAAGCAAAAGCGACACAAAGGAAATCTGAAGTGTCAAAGTAGTCTTTTGTCAACAGGGACAGATTCTGATCTCCTTAATCACAGTGAATGCCTCTTACAAGTAGTTCCATGAACGAACTGAAACTACTTGTAGAGTGATAAAGTAGCTCTCCTGGGAGAAAGGGCACTGAATTCCAGCTCTAGGTCATTAAACTTGTGTTAAAGTCTCAGTCCATTTCGTTGGTGTCTCATGGTTAATGTTCCGTGACAGGCCTTTAATACACAAGAAAACAGCTTAATCTGAGAGCGCCCTCCTGGCATGTTATAAATTTCATCAGTGTTGATGAGACTATTGAAATTCCGATTACAATAAAAGATGTGAAATGTCACACGGCATGGTGATGATCAAATGCTGAGCACTCTCCTAGCTTACTTCCTGGACACAAGAGTAGGTCCACAGCCCATTGCCTAAAACCCTCAGATAAAGGCATAAATATGGAGGGAAAGGCAAACACAAGGGGAAATTCAAAAGAAAAAGTGCAGAAATGAAAATAATAAATTGAAATTTCACTTCCAAAGAGGTTAACTGTCTGAATAGAATTCATGAGAATGTGGAAACCTCCATGCAGGACTGAGGCAGCTTTCATTGTTTTTTTTTAAACATAAGCAGTACAAAAACCTGAGTGCATGTGAGCCATCATTCATAAAATCTGTATAAATACTGGGACTACTAATCTGGAGCCATTGCTGGATTTTTAAGAAAATCCTTGCCAGAAAAGGACTGGTGACCTTAATATTATTTTATTCAATATGTCAAAAAACAATTTAACTTTGCTGACCTAAATGATAGGGAAGTACTTGTATTGCAGATATTAACTGCCTCATGCAGTTTTCAACCTAAATAATGTAAATAGAAAAGTAGTTTTGTCTGAGTAAGGACTTTATGATATGCCCCAGAGGAATTAAAACTCCGGGAAAGGAAATGGAAAAATCTAGAAAATGTAGAAACTACAGTTTTAATAGCATGTTTAAAACATATACTTATTTTAGAACATGGGCTCAACATCTTCCTTTACTGGGTTTTAAAGATGTACAGGTAAGAACCAGATGATGCACGTTACTAAATCACAAAGCAAAGATCGATAAACATATCTGCAAAACTTGCATTTTTCTTGGACTCCATCCTGGATATGAAAAAAAAGAATTAAAATAGAACAAGGAAATTGAAGTATTAAATGCACTTTTTTACCTCCAGATAGAGTGTAAATCAACGTTATAGTTTTCATCAGTCTTCAGGCAGCACTTAATAGTATAGAATATCAAGCATCTAAAGGAAAGACCATTGCATCTGAGTAGCATTTACTGTTCTCATTTGTACTGTATACTGTAAATATACAGCAGTAGAATGCTATTGCTCTTTGGCTGGATTTTTAAAACACAAGAAATACTGAAGTCAAAGAGACATGCTCAGTCTGACATTCTGATAATTTTTTAAGAATGAACTCAAAGTGATTTCAGAGACTCCTAACCACTGAATCGTCATCTTGCTTTTGCACTTCTATTCATGAGTGTTTAATACATTATCTTTCTCCTTATGTCTGATAGGGCCATACAAGCAGAGGACAATGCCAGGCCATGTGTCTGACAGCATAGTAAAATAAAGGGTTATTGTATAAACAAATTAAAGTTGGTTTTTAGGTTTTTTGGTTGGTTGGTTGGTTTTTGTTTGTTTTTTTGGTTGGTTGGTTTTTTTAAAGATAAAGATTTCTTTCTTTTCCTTCAGATCATAGAATCATAGAATAGTTTCCATAAACAGTGACACCTTCCTCCAGACCAGGTTGCTCAAAGCCCTATTCTCCCAGCCTTGAACATTGCCGAGGGATGGGGCATCCACAGCTTCTCGGGGCAACCTGTTCCAGTGTCTCACCACCCTCACAGCAAAGAATTTCCTTTGAACATCTAGTCCAAACTTACCCTCTTTTAGTTGAAAGCCATTCCTTCTCATCCCATCACTCCATGCCTGTGTGAAAAGTCCTATGTGGCTCTGTCAGTCCCCTTCAGATACTAGAAGGCTATAAGGTTTCCGTGAAGCCGCCTTTTTTTCCAAGCTGAACAATCCTAACTCAGTCAGCCTGTCTTCATAGGAGAATTTTGGAGTCATCCAGCCCCATGATCATGTGGTCTCACTCCAGCAGGTCCACATCCGTCTTACACTGGAGGCCACAGGCTTGGATGGAGTACTCCCCTTTGGTGAGGTGTCACCAGAGGGGAGGAGAAGGAGAGAATCACCACCCTCAACCTGCTGTTTAGAGATGGTTGTCCTTGTACATTTTGCTACCTCTCCCTTACTGCTTTGTTACTTCTTACAGAGTTTGGTCCTTGAACCTGCATGGTTTGGGTGTTGATATAACAACAATTTTATTGGGGAAATGAGGAATATTTGGTCAAGTTGTCTGCATGTGTTGTCTGTGTGTTTGTGAAGACAAGTTTGTGTGTCTTTTGAACCTGCTGGCCGATTTGTTGAATTTGAGAGAAAGATAAAGATCTTGAAATTGCTGAATTTCTTCAACTTTTATTACAATAGATACCTGTCCCTGCAGACACCAGAAAACCTACTCAAGAGCTTTCTGACAGTTTCACCACTCAAAAAACTTCTTTTATTTTCTCCAAACAGTTCCTTTTGAATCTGAATGCACTGGAGGATTAAGTCTCTCACATCTGAAGGGAGTTTGGTTTGGTTTTAAAAAATAAACATTTTAGAAAGAAAAAGTTGGCAACCAGGAACGAAGAGAAGTAGGAACTGGTCAGAAATTGGGAAGGGTGTATGGTCTTAGGACCAAGTGTCTTGAATTCATGGTGATAGCAGTTTTGACAGATGAAGTATTATAGTAGTGGTTGTTCTAGAGAGATTTTTGTGCCATGACTGCACACTTTGTCTCTTCTGGCTGCAAAAAGAGAAATCACAAGTGAGAGGGGTTATTAATGGGACATGCTGTATTACTTTCCTAGGTCTAATAGATGATGTGAAAAAGCAATTGTCAGAGGAAGCCAGAATCACTCTGCACAGTGCAGCATTTGGACCTGCTCTTAGCTAATTGCTATTCTAGAGACATACAAAATAAAAAAGCTAGAAGACGTGGTGCTGTTGATTATATCAGTAGGATCCACTGATCAGGGCACTGATACGCAGCCAGCTGGCTCCTCTTTGAACTTTCTGAGGCCAGCCTTGCCTGTGGCACGTGAGCTGGCTGCAACAAGAGAGAATGGCAAACACCATGAAAAGTGAGGAGATAAAGGGACTGCCTGCTGAGCATTGAGCTTGCTGCTCACAGGGCCACCAATAAATATCACAGGTTTTTTTTGGAAGGTCTGAGGTCTTCCCCGTCATGAATTTGTAATTTTTCTTCTTCTCCACTCCTTAACATTTCAGAGCAAGCAGGAGCTGGCTACTCTGCTTGCCCTAGATGAGTCACTCCTCCAGATAAGCCTGACTGACTTCAAAACTGAAGTTACTCTGCATCGAGTTGAGACAGAAAAAAGCAGACTGCAAATGAGGAGATGCTCCTGCCAAATTCCAGTACCCATCACATAAAGTAATGCTATTTCATGTGTGAGGTGACGTGCTGTTTTGAACTGACTTCAGCTGATCGTAAAACAAAAATGATATTGTAATTGTCACATAAAGGCTCCTGACATAGCAGGGGAGAAGACTTCAATCTGTCACAACCTGTTCTCTTTGAGGAAGAAAAGGTGACTGAGAAAGTGTTATTTGGCACGGAACAGTGAATCAGAAGCAGAAATACAGTCTTCTTTCATTTTTTTGGATGCGTTTACACTTGCTAATAGGCCACTTGGTGCTCTTAAAAAACTCAGCTATTCGTTTCTACCTGGCAGCAGACTGAGAATCTACTTTCTTAGGAATGTGCCAGAAAAATACAGCTTGTTCAGAACCAAAAGTTTCAGTCAAGTGTGCAGTGCAACAGTTAAAACAGAGAATTTTTCACTGACCTGTGGACAGGATGCTCTCAGTGTCCAATGCTGTGATTGCCTTCATGCTTTCCAATGCCCCCTCTTCTGAAAGAACCCAGCTCACTTCTAGAAAACTTCTTAATGTGGAAACAAGGCTCAAGAAGGTTACAAAGGTGGCTATTAGGACCCTCAGACTTCGGCTGGAATGCCTAATTTATCATTAGGGAGGCTGGGAAGGAGTGGGAGAATGAAAGGATAGAAAAGACAGTGAACCTCCCTTCTTAGGACCTTCCTGAAGCTAAGCAGTACGGCTTTATAGCAGTGTGGTTAGGCAGTCACCTCACTATAAAGGATATGAGCCAGGCCTTTTTCAAAGGAATTCTTCAATGTGTCAAAAACTGTCAAAAAACATTTACTTGATATTTTTGTAGAGGTGAAAGAGGAAGGTTCTGTGTAAAACTGTTGAAAAACTCTTTAATATTCTAAT
Source organism: Nicator chloris (assembly GCA_013400495.1). Lineage (NCBI taxonomy): Eukaryota > Metazoa > Chordata > Aves > Passeriformes > Pycnonotidae > Nicator > Nicator chloris. The sequence continues at coordinate 210,309 of WAAE01019002.1, forward strand.
ATGCATAGCCATAACCAGATAACAGTATATCCTGGAACAGAGGAACTTTCAGGACATAGTACTAGATGGAACTCTTCCATCTCTGCTCTATGGAACTCTTCCGTCTCTGCGCTTCCTAATCCTGACATGGGACACCTGATGGGTGTGCTAAATGGCCTGCACACAGCAGAGACTGTAATACCCTCATCATGCATATCTTATAGCACCCATCAGTGAACACAACCTCCTGGACCCAAATGTCATTGGTAAAATGGGCCCAAATCAATAAGGAATACCATGCTCAAAGCTGCTCTCAGGCCTTTACTCCATGCAGGCCATCTTATTCCACTTGACTTTAGGTAGGGAAAATTAGAACTGAGATTAACATTTGGGTTATTGCTAGCAATCACAAGGGCAGGAGAATTCAATTTATTGCCACAAGAGTTCACTGGGATCGCTTCAATACTGGATGATGACCTGAGTTTGAAGCCCAGCTGTGGAGGAAAGGAGGAGGCACTGGGCAACTTCTACAAAGTGTTTGTGAAAGAGATGCTGTTGAGTTTTAGCTGTGGAAATACTGAATAAGGAGAAATACTCATGGATTGCAGAAGACTGACCAGAAGGCCAGTTTGAAGTGAGCACTGATCGGAGCAAAAGCTGTAAGCTGAATTTTGGCCCCATGGGGCTTGATGTAGGACAGGTGAGCGAGCTTGGGGATACACATGAAGTGGGGCTTTGGGGATGAGCAGTTCAGTTTGCTGGTGGATCCTATATCTCTACAGAGAGAGGCAGACAAGGCAGGAGTCAAACATCTTAAAATTTACTTTTCTAACTATTAGAAGCCTCATGTGATAATTAAAGTTATAATAAGGCTTAGGATGGTGATAGCAGTTAAAATAAGGCAGGAGTGAGCTNAAGGCAGGAGTCAAACATCTTAAATTTACTTTTCTAACTATTAGAAGCCTCATGTGATAGTTAAAGTTATAATAAGGCTTAGGATGGTGATAGCAGTTAAAATAAGGCAGGAGTGAGCTGCTCAGTCTGCTGGGACAATCAACAGGAATTGTTGGGCTGCAGTGAGGGTTTGGGACATCTGCTGAGAGGCAGATGCTTTGCTGAGTTTTACTGTCTTCATTGTGATTGGGGTTAAGGGAAATGGGATCTGAAGAGTTTAATCAATTTTTTGTCGAAGGCCCAGAGTGGTAGGATGGCAGCAGGTTTCCCCAAGGAGCTTAGAGAAGATTAGTTTTCATTTGGGGTGTGGGTGGACTGCAGAAACTGAAGCACCCCAGATTTGGAGCTAAAATGAATCCTCAGTCTTAAGAAGAAGAAGGATTGTCTCATTCTTCTCCCAGCCCTACAGATCCAGTCAGATACAAGACTTCTATCAGTCTCATCTCTAAACCTAACTTGCACATCAGAGAAGTTTGCGTGCCCTTCCTCACAGTACGAATAACTACCTGCCCTTCAGCTCCAGTACCAGTTCAGTGAACTTGCAGGGTCAGTGCTATTAACACTTCTGAAGCTGGTGCTTCCACTAACCCATCCTTTAAACCTAGCTCTAACACCAACCCTCAACCTTGGTATGTTTTAGCAGCCTGTATCTACTCCAGGGTTATGCAGAAGCCATTTGTTCTGCTGGCATCTGTGCTCAGTCCGGCTCAGTGTGTCTCTTGAAGCTTTCTGACATTGCTCATCTTCATTTCCACAACATGGACACTTCTTCTGGACGCAAGACAGAGAAGGTGTTTGCCCCAGCATCTGTGATGTTCCAGCCAGATGGGTTTTTTTGTTAGTGAAATTGAGATAATGCCAGAAGACAGGCAAGAACCCTAAAAATCTTTGCTGATGAGCATATCATATGCAACTATAACAAAGCATAGAAAGCTGTAAGCTGCTTTACTCCTCAGATCAGTGGTTGATGATCTCATTTTCTCATTTACTCAGAAGGAACAAGTCACTGACCAGACACTGTTCTTTTCAGCAGCAGAGACAGGGTCTCAAGAAATATGGTTTATCTTTATGGTTTCTTAAGGGGGTTTCTTAGGGCCTGCTGCCTTAGATGGTATCATTCCCAAGCTACCTGCCCGCCAGTCCTTGTTAGGTTCTACACAGACACAGCCAGTGCATGACAGGCCTTGGCACAATGTGTGTATTTGGCAAGACTGTGAAGCCATACTTGTGTTTGGGTCACTTTGTCCTGGTTTTTTATCTAAGCTTTTTCTTATCAACAGCACTTTCATTTCAGTAAGATAATAATAGCCCTGGAAAAAATTGATGTATCAGCATAAAGGCTTTCCATGGCTAAAAATCAAATTTGGAAGTATATGCTGCACAAGGGTGAGCAATGAGGAAGCCAGCGTGTTGGCTCAGGCTAAGGTATAGCCTTGCATTTGCTCTGGGAGGCCTGTGATGAGGTTTTGCTGTTGTCTTTAGCTGGATCATCAGTTAAACCCTTTGAGATACAGTAATTAACTCAGTTTTTCAGGTCCAAACTCTAGTTCTACACTAAGCCATTAAACCCCAGACAAACATAACCTAAAACACATTATTCCCACTCAACCCTACAGCTGGTCATGCTTTACTGTGTTTATGCTCTTCTGAGCTTTGTAAGCTTTGGTCTTCCCAGCAATAGCACGTGCTTTTCATCCCCATCAGCCCTTATTAAGAGACTTGAGCAAACTCAGGTTTCCAGAAGTCATGAATACCAACCTAGATCGAATCACAACCTTTCAGTCTGGAGGAGCCAGCCAGAAATATTCAGCTCCAGCTTTTCCCAAGCCAGACACTAGCTGATGCCATTCCTAAACTTGTATTAGTGGCTATGTGGAACAGCCTGTGCTGTCTTTGAGCCATGAACCCCCTAAGGCAGAATGATGCTTTGGCAAGCACTCAGCAGCAGAAATGAGCTTTGTTTATGGTATCAAACTTGTCCTTTGAAAATGCCAGTGCAAGGTGCATTTTAGTTTGCCTTTTAACTGTAGCCCAAGTACAGGCCCTGAACAGTGTCCTGTGTTATCTTCTAGTTTTCTTTATGCAGAAGTACAGCAGTAATTGCACATACGAGTCAAGAAATGCTTGTGGATATAGACTGCATTTCTCAAAGCCTCATTGTAAAAGGGACACCTCAAAAACCAGAATGTACGTCATGCTGTTGTTGGTATTCTGGCACTGCTTTTGAGAAACCTGGAGTGCAGTAGTTTAGTCAAGGTCGTGAAAGCAATTCCATTAGGATGAAGCACATTTTCCTGGGCAAATAATCATAGTACTATTTATCTCCAAGCTATGTGTTCATAATAGAGTAGAATCAATGTATCTGATTCCAGTTTACATACATTCCTTTTACTTACCAGTGGAAATTGATATTACTGGTCTTTGATAAGTACTTAAATTAATTCCTTCTAGACATTTCATTTAATGCCTTTCAGCCTGATGGAGTTAAATTAGCAGGACTAACTACTTAAGAGTACTGAAAAGAAAGTAAAACATTTTTAGGATTAGACATTTAAGGCAGGTTTACACGTTAGTATATTAAATCCATGCAATGCAGGTGTTAAAAAGAGCTTCAGTTACTCACTAATTAGAAACAAACCTTTGATAAGACACTGTGCATCTCTGGACACGAGTTTCCCTGTGGATGGGAGAACAGCATCGCTATGCACACCAAGCTGCCACAATGTATTTTAAATAGCACTGTGATATCCCTTCTTCTAGAGAAGGTTGTGTTCTCAGTGTAAGTGGTAAGGTAAAAGTATTATTTTCCTTGGTTTGTTTACCAAGGAAAATAATACTTAGGTTTGTTTGTTTGGCAATATTCAGAGCTGCAGTGCTGCTTTCACTCGGCAGGACCATATTGTTGCCTGAAGCCTGGGATCAAGCACCCACAGGTCTCCAGTCACACCAGGGAGGTCAGATGTGAAGCATCACCACTACACGGCTTTACTTGTCTCTCTTACTGAAAACTGTGCATCTCTTGGCACCTCAGTGTCTCGTGCCATTTTGGGGGAGAAGACTTACAAAAGCTTTCTAATTGAAAGGCATGAACTTCTATATCCCCTGCTGGTCTGACAGAATGGGAAACTTGCGTGGGCAGTTCATGTTTTACCCACATCACCTCCTGGACTAGAGTCTCAAGGTGGTGATTACCCAGTGTGGGGGAAGAAGCAACAGATAATTTCAGAGTTTTTACTCTGGTGGACAGTGCCTGCAAGTAGCTGATGAGTTACATGCAAACGGGACACATCTAATAAGAAATTCTGGAATATTTAAGTATCTTCCCAAATGTTTTTACTTTTTACTGAGAAGGTCAGAAAATCCAAATTATTTCATTAAAGAGAACATGTATTCCAGTTTTCCATGAAGCAGTGTCCCAAGGGTTTCTTTGAAAGATACACAAAATGTCTCTGATGTTATTTTTTTTCCACGAAAATATGCCATTTTTCAGACAGAGAATGCTACATCACCTGTTTGGCAGTCTTCTCCTTAATTTATATTTCATTAATAATATTTTGCACTTACCTTTGTTTAAATGTGCAAGGCCTAGGTATGTGAGGATCTAGAAACAATTACTGAAATCTTCAATTTAAAAAATCACCTCTACTTTCCATTCCCTCCTCCTCTTCCCTCCACACCCTCCACTCCACAATCCCTCCAATGCAAAGTAGGAAATGCAAGCTTGGAAAACTTGGAAAAAAATTGAATTGAAGGTATTTGAGAAATATCTTTTGTCAGAATAAGCAGGAAAATGCAGTGTTTATGTGCTGAAATGTCACCCTTCGAAGTACTTTCCATACAATGAAATACTTCCAGTTAAGCTACTATGAAGTCACTATACTATGTTTGCTGTGTTACGCATATACATGTTTTTTTCCAAACATTTCTTCTAGGAATATGGGTTTGTGCTGTGTGGCTTTATGCATTATAGCCTTAAGTCTGCTTACTTCCCATCTCTGAGTCTTATGGAACCTTCTTGTTAATGGCTCAGTGATAGTGGCACCCTCCATTTCCATCTTTCTTGTTATTTAATTAGTCATTTTACTGCTGTACAGATGTGTCAACTAGGAAGAAATGTCAGTAAGTACATTGTGTACATTACATCTCTGTCTTCAGTATTGGGCATTTTTGGTGGCATTCACAACCCAGGATTTTTTCCTTTTTCTTAGATCTACATCTGGCAGTAGTCTATATGTGCTGACAAAATTTGGCATAATAGAGTTTTCATTCTTAAAGAAGTAACTAAAAATCAGTTCTAAAGTGAAACGGGTGATATTTCAGTTTTCCCCTAAAGGGAAAAAAAAAGCAAAATCTGTTACATTTTATATTTACAGACATCTCCAGAATATTTAAATCTCTGAGTAGACTACAGGTTTAGCAGAATTCAGTGAGATATCCTTGACTCAGGATGCAGGTGTAGAGTAAGTGTGAAATTAGGGAGGAAAGTTTGTGAACATGGTGTTGCTTCCGTCTTTCACTTGTTTACTCTTCCTTGTGACGAGAACTAACAAAATGAGCGTAGGAAAGGTCAAAGATAAGAGATGAAGAAAGTGAGTCTCAGGGTTTCTTTAGCTTCCTCTGCTGCTCCAGAAAAAGCCTTGGCAATCCAAAGAGCACACATTCAAACAGAGGCAGACCACCAGTCGCGCAAGCCATTTCTCAGCCCTAAAAGGTGCTGTCATAGGTGTGTGTCATGTGCTGTAAGTGTCCTCATTTTAGGAAATGAGTAAATGCCAAAGGGAAAGTTCCTATACTGGAACAAAGGCCAACCTGCTTGTGTGCATGAGAAGAGCTGGATGGTGCCAGTAAGGCTGGACATGGTGGTGTGGGGGTGCTCATTTGTACTGGGCAGTGGTGGCAGCCGTGACGGATGGAGAAGAGGGAAATAAAGCACTTCTGGAAACATTTTGGTGTTGAAACTTTTTGCCCAATTGCTCAAGACAACATATTTTTAAAAACAACAGACCAAAACCAAACAGAAGATATTTGCATTTGTGTGACTTGAGTTAGCTTAATGCAATACTGTGTTCTCCTAGGTGTGTATCACTGCTGTCCTACAAAAACGAAATGGTTCTGTGTTTGAGCTTTTTGTTGTGTTCTCTCTTTTCTGACGTGTCTGTTAAGAGTCATTCTCCCTAATCTTCTAAAGTGTGATGAATGCACGTCAGCATTGCATAGCTGGCTAAAGGCAATTTAGTGGTAAAGGGAAAATAATTGTTTCTGTGTCACTTTTGTCCTGCAGGAACCCTAGATTAAACAAGTATAAAATCTGGGGGAGGTGGAAGGAAGTGGTAGAATGTTAAAACACTTAGTCTCCTATTCCTTCCTGAGCTTTTTACTCTCCTATTCTTTCTGTTCAGCGCAAGTATCTCTCAGATTTGTTGCTTTCTGAGAAGAGTCATGTCTGCATTTGTAACTAATGAGCATCAAACTCGGCTTAATCAGAGAATTTTAGAGTAAGTCAAGTGTTGCTCGGTCTCTGGTGCACAGCAGAGCTTTCATTTACACTAGAGGCTGACATCCAGAAGAAACTCGGGCCATGCTGCTTCTGCCCTGGCTTCATTCTCTTCCCATGTCCTCGGTGGCTGGCATGAGAGCCACAGGCTGCTCTGAAAACCAAGGCTTCCTTGGTCACCCTGCTGTGCCCCAGCTTTGTGCTGGCAAGTAGGTGCAACATCTGCACCCATGAATCACAATCCTCCGAAAGCAGGGCAGGCAAAGAGGGCTCACTCTTTCCCTCCCTGTTATCTTACTGTTTTCTTTAAAGCTGTGCATTCCTCCACGATGGAAAAAACACCTCATAATTTCTCAGCTCTCCTGAGGCTGCATGTTCTAGTGATGACATTTGCCACTCACATGACAGGAGAAACGAAACAGGCAAGGGACACAATGCTTGGATTAGCTATTGCAGCCACCAAAGTGCTAAAGTTGCTTGTGCATGTTTAAGTAATGACAATGCTGAGGGTAGTGGAGAAGAGTCCCCCAGGAACAGAACATGAACATTAATTATAGGGGGGAAAATATATTATTAACATCAGACTGCACACTACAGGAGATCCCAGTGTGACTATTAAAGGAAATTAATTACTACCTCTTTTTACCTTTCAGATCAACTCTTCTTTATAATGAGGATAATTCCTTCATTATTACCACTAGTATTATCAACCATAAGAGAATAATTTTTTCCTCCTATTCCATTCACAGCTATTGTGCATCTCCATGTTTTGAAAAGAAATACTTCAGTGGAGGTATTGCATCCCCTTTAAGGGGAAGTTCCCCAGATTCAGCTCAAGCTGTATAAAATCGGGCAATATGCTAAAATACTCATTCCTCTGCACTGATACTTGTAAAATAGCATTCTCAGTTTAAATTATTTTCCACGTAACCCACTACCCTACAATAGAGCAGTTAAGGAGATGTTCTTTTTTAGACTACTGCGGCTTCACAACGCTCATTTCCAGATCCCAGTGTATTTTCCAAATACATCTTGCATGAACTCACATGAGAATTTTTTCTGGCAAAGTCAGAATTGAGGTCAAAACTGGACTAAAAGAAAGCTCATTACAACTTTAACATCTGTAATCCACCCTGAGGAGAGAAATGAATGCAGCGAGCAGGCCATGGATGCATTGTTTCCATTGTACTCTTGATTAACTTATAATTCACAAGTGAGGGACTGTGAAGGAGACTACTGACTGATGGAAGGTCACCAATTCCAAGAGGAAATAAATGATATATAGGCATCCCATTCATCACTTTATTTGTGTAACAGCATTTGGGACTCTGTCTCTGTAGAATAAAGCCCATTTAAAATCTTTTAATATTTTTGCAAAGGCAGGGCTGGGGAGCTTGTGTAATCTCGGTGACAAAAGAACCATATGTAAAATCCACATCATCCCAGGGCAGCCAGTGACTTTTTCCTTGAAGAGGGTGCTAATTCCCCAAATTCCTCATCATTGTCCTTGGATAGAGGCCAGTAATTTTTGTGATTTTTTTCCATGCTGTGTGAAGATCTGCTGTCACCCTATTATTTCTAGTGTAATAATGATCCTAAGCTTTGCTGTAAGGTTCACCTTTGCATTACAAGGAGCACTCACTTCTCAGAAAATCCTTTATTACAGCTTTGTCTCTAATCAGTGTCACGTTCTCAAATTCTGTTGTAATATGAAGATACAGCATCAGTTGATCCCTTTCTTTGTAGAAAAGCAGATAGCCAAATATCTGCAAACATGCAACAAGCTCCTGAAGCAGTATCTCTCTTTACCACGTTGAAATGGAAGCAGTGAAACAGGAGCTAGTCTAAGCCTGGAAGCAGTAGGAAGAAGTCAGGATGCTCCACTAGTAAAGGCTGCACAGAGTTTGGGTCAAATAAGACAAAAAACCAGAAAGTGGGTGATAATACAGACATCAGGGCCAGATGGCGGAAAGCCCTTTGCATATATATCCCTATATTTACTTCTGTTAAGTAATACTGTGGCAATAGGGCAGCTAGACATGAATGAAATAACACACTATTTTCTGTACAGTTTATTGCAGAAATAATAAATGCTGTGCTGCACAGACTCAAATTGCTGTATGTGATCTGTGTTTTTGGTAGCTAATAGGATTGCTTTGGAGCAGGTCAGTGCACATTCACACTTTCAATTGCTTTGGACAAAAGCAAACTAAGTGTACCATGAAAAATGTCATCACGTAACACGGCATAGAAAAGATGATGTATGTCTTTACTGTGATATTTTTATTATGCCTCAGAGAAAATCCACTTTAATGCATAGCTGCAAAAAACCCCACAGGTCTTAAGGCAAAAAAGACACACACTCACCAGAATGGACTAGCATTTTCTGTCACATAAACTGCCAGAACTGCAAAAATGCATGAGATGTGACATCAGCTGCATCTTTCTGAGTGTTGTGGGGCAGAGGGTTTAGTGATAAATTTGAATTAATGAAGTCTTAATGCTGCATTTTGTTATAATGCCTGTTTGGAAGGACTGAAATGCTAGATAAATAAACAAGGGAAAGCTATAGCACGTCTGCAGGATCTTAAGGTGTGGAGCAATCAAGGCACAATATTAAAATAAATTCTTAAACAGCAGAGGTCTTCTTTGTTCAGCCTACTATGCAACAAATATGACAGTCAGTATGACCAAAAAAAACCCCAAACCTTCAGCCAAATTCCATCTTTGTCGTATGTAGAGCATGCAGCGTGATTGGAGCTGTGCTGAGCGGGCAAATCCTCACCCAAACCACGACTGCAGTTAGCAGGAAGCCTCTTCATAAAAGCAGCTGCTGTGCTGGGTCATACCAGCTCCATTTCAGTGACTCTGTGTGTAGTGCGAGATCACAATTCCAGGTCAGCTTTACAGAGCTTTAGCTCCACACGTTTCAAAGGCTTTACTGTTGTTTCTCACCGATGTAAGAACAGAGGCTGGCCTCATTTCTCTGTCCCAGCTGATGTGCTGGAGGATGCCAGTAGGCAAACGATATTTCCCCTGTACCACACCTGGATGGGGGTGGCTGTGGAAAGAGGCTCACCAGGGGTGCAGGCGGTCAGGAGGGCAGGTTCCTGCAGCACAGAGAGGGGCAAAATCCAGACTGAGGTAATTATCCAAGGTAATAGGTTTGATAGTTTAGGAATAAGGAAACAGCAAATGTCTTTGAATGCAAAGATGTTAAGAGCAACCAGGTCAGCGACTTGGTTTGTGGTGTATAGGTTTTGAGAGAGAGAAGAAGCAGCAGCCTGTCTTCTGACACATGGTGCAAAGCTGCAGTCTTTATTTGAACATCTCTTTGAGATGACAACCTGTGATCCTTCTTTCTGATGTGTAGTGTTGGGGTTTTTTTCCTTCCTGTGGTTTCCACATGACAGTGGCTGCTTCGGTCTGCAGTTTAGTTCTTCAGGAATAGTCTAGAGGAGGAAAAGTGTCTGCATCTGTGAAAGGGGTAGTACAGGAGAAGGGGTCAGAAAACAGCTGTTTCCCAGGGGCCTTCTTCATACACTTCACCACTGACCCAAAGATATATTGCAATCCATGATAGTCAGTGCAATTCCTAGCAGCACTTGGATTTTCTTTCAAGGTTTCTTATCCAGCTTTGCCCAGTCTCTTATTGCTTATCTGTACAATCGAAAATCATCCTAGCAGCCAACACAAAATAGTTGAAAGCCAGCTATGAATTTAGGAGCTGTGCTAGCTGTTCAGACGTTATCTTCTTTTTTTTTTTTTTCTGGGTAATGGGCAAGTTAGAACCTTTCGATATTTCAGCAAAGGAGAAGCAGAAAATACCCCTGAGGACAGGCTGCCTAAGCTCTGATCCTGTATCTGAAGTCCAGTACCAATGTTTTTTCTCAAGAACAAAGTAATTCATTCAGCTAAAAGAGAGTGAGATTGACTTTGAAAATTAGAATCAATGCTTTCATTCAATACACATACAATTACCAGCTGTCAAATGGCATGTAATGCACTTTTACTGAAAAAAACAACAGTACAAAAGATGAGGAAGGAGGCTTTGACAAATGTTAGGATTCTCATAATGATGTTTTTTGTGTGGTTTTGAAAGCAAGACTGCAAAGTTAAGCACTGTAGATGATAGGGCATTATGCAGAGGGTGTAAAAGGACCAATGGTGTTTTTCAGAACACATATCACTGCTCTCTGTAATGCTCTGTTGTCACAAATACATGGTGATTAGCTATTTATCAGCATGAAAGCACATCATAAAACATTCCACATATCATTGAGTTTCTAATAATCTGTGTCACTGTGAAGATTAATACATTAAGTCAGTCCACATAACTTCATGAAATACCTTCCTTTGCCAAGATTTGTGTTGGGTTTGGCAAATGAAGGATGAAACACTGATGAAATGGGAATATCTACTTTTGTTGACTAGTCTGTGAAATAACACCTTTTCTTTTTTTTTTTCACTCTTTAACACTGTTTTAAGGGGATAATAAGAGTGCCCCTGGTAGTGCTGTCAGCTTCTGAAATAGCTCATCTGCCTGCTCTGCTACTACAGTCCTCCTTAGACTATTCTGGGCTGTGAGTTACGTATATTGAACCCCTGCAGACCTTTTTGCCGTGTGAAGGCATACTAAAGACCAGCACTGCATATCGAGGTCCATATTTTCAATTGTGGATGTCAAGAGATCAGCACTTAAGTCTGTATTTACCCATTGGACTAACTACCCTCCCAAGCATCCACACGTCCTTCAATTCCAGATTTATCACTACCTGTATTGTCATGTGTACTTTCCCAGAGCTCCACTGTGTCTAAGGATACGCTGAAAATCATATTTTATCTAAAAGACAACTGGTGTAGTTACTGTTTCTGAGAACAAACAAAGAAACGAATCAGCCTTAACATTGCAAAAGGGAAATTGCTTCAAATCACAGAAGACCTCTGAAAATCCATCCACATATTAAGATGGCTAAATATACTGCCATCACAAGCTCAATACCACATGTTTGAAAATGTTGCCCTGAGCCCACTCAGTACATGATTTGGAATTAGATGAGTGATGAATCCAAAGGAAATATAACTTTCTCAGAGTGTGACTGATGACACCTATCTCCAGTTCAGGGGGGAAGGTGGAAGTTCATTTGGGTTGATTTATTAATGTTTTTTCCAGAGTCAGTAAGATACTTGATAATTAATGGCACAGAAATATGAGTTCAGCTGAAATCCTTCATAAATTAAAAGTATTTAATTTAATAGTAATTTAGAGGATTTTGCGAAGTGCCAGAGCAAGATAACTGCATTTGCAGAGGAAGCAAGATTGAGAGAACTGTCTCCTGGACTGATGCAAGTAATGCATCTTTATAGCCATGTGGGTCAGAATTCAGTAGCAGTTTTACTATCCTTCACATCAACATTTCCATGAAGAGAGAAAAAATATATCAGGAAAACTATTCTCTCGCATTTCACTGCTCGCTCTTTAGCTGCCTAGAAATTTACTGTGTGCTTCCCACAGTACCCAGTGAAGTACAGTTTAAGACTTCTCATTATTTCTCAGGATAATGTCCATTTTAAAATAGCTTAGAACAAGATAGTGGACTAACTGAAGCACAGCTGCAACCGCTTTGCGGTTCTTGCCCGTAAAATATTTCCGAGTGATTAGGAGAGAAGAGCAAATCTAAGGAATGACAGCCTTTTACTGCCTTTCTGTTCCAGCTTCCCATGAGTACAACCATAGCTTAAACCCTTTTGATAGCCAAGCAGTGGCAGTTGGATGCCTGTTTCTCGTGGCCAACACGTACATCAGGCTTTGGCTGTGGTGGCAGCACTCACGTGCTTCCAGACATCCAATGCCAACACACAAGCAGGGCCTCTGACTCAGGCACTGGATCCAGTACCAGGGAGGGGAGTGGGGATGGTGTGTGCTTGGGCAGGAGGAAGACAAGCCAGTGCCATGGTCCCCACAGTCGTTACTCTCGAGAGGAGAAGGTCCTGGCCCAGAGTGCCACAGGCAGCTGGGGAAGCAGGACAGGGAGAAGCTCTTGCTGCTGGACAGAAAGCCCATAACTGGATTCCCAAAATGTACATCTGTCAGCTTACAGAATCTGGACCAAGGTAGCTGTTTTTCAAAAAAAACAGGGCAGTTAGACATTAATGGAGCAGCATTGGAAAGGATGGGTGATGTAGACAGACGTCAGTGTGCACTGCAAATGTGCTTGTTGAATTTTCTCTGCCATTTTCCCATGAATCTAGGTAATATGGAGCATTTAGCTTAGGAAAGGTAGGTTTTACTTTTTTCTGCCCTATGTCCTTGAGATGGAGGTGGTTTGAAACAGCAGGGTGATAATTTTCAGAGAAGAGAGCAAAAGGGCTGGGGCTGAGATTTGGATGAGGATGTCCCTGTTTTTCTCATGCTTGTTTGAAAAAGCCCTACTTTGCTTTGGGGGATTTGAGTGACTCCCTGCAGCAGATTTTAGGACTGGAACATGTTCAATCATGGTCAGAGAGGATAAAGTGTACTTAATTCTCTGCTCTTTAGGTGGTTTACATTGGCACAGGCTGAAAGATTTAGAGTTCTGAAGTTTACGCATTCACAGAGTCTTGGTGTTCAGATTTAACATTATGTACTTTTTTCACTTGAAGTAGAAAACAATAGGAACCAGCAGAAAAGTTTTCTCAGGATCTTGCCTTTTAAAATATCTAAAGAAGGGAGGCTGAGGAGGGAAAGAAACACCCACGGAGAACCTAAGATTTTTCTGTTTAAAAGCAAAAGATCCCCAGACCTGAACACCCCCAAAATAATGTGGCAGTTGGATGAAGTATAAATTTTTCAAAGTGAAGTGCTGTGACATGAAATTTTATACTACCTTTGGCACAGTTTCTATAAATTGATATCTTTTCACAGACACTAAAGTTGCTACAGTTTCAATAACCACCCTTGAGACAGCATTTTTGCAAATAAACTTCCCAGTCCATCCAGTGACAACAGCATTTTTCCTAGGGTCTCCAAAACTGCCTTTGGGATCTCTCTTTTTGTGTGGATTTTAGAAACAGGACATGGGACTTCCCCTTTTCTCCTCATCTCCACTCACAGCCCTGCAATTTACCTCTCCCAGCTGCTCATGAGACTGTGACCCAGAGGACCCAACCTGACCCCAATCTCAGCTCCCTGCCAACTTCTCTTTCCTTCCTCTTTCTTCGTCTCCCTGCCCTCCCCCAAACTGAGCTGCCCTACACAAGCTTTTTTTTTGTGACACTGGGTAAATATGTAAACCAGTGGACCTACAGTGAGCTGAATTGATGCTGAACTACATCTCTACAGCCAGATGAGATAATGTTTCAAGACCTGCAGTCATAGTACTGGCTACAGGATAGCTGGGATGTAAAGTACCTTATTTTCTGCCGGATATTTAATCCAATTTTTTTAGGTTATCTGCAAAATTCATGGTGCACTGAGGGTTCAAGTCCTATTTTTTCATATGTGGTGCTCCAGTAAGGGCTATGACACTCTACATAAATAAAATGTGATACAGCATGAGTTGTGATCTAGAATTATGTCAGGTTTTACCCCCTCCTAGTTTTTTCCCTGGTAATTATTAAAGATAGGAAACAGTGTGCAACAACTCATACCCTTCGGGACATGGACAAACACTTAGTGCACTTATATGAGTATTTGACACAGATGGCAGATAAAATAACAAGTCAATTGAGATTCTGACAGCAAATTTTCTTGCAAGTGAAAAGGGAAAATGCACATTATGAGTGGAAAGCAGCACCCATCAGAACCAAAAGATGCTTTCCTCCCAATATAATTTGGGACAGAACAGAGATTATTTTGCAGTTCTAAGTCATGCAGTACATAAGTGCGAGGTGAATCACCACATCAGTATTTCACTGTGGTTTTCCGACTGTCTCTATTCCTTTTCCAAAGTTAATATCTGGCAGAGGCATAATTTGATCTTTTGCTGTGGGGCTTTTAATGACTTCTCTGTTTCTGAACTGCCACAGTTGAGTGAATAAGCTAAAATCTAAGTGCATTTTACACTCTATGGACTCTATCCTTCATTTAGCCTATGTTCAAGAGGACATTAGCCTGAGATGTCTTAAAATCTCTGCTTCATTTTGGTCAATAGGGAGAGTTTAATGTACAATATGAAGTAGGAAGATGGTGTATGAATAAAAATATAAACAAAACCAGTTACAGTTCCCTCTTGTTCATGCATTTCATCAGTTTAAAGCTGTTTTTATGTTAATCAGAGCTGGATCACTGGAATGCACTATGGATAAAATAAAAGAGTCTTTCAAGTTATTTCCTTGTGTCGGATCCTTAAGAGGATATGTGAATTCTGGAGCCAGATCAGTTTTAATTGATTCTAAATAATCAGATTCCAAACTGACTATATATTGATATTAATTATTTCAGGCTCTGCACTTAAATTGAACACACAGCTTAAGCTGTAAGCTTGTGTTCTTCAGAATCCCCTTTTTCAAGTCACAGCTATCTAAAGGGATGGTAGGGATGGGGTTTATTCCCAGAAGACCAAGAGAGAGCAATTCTAGCTGCCTTGCAAGCTCCCCATGCAGCACCGCCACACACATCATGTAACACAGCAGTGTTGCACCACAAAAATAGAACATCTATCAATTACGGTTGAAGAGGCAAAAGCCTCCAAAATTCAAGACAAAATCCCCTGAGAATGTTGAAGCCAATAGCAGAAAAAGGGACACAAGGTGCAGAAGAACTGACAAATTAGAGAATTTCCCATGTGGGAAGGCAATATCGGCCCTTAAAGCTGGCCTTCCACTGGAGAACGATTATGCAGAGATTTCTCCTGTTTCTGTACTGGCTTTGGGGTTGTTTCTCCACATCTTAATCATGCTGACCCATAAGGGTTACCATTAACTAAAAATAAAAAAGGAAATGCTATATGCTTGGTACCATGAAGGTTTGAATTCTCATCTCATAACGTTTTGTTTTTCAAATCACTGTATTCCCAGTAGCACAGCAAAAATCATTTGCTTTAATGCAATTGCTAATAATGATGATATCAACACAAACCTCTGTTTGTTCATATGTTGAGCTCATTGAATAAAGAAGCTTATCATTTATCTGTGTAGAAGCTTTTAATTAGTTTTCTGAATTTACTCCAGAGATTAATGGGCAGATGATATTCAATATATGCTTTATTGTTTTAATTTCTTTATTGAGACATCTGAATTTGTATGCTCTTCCCTCTTTGATCCTTTACTTTTTTTCTCTGTTAGATAACTGTAAAATATTTGTCTGCAAACAGACTTATAAAAAACATTTCCACTAGGCCATTGCACCTGGGTCGTGGTAGGTGGATAATAACAGAACACAGCAGCAAATTCCACTCTATCACGGATTATAAACTTCACTCAGAGAATACTGTGTCACTGAAAAGTGTCAATTGCTGGCACTTTTCAGGATTTCCAGTAAATTGGGGAGGTACCTTTTCCTGCTCACACACAGCACTAATAGTTTGTGGATTCAGGCATTTCTTTTTTAATTGAGATTTCTTTTGACCTTTTCCCAAGCTGCCACCTTTTCCCTTGGTCATCAATTACTGTTGGCCACTGCAGCATGGCTCCTGCCATCCCTCGGTTTCCCGCTTACCCAGGGGACTGTTCCAGTATGGCAAAGTCGTCCTGTGCAACTTCCTACTGTCTCCACCTGCCAGGTCTCTGTTTCATGCAGTGGGTCACATCCTCTGCCTGCTTGGGAGGTGCATGTGCTCTTGTTGAAGTCCACATGTGGACCCAGAGCAGATGAAACTCAACCCTTAGGCTGTTCAGGGAAAAAAATTTAAGTCCGTTCTTTCAATGGAGCAGTGGTGTCACTGACTCCTGATGGCAGCCAATATCCACAACCTACTGCCATCCTGGCTTAGAGGCTGTGCCCTCTTGTTGCCAGGAAGGGAAATCGAGCCCAAACTGCTGAATCCATCTTTGCTTTTCTTAATTTCTTGTGTCTTGGGAGAAGCTGCACCTTCGAAATGCAGATAAAAGGGAATGGAAACCCTCAGTAAACACTGCATCATTTTTATTAAAAATAGTGCCCTGTGTAAATATAAAGTTCAGCATTATGGTTTTGTTGGCCCAGTAGGAGAGGGATTAAAAATGCTCGTTAATGGGATTTAAAAGCAGGAGTTCAGTTATATTAGCTACAAAAATATAATTATCATAATTAAGATTGCAAAGCACTAACGAAGCTCTTTAATAATTATCCTTTTTCCTTGGAGATTCATTTTGTAAAACCTGATTTGAATCTTGCATCATGCTGGAGAAACTTTATCTTTGTAGAAATGGGAACCACTGGTAGCATGAAGGGTCTGAGAAAAATGGTACTTTGCACGTAACTGGAGTGTGGCTTGGTCTGAGACAGGAGAGACTCAAGGGCATAAATGTTCAAGGTGGCACAAAATACAGGTCTTGGTCTGATGCTGTAGCTGACCTTTTGGCAGGTTTATGGACTTAGACAGAAAACTGGGAGACTGCAACTAGAGAACATTCCTCCCCAAAATGTCATGCAGTCCGGCAGGTTGTGTGTGTCTATCCTTGCTGTCTTTAGGCTTAGGGATGGCCAGGCAAACCCTGAAGCCTTCTGCCTTGCTCTGGTCAGAAATGACCTTAAAACTCTGTAGATTACATTACCTGCAAGGGAGACAGCAAGCAGTGCAGAACAATTATCTTTATGGTCACAGGCTTGCAGGGTCCCTTCTGAAAAAAAAGAGACAGCAAGTTCTCAAAATTAAATGACAACAAATTGTCCATTTAAAAATATCTCCCCCAAACAGCTTTTCATGATTCATCTCCCCAGATGATTAAATATTTAGTTCTGCTGACAGGGATATGATAGTTACTATAGAGCAGAAAATTCAGTGTAGTGTGTGTGTGTTATAAGCAGATGTGTTATCAAGCTGTTAACATAAAAGTGATGGGATTATTGGTGTAGATATCTGTATTTATTTCTGTAATATTGTATAGGGATTTTTTTCCCTGTCACCAGCAGATCTAGGCCGCAGCTTTGCCTCTTGCATGGGACAGGGAAGTTGTCTTGCAGGGTCTCTGCAGGGACAGTCATATTGTCCACTCATGCCTCCCACCTCCAGCCCCATCAGTGGCAGAGCAGGTGAGCACCCATGGGTGTCACCATGCTAGGATGCCCATGAGGCTGGGGGAGGGCCAAGGAGAGCACTCACTGCCTGGCTCAAGTCCCAGTCTTCTCCTTGGAGCTTGGCCCTCCAATTCTTGCTGGTTTGAAGAAGCAAACAAATCCCACATGGGCAGGGAGAGGACAAGGATGCTGAGAGAGGACAGTCCTTCACCCTAGGTCCTGTTTAATGAAGGAGGTGCCACATCAGGAATGGGTGCCTAAAACTCGAAGGAAATTTGGCTTCCTGTTTAGTTTCTGCTTTCCTGCTGAAATCTCCACAGAAGCATCTAGTCTGTTGTTTCAGCATCCTATGTATGGGGGGAATGATCACAGCTGGTGTAAATTGTGACAATTAATTGAATGACACTGTCAAAAATTCAGAATTTCTTTCTAGAACAAAGTTTTCTGTAAGTGAAATTGCTTCTAGACGAGAGCCTTTTAAAAGAAGAGTAATTTGGTTATTTGAGAGCCATTCATAAGCACCTAACAAACAAAGAAGTGAGGGGAGTAACACTTAACAATCAAAGTGGGGGGAGTGAGACCAAACTATGTCAGCTCCTGGACATCTTGCTTTACATTCCAGTGCCACCATAGCCTGTTTAATCATATGGAAAGAGTTAAAATGATCTTGTCAAGACTGTTACTGCCAGAAAATGAAGAGAATGACTGATAACAGTCCTATTGAAAGACTGATTTTCTGCTTGCATTGGTGTTTCCCAGGTAATTCATGTCAAACAAAATAAAAATCCTTGTATTTTTGACAACTAAATCTTTATGGTATTATACTTGCATATTTTGCCTGTATCAGCTGAGCATTTGACCATCAGATCATAGGTAAAATGTTACATTACTCTACTGATTTAAATATTTGCAGAAGAACATAAACAGATTCTTACAACTAAGAATACTTTATAACTGAGACCCTTTTCAAGGGAAGGTTTCAGAGCTAATTGCAAAATAATCTGTGCAGTTCTACCTCCACATTTTGACCTGGATTTTGCAGATATGCATACATGAGGGCCTTCTTATAGCACTATAGAGTTAAACACATTTTAAAGTCTTTGAACATTTGGGACTTCTGATACTATGAGGATTAAAGTTTTATAAATACCTAAAACAGATTAAGAACATGAGAAGTAGAGAGAGAAGAAAAACAGGTTTTACAGTTAAGGGCCATTCTCCTGAGAGGCATTTTTCTTCCTCTTTTTTTTTTTTCCCTAATTCTATCATAAAGTGACTTTTTTTTTTAAATTAACATCTGGAAGTGGCATGACAAACACCTGATCTAGAGACATACAGTGTCAGGATGTGTATCTGTTTCTAAAGCAGGAGCGATGTCAATATAGGGGAGACAGTGCACAAGCTATTTCTAATACAGAGACCAAAAGCACAATAAAATATATTTCAAGAACATATATAATATAAGAAGTAATTCAAGGGGACTGATTTGCTTAGGATATGTAGCTAGCTCAGTGGATCCAGAAAGACTGGACAATTCAGGTTGAAACTGAATTCAGATTGAAACCTCAGGACGTTTCCAGTCCAACCTTCTGCTCAAAGCAGGGCCAGCTCTGAGGTCAGACCAGGCTGCTTAGGGTTTTGCCCAGTCAGGTCTTGAAAGCCTGCAGGGATGGGGATGGCACAGCCTCTCCAGGCAGTCTGCTCCATTGTCTGGCTGTTTTCACAGAGAAAAGTTCCTTCTCTCTTCTTTAAACTTAAGCCTGTTTTTTCTCACTCTCCCATCCTACACCACCATGAGGAGTCCATCACTAGTTCTTCATTGACCCCTTGTAGGCAATGAGAGGACTCTTAGGTGTCCCCAAAGCCATCTCTTGTCCAGACTAAGCCAGTCTGGCTATCCCAGCCCCTTCTCATGAGTTTAGGGCTCCAGGCTCCACCACTGGGCACGCTGCTGACCTTCCTCCTGTTTATCTTTTCTGTCCTGGGAAGCCCCAGACTGTTGCGCTGGGGTTGTCAGCTCCCACACCAGACCAGTCACATTACCCTAAATGTGCTATAACAGGTGCTGAGTAAAGGGTCATAAACCCTTCCCTTGATCAGGCTGCGTTCCTGTCCCTGCAGCCATGGGTCCTGTTGGCTATCGTTGTCACCAAGGCACACCACTGGTTCATGTGTGTCATGCTGCCTGCTGCCTTCCAGAACTCCCAGAACCTTTTCTGCAGAGCTGCTCTCTGATCAGTCCGTCCCCAGCCTGTATCAGAGTTCAAGGCTCTTCATTCCCAGGTGCAGGACTTGGCGGTTGTCTCCACTGAATTTCATAAGGTTTCTTGTCTGTCCTTTCCTTCAGCCTTTCAGTCTCCCCTATGACAACAGCCCTGCCTTTGAGCATGAAGCCAGCATAAATGACATCCACTGCTCTCTCCCAATCCACAGATCCTGTCATTTCATCATAACAGGCAGTCAGGTTATTCTTGGGAAATCCACACTGGCTGGTTTTGATCACCTTCTTCTCCATGTACCCAGCCCTGTGCTCCAAAAGGACTGGCTCCATGATTTGCCGGGGACTAAAGTGAGACCGACTGTCCTGTTGCTCCCTGGATCCCTTTCTTGAAGGCCAGCATTTGCCTGTTTCCAAACATCAGGGACCTTCCCAACCTCCATAACCTCTCCAAATGAGAGATCAGCCTAGCAAAGGACACCAGCAAGTGTCCAAGCACCCAATGAGGCAAGTAGTTAGTCCCTATCAATTTGTACGGTCATCTTCCCCCAAGCTTCCTCAAGTTTCCTGAGCTGATCCTCACCTGTTGCTGGTGCTTCTGCTCCTCCCTGCATCCAGCTCGGAGGCTGGGAAGCCTTGCTGGTGAACACTGCCTCAAAGCAGGCATCAGCCTTACCTGTTTGCTGTCACTAATTTACCCCCTCACACCTCCAGTACTGCAGCAGTCCTGCTCTTTCATTGTTCAACGTTTTACTACTGAGATAGCAGCAGCTCTTCTTGTTGCCCTTGTCATGCCCTGCAGATGTCACTTGAGGTGAGCTTTGGCTTTCCTGCCACCATCTCTACATACCCAATGAAGTCAATACAGAAAGACAATACCTCCACCAGGTGATTTACCATCCCTTGTCACTTTGGCTTATGTGTAAGCTTTGACGAATACTTGGCTGTCCACAAACGAGTAATAACTAAGCATTTAGCTGCCCTGTGCCTCAGTTTCCTTGTTGAAATGCACCCACTAACTCCAGTGCATCAGCCAGGCTTTGCCAAATCCCCGATCCTACAAATGTCAGGTGTCACCATGCAGGGATGTAGGGTCTGAGCCACCTCGTGCACCCCATGACAAGCCCAGGTGCTGGCTCATACAGAAGGCGAGAGGGCTGCCAGCAGACCACTGCAGTCACATCCTCCTCCGTTCATCACGCAGCGATGTTACCGAACTGACCTACTTTCCCCATCCGCCCACGGAAGGCTAATCCTGTTTAGCATTGCTGGAAGGGGACAGGCACGCGGAGAAGTGCTCTGAGTTATACAGATGGCAGTCTTTGCTGATTAATGTTAGTTTAATTTGTTTGCCTTTCTGTTTCCAGCCGTGCGAGGGGAGAGCAGAGCAGTGGTTGAACATGGGGATTCACAGCCTGTTCACTAAAGTCTGAATGGCTTTAGTCATTCAGTAGTAATAATAGCAGTGAGGAAGATAACGAGCATGTATGTACTGATCTTCATCAGAGATCCAAACACTGCACAAAACTTTACACGTTGCTCACAAGCCAGAGATAAAAGGTGCCTCTCACCCTGGCCACGCTCCAGCACAGCATTGCTGACGTCAGCCGTCTCACTCCTGACTTAAACTGATGTGAATCACACTGCATCTGCAGAGGGATCGCAGGCTGCACACCCCAAAATTCACCTGGCACCAGGGTGGAGGGGGCAAGCTGTCTAACACATGGCAATAGGTCAAGGTTTCTGACATGTGGAAAATAATACCACTCTCCACTAAATGGAGATACTGTAAAGAATAAAACCAGAATATGCTCTGAGCCTTTATTTCTATTCATCATAATCTCTTAATACTCAGCTCTATTACCTATGAGCAACTTCCTATCATCTCCAGTTCAGAAGAGGAGAGCGTTAATTTCTGTCAAAATTGATTATTTTTACTGTCCACGTGTGGATTGTTTCTAATGTCTGTTTGCTTTAAGCCTGTTACCATCTAAAGATTCATTGTACACATATGTATGAAACATGAAACAGCCCCTGAGGTTCATGAAGTCCAGTATTTTCTCAAAAAGTTTCCTTCTTTTCCTTTTTTGAAGCCTCTAAACATCATCTCTAGTGTAAACAAAATGTAGTAACCTACTGAGTGCAGGAAGACCTCACCATACACTGTCAGACAAAAACTCTAAAGCTGGACACTTCATGATGCTTCTGGATTTTTCCTTTACTCCTAAAAACAGTAATTCCCATAACAATCTCAGCATAACATGACCCATGGTGACTCCAGACTGCCATTCTCCCACTAAAAAGCCACATATTTTTTTTCAAATAACCATGTATATCATCAGGAAAGTGAATTTTTACTATCTTAAATTTTCTAAAGGCTAGTCTGTTTACATTTTGATAAATCAATTTTTATTGCTGTGGTTGGGAATGTATCGTATTTAATTATGGACTCTAGCATGTTCTTCCAACAGTTCATAGGTTTATATCTGAAAAAAAGAATGGAGTGGTACAGTTCAGTTTGATGTGTCTATGAATCTGTTGATTTGTTCTGATTTGTGTTTGTACAAATCCTTCTGCTGTGTGTTCACACTGTACCCTTCCTGGTGGGATATCAGAGTGCCTCATCCATGTTACAGAAACTTGGAACAAGGTGTTTAAAATGGTCAGATGGTCACTTCCTTGTCACTTGGAGACCTTTTCTGCTGCTTCCCGTTTGCTGATCTTTCTCTTTGCCTTCCAGCAGGGCTTGAAAGGGAAATACTTGAGTTGTTAGTGTGATTCATTTCAGAGCTCTGCTTAGCTGAGGGGAAGCAGGTAGAGTTCCTAGCCACAGTGGTTCTCCCCAGGGTGGGCAAGTCCCATCTAACCCACACTGTGGAACACCCACGGGATGATGCCATTGATCAACCACAGTGCCCATCAGACCTAGTTCATCATCCCTGGGCAGGGGATCTGGCAGTGATGCCAGCACAGCGACCAAACTACACTGTCCCCTGTGCTGGTGGGTACCTAGAAACTGTGCCCCTGGATCACAGAGCCTCTACTCTCTTTTGGTGCCTTCTTCCTATGTATTGGATCCTACTCACTAAGCACAGGATGCCATGCATATCTGGGTCTGGCCTTTGAATCCTGAGCCCCACCAAACATACCTGTGTGCCTCCTGTATTACCCTGACCTCTGCTAACAGCCTTTCTGTTGAGGCAGAACAGGAGCAATGCTGAGCAGAGATGGGCTCTGGAGGCTAAGCAATGTGTCTGGAAGGCATGGGAGCATGTCAGCCCTACACCATGTTGCTGTGCTTCTTCCTCCTTCACAAAGACAGCAGTTGTTGGGAAGGGTCAGCCCAAAGGTTAGAGGGATAGTTCAAGGTGTTTCATCCCAGCATCCCGGTTTTCCATACAACCCTTGCCCATTCCCTGTCTTTGAGAGGATTGTTCTCCAAGTACAATATCATCATCTTTGATTTGGATTGGTTGTATTGTACCAGCATCCCAGGTGGTCTGAGGGTGAGGTGTGAGGTGTAAGGCTCAGGTATGTCTGCAGTGGGTGGGAGCTACCCTCTCCCCAGGGCTGACCATACCTGTACAGGACAAGTGGTGGAATACCCAGACAGACCTGTGGGATGATGGAGACAGACACCCCACCTTGCCAGAGAGGGAGGAGGAGGAAAAGCCCAGTCTTTTCCTTGAGCTGTCAAATGTAAGGGCCAGGGAAGCACAAACATGGTGATTTCTAGCAAAGGTCCCCCAGGCACATCTCGGGACCCCTGAAAGAAATTTACATCTCTGATTTAATTCAGCTGAGTTAAATTAATATGATTAAAAATTCTTGATAAATATCAGGCTGATTTGTAGAACTGTTAGCTGGCCTTGTGGCAACTTAGTTGGAAATCAACAACTGATTACCTGCATTTGAGTGTCTACAACATATCCTTATGAGCAGTAGGGTAGGAAGGAGTGAAACCAACCTCACCAGCCCAGAAAAGTAGCAGCTTAGCTCAATAAAAAACATGTTTCTAGCACAGGATAAGGTGACCAAGTGCCAGATGATTTTTTATAGTGCAAGCTCTGTGTCCACTGGGAATAGACTGTATCAAAGTAAACATGTGCAACCTTTCTTCTGGAGAGTCCCTGGAGTGAGCTGGCACTCTGCCTTAATTGCTTCTTTCCCAAGCAACTACTCATTGTATGAATGAATGTGGGAGGGATGTTTGTGCTATAATTCTCCATCTGATAACTAAGCCAGGGGTACATGGTTAACAGTTTTAGCCAGTCTTTTGTTTCCAAAATGCCATTCTTCCCTACTTGTGGATATGCATCTTTTCCGTGTGTTTGTCTGAGTACCCTCCTGATGGGAGTACGTGAGCTTTCTCCTCCTTGTTCCAACCTTTTTCAGTGATAGTCTTCACTCTTTGATGATAATGATGGTACTAATGAAGCTCCAAATGTAACTGTCACTGTTAAATATTTTGCCAGCAGGAGTTGTATCGTGCTGTTCTTAGCTATAGGTTTCCAAATTCACTTTGTTATCATGAAAGGATTCTTCACATTTTGAGAAATGCTTGTGCCACTTTTTTTTTTTTTTTAATATCACTTCCTTGTAGGGGAACTGTAGCACAGAGCCTTGGTATTTACTCTTGGTGTTTACTTAGTATTTACTCCATCATTGCAATGAGTCAGAATTTTCTCCTGAACCAAAAGACAGTAGGTTTCCAGTTTTCAGTTTGACACCTTCACAGCTGAGGGACTGGGAGGATAACATAAAGCAAGCAGGTTGCACATAGCTAAGCTCAATGCTGTGGGTTTCTCTGTCAAGGTGTAAGGAGAGGGCTCTGATGGGGCTCTGGAGAGGGATGGCAATACCAGCTCGCAGCGGTTGTATAATAGTCTGATGTATCTATTTTATTGAGAACAGTTTTAATTTCATATGGTACATATGTACTAGCAAACCCTGTTAGCAATGCTTATGATGCCCTAGAGATTTTGCCATGTGAGCAAACAGAAGCAAAATGACAATTAGATATTGTCTCATGCTAGCAACAGCACAGCAGGTCCAGAATTTCATGTCAGTCAGTGAGAAACCTTGTTTACTGGAAGCTGGCCATGAATTGCGTTACAGGTCTAGCCAAATCCTCGGCAGAACAGACCAGTTAGATCTGTTGCTCCCTCTCAAGAGTAGAGGCTTCCTGGCAGTGTAATTTCTTGATGGTTTATGGGGTACAGCTGTAGGAAGCCCCATTCCAGTTAGGTGCATCGTGCTTCTCCAAAAGAGCCAGGGCTGAGCAGCACTGATGCTGACTGTCTCATCCACCTCCACCCTTCCTCACGGCCACTCAGCACACTTGTCCACATATTCCTGCTTTGTATTGGGAATCTGATACAACCAGAGGAAGACTTTTAGGGATTCAGGGACAGTGGCTTCTGTTGCTGATACTGCCCCATTTTGATTGTCATATCCTAGATTCAACAAGTGTGCATGCACCAGAACATTTTGTGCTGTGCTGTGCGGTGCTGTGCTGTGCGGGTGGTGAGACACTGGAACAGGTTGCCCAGGGAGGTTGTGGATGTCCCAACCCCGGCAGTGTTCAAGGCCAGGTTGGATAAAGCCTTGAGCAGCCTGGCCTAGTGAAAGGTGTCCCCCCACCATTGGGACTAGATGATCTTTACAGTTCTAACCTACCCCCTAACATCCTATGATTCTACGATTTTGAGCAAAGATTTAGCAAGGAAACACTGCAAAATCCTAAATGCTAATCCTGCCATTTTAACGATGCCTTCTGTATTCTTGAATAGCATAGGTTGCAATGAGTGTATTTGCTCACTCAAATAACAACAAAACACATTGAATATTGTCACAATTTAGCTTGGATTATTTGAAAACACAGTGATTGGGATAACAGTTTTATTGTGGAACTAAGCAAATAAACACCTAACATATATGTAAAACACTGGTTAATAAAATTTTGCTGGGCTTATACATTTTCCTAGTCCAAAATATGAATTATGATATGGCTGACTTGCAAGTCAAAAGTCATGTTGACTGTGGCTGTTTTGCAAGTCAGAACAAATCTCTGAAAAAAAAAAGTGAAAAGTACACGATATTATTTGTTATTTTGTTCTGTATAATGGAATTCAGCAATTTAAATTCACCTTCTTTGTCTAAAAAACTAGTCCCTTGGCCCTCGTATTTCCTGCTGATCCTTCATCAAAGAGAGGAGTGCCAATGTGTAGTAGATTTACCCTCCAACCAGCTACCAGTGGCTCTAATTCCTCACAACTCATTTGATAAAAAGTTATGGGGTAGTTTTGTGTTCTTAGCTAACTGTTGAGTAATGACCAGGTAGAGTATTGCTGTAAGAGAACTAGTAAGAGAATCACTGTTTTTACTATCGTTACATTTTCACTTTGGCTTTTTTCATAAAATGTTCTTTAAATACAGAAATTTATGTGTGACTCATATGTGGAAAATAACATGGGCTTAAATAAGGCCTGGCAATTAACTTCCTTCCTCCTCCCTTCCAATTTTATTCATGTCTTACATGTTGAGGACTCACTGTATGAGAAACATTGATTTCTGAAAAAGAGTGTTATCGTTGCCTATCATTACACCACTGCTTTGAAAATGAGGCTTTAACAATATCCAGTGGCATTGTGCTGCTGTTTAAATATTTGTGTGGGATGCAGCAGCACATGACTTTGTACCCAAAAGGAGTGCCAGATGCCGTGAGAGGTGCAGTAGCATAGGGCTTCCTTCTTGGCCTGAAGTGGTTACAGATCAAGCATCACTTTCTCATAAGGTCACGGAGCAAAGGAGGGTGGGCAGTGAGCTAGTGACAAATGTTTCTGAGGCACGCAGCCTTCAGCTGGGCTACTTTTGTATTTCTCCCTTTGCCTCGCCTACACAAATTTATTTAATTTACCCAATTTACTCTTTTCTCCTTGCAGCTCGCACTGCTGGAGCAATTAAGCTGCAAAGCTGAGGTCACAACATTTTGGTGAAGATTAGCAATATGAATGATGGGGATGGGCCAGTCCCTGGCTGGGCAGGTGGTCTGACTGAGCTGCCAGAGGGTTTTTTCTTTATGGCTTAGGCAGTGGGATTTATAAGGGCACTTTGAATTTGAGATGTAATTCAGTAGAGTTACTACCATCTCTTTTGGCTTTGGGTCAAGATCCACTGAGGAGGATGAAAAGCTTCCCAGTAGGAAGAGCAGCCTTAGAAGTGAAAGGCATCAGTGATGCTGGCTTTTGCACTGAAGATGGTTTTGGTGGGAACATGGGGGCAATGAAAATGCTTTTCAGGTTGAGCAGACCCCAGTCTCATCCAGCCTAGAAGTTTGCAGAGAGTAACCTCCACACAAAAAAATCCCCAAGAAGTGGCTGTTTTTGTACTGTGCTGATGTACCACGTGGTGCCTGGGAGCCTTGATCCCTGGCTAGAGACCCTAAGTCTAGCATAATGCTCAGGAATAACATTACCCACAATGGATATTTCCTAAAATCAAGGACTGTGGCATAGAGAACTGCTGACATATTTATCTGACCTGGATATCATCACTGTGTTAATAAATTGAAATCGAGTGACTGTGAGGTTAACTTGCAAATAGAGCTAACAAAATAGCAATTCGTAATGATTCTTGCATTCCTTCAACAGAAAAAACTGCTTAGACAATCTAATGGATGAAGATGAGAAAGACAGGGCAAAGAGGTGAGTGTCTTTTCTAACTCTGTGATGAGCCTAATACTGTTTGTTGCTGCAGAAGCTGTTTTATCCATAATCAATTAATCAAAGAGCAAGAGAGTAAAATACAGTCAAACACAACTTGAAAAACTGCCATCTAACAGACTCCTACTCCTGGCTGCATTTTGAGAAGAAGATAATCTAGCAATGTTTCCTGTGGAAAATGTTAAAAAAGCCAAGGCATTGATCGTTTTCTTCACATTACTGCAGAACATCAGAACTGAAGCACCAACAACATACTTCTGCCACTATAATACATCATCTGAGTTCCAGAGTGTACAAAAATGTTGTATGTTTTCTTTCTTTAAATACATTTTGCAAAAGGAAAAGAACTGGAAGAGTGGGGTTTTTTACCTATTAGAATGGTCATTTATTCATCAAAGCCTATCTCACAGCAATGAAAACACCCAGAAGTTACCTTCCGAGCAGAGAAAGACCACGAAAAGTCAGCCTTAAACTGGCACAAACCTATATTCACATACAGTCTGTACTCCATTGAGTCCCGGTTGGTGGGAATTCATTGTGAACCCTTTGTTGGGAGAGAAAAGGTGTGTTTCAAGGCAGAAGACCTGTGGCAGTGAAACTCTTAATAACTATCACAGCTGAGCGGCATCTGCAGAAAAGCAGTTTGGAAGCATTCGAGGTTATCAATGCCTCAGCCCGCAGTTTAATTACTTTAGAGAGAGCCAGAGGTTGTCCACATTTTTCCCCTTGGTTCCCTCTAATGAGAGTATTTCCAGTCCAGGCACAAGCAGTTGATCCAGTTTCATCTCTTTTGATTCCTTCTCCGCTTCTTTCCCTCCCCGCAGCTTTGTCTCACCAATATAGGTCAGCACAGGCTGCAGCCAGGCTCAGCTGTTCCCCTTTGCTTCCTTTTGGAGGGTGCAGGAAGGAGCCCACCTTGCAGCACTGCTTCACTTGCTAAAGGCCTGATCATCTTCAAAATATTTGTGTGCTAATTGGTTAGTAAAAAAAAACCACTCATTAAATGAATGCATATATGAAAAAATAGGATAACACGTATCCTCGCTATCGGCAATTGTCATCACCATCTGGTATGGTTTTCATGCCATTTGTTCCCAGAAGGAGTTTTTGTTGTACCCTGGGGCAGGCCTCTATCAGGGTGCATAAGAAAAGTTATAACTTTAAAAATTAAAAAAGGAAACTGCTTCTTCAAATTGTAATTTAAGTTCATTTTGCTTTTTAGAAATAAAGCTAAAGTTGCAATCGAGTTTGAAATCATGAGATGCTTCATGAAGATTGAAAGTTAATACATTATACTGAAATGGTTCAGATTCATTTAAAAGCTGCAGGTTTTCTTCCAGAGAGAGTCAAACTTAGGAGAAGCTATTTGATGAATATTTTGCTGCTGTGTCTTGTAAACTGAGGACTCTCACCTGTCCTGTACCACAAGGGAAATGCTTTTTGTTTCTTCTTTTTGCTGTAAGGGTTGGGTCCGTCGGGGCTGAGGAACATCAGAAGGGATTAAAAAGCCCAGGAAATTGTTCTCTCCTTTTATTTTCTGTGTTAAAAGTAGCTGAGACTGAGAATTTCTGGACCTCAGTTTTTGGGATGGACTTAAGCCAGAAACCGACTTTTTCAGGTTAGGTGTGTGTAGAGATACACATACACACCGTGTATATCTGCTGCAATTTATTAGCAGGTTGTATTACACAGACATGAAAAAGTCCATCCTCTCCTGAGAGGAGGCACTTGCACTGTGCCAGGTGTTTAGTATTTGGCCGAGATGTATAACTGTTCCTTCAGGAAGAGCACTGGTTAAATTGAGCCCTGTTCAGCATTGCCTGACTCCCTAAGGCACAACTTCACTCTGAAGACCTGAGGACTAAAATGTGGATATGATGGCACCACAGTTGGGAGCATTGAAGACCTATGTGAGGTTTTCTGACCTTCTTAGATCAGAAGCCATAGTTTCATTTTCAGTTCTTTGATGCTAGATGAGTTTTATTTTGGTTATGGAGATTTATTAATTCTAAACAAAAGGTGTGCTCTGTGCACTTTTTTCTCTATTTGCTCTTCTTCCAGTTTGCTTTAATAGTATATAATTTTAAAATGCTTTTTTTGCAATTCAGTTGAATTCCAAATTCCAACCAAAACCAGCTTGAAGTGAACCATGAGAAAGTGCTTAATCATGAAGACTACTACCTGCCATTTTCCACTGAAATAAAAAGTAAATTTAAGAATCTGAATGAAGGTATGTGGTACAGTTACTTGCATTGATGCCTATATAACACACTCCACTGGACAGCCAGAAGAAGTCTGAAATTTAGTGTAAAGTCACATTTCCCTGTAAATTAGTAAAATGTAGCATCTACAAGTCAGTCAGTATCTGTCTATTTAAGACAACAAGCAGCATATCTGTAAGCAAGTAAAAATGGCTGTTAAATTGTTGATTTTGATCATTCTGAATTCAGGCTATTCTGTATTGCCTTCAGCTGTATTCACTAAACATCCTGATTTTATTCATGCTGTGTCTCCTCCTTCCCCTTGAATATGCTGTAATCTTTGTGGAGTAGCAAGGAGGGAAGAGAACTGGGACAAGTAGTATGGAATTAAGACAGAGGTTGTTTGGGCTTACTGTAATTGTATGCCCTAGCAGTGAAGTAAGCAAGGCTAGGAAATAATCTTCAAAGGGAAATTATGAAAACTATCTTACTTCATGCCTTTATAACTGCACTAAAGAAAGTATTTTCAACTGTGCAGGGATAGTTTTTATCATTTTTTCCAATCTTTTCTCATTTTTTTTCCTTTTCAAAACTTTACTGTGATCATCGATTCATATCTTGGTAGAGTTATTTCCACTAGAGGAGTTTTTATATTTCCTTTGTGAATAAAATGTCAAGTGTTAAAAATAGATACTTTATATTTCTGTCAAGGCTTTTTTATTTATTTTTTTTTTAAAGCAACACATTCCCTATTAACAGTTGGTGGTTTATTTTATTTTCAGGGAAATCTGGACTCTTTAAGCTTAAAATGAACTGAGGACTGAATTATGAGGAAGTAAAGTGTTGATATTCTTAACGTTGCCCTGAACTGTAGAGAAATAGGATAAGGCTGGAGCTTTTCACATCTTGTTCTGACAGCCTTTTGCAGTGTAATAAGAGCAAGCTGAAATCAGTCAGGCAGTATCCACCCAATCTCTTGTGCTCAAAAGTGTAAAATAATCAAGCATTGGCTTCTATCCAGTGTATCTCCAAGTGTGTTCAAGGTTGAGACCAAGACAAACAAAAATTACCCCTCTGTCAGTAGTAATATCCAGAAGCCTCTGTAGTGATTTCTCTGCTGAAAATGTTTATTACCATCCTGGTCCTCGCAGGAGATGTAGATGCTGGGCTAAATTCTGCTCTGATTTTCAGCAGTGTGCATCCAGAGCTGTTTTGAGGCACAGCAGAGTTAGCTGGGACTGAGAAACTCAGAGTGAGAACTGGCCTCTTGGCTTTTCTTTCCCATCTACATGTAACCAGATTTTTAGATCTTTGTGTAATTGACAAGGCAAATCTCCTCTGCTTGAGGACCTTTCAGAAGAAGAAACAAACCTACTGGGCTATACTTACTTCTATTTCCACATGGATACAGAAGTCCAGATGATAACCTCCGAATCAAACAGTTGTCATATTCATGAGAACAAGTCAGAAAATGCATGTGTACAGATTGACATAGAGTTAAACAAAGTGCACATGCTGACAAGATTATCAGCAGCCTTAATGACAGTACTCTGATAGTGCCAAAACACCCCAAATGAAATTGGATCCTCTCTTCCTTTGGGCTTTTGAAACACAGCAGCAGAAGTGAGCTCTCTCTGAGGAATCTGCAAGCCAAACAGACAAGACTGGTGAAGAAAGCTATAGAGTCTTCATTTCAAACCTAGAGACCTGGGGCACTGACGCTCATTTTCCCAGTGGCACACAGAGATTAAGGGCAAGCACTGCTGGCACTTCCAAGACTCCAAATCTGGCAACGCATCCCAGCTTCAGACCCAGTCCATGCTGATGCCTCCTCTCCTGCTTGTCCTTGTGACCTTGGAAAGGAGACTGAACAAAGTGGCATACGAACCAGATGGGAACTGCAGCAATTTCTGCTCAGGTCTCTGTTCTTAATGACTGGAACACAACATCCTGATTCTTCTCTGCCAGCCTGGAGGTAGGTAGAGCAGCTGTGACCAAAATGGGCAGGTCCTTCTAGATCAACCCAGCTCCAGTGCAACAGCTGCAGGACTTCGGCCCCTCTCTTCTGTTAAGACTGCACAGATGGGTATGATCCAGCCTCCACTCTTCTTCTTTGTGGACAGTTTTACTGTGGTCATGGTATTCGTATTTCTTCTCACTCTGAGTGCCTCCCCAGAGACTGCATGAATTTTTAAGATCCTACATATGTCTGGGAGATGGACAGAGCTCCTTCAACTACAAGCTCAATGCTGTCCTGATAAGATCAGCCAGAGTGTCCAGAGGGAGCACAGAGGAGTAAGCAGAGCCTCCATCTCCCCACTGGGCACTAAAGGTGGCTCAAAGACAAGAGCAGGAGGTGGGAACTGTTGCCTTCTACTTGCTTCTGCAGCTTTGCTGGAGTCCAGTGTCAATCTTCACACGCTGACACGTGCAGCAAGCTAATTTTATGTATACACATTGCAAAGAGCAGGTACATTTCATTTTCACTCTTGGTCTGCTCATCCTTTGTTTCTTTTCCCCTCTCTACAGGGCTTCACGTAACAAGTCTGAGAAGAAGAGGCGTGATCAGTTCAATGTTCTCATCAAAGAGCTCAGCTCCATGCTTCCAGGCAACACTCGCAAAATGGACAAAACTACTGTGCTGGAAAAAGTCATCGGCTTCCTGCAGAAACACAATGGTAAGATTTAGTGCAGCTCTTCATGCATTTGCCAGACAGTTACTATAATGTCCTGTTTCCTTCAGTGATTATCAGAATGGCTCGAGGGACCTAAAAGTGCCCACATAAGGTATTTGAGGTTTTTTTCTATCTCATCAAAAAAGATCATTTGCAGACACTGTGCTGCCCAAATCCATCTCCTTGTTTGCTCGTCAGTAGAAGATGACTCTCAACCTGCTAGAGAAGGGGCCAAATGGCAGCAACTGAGGGAAAGAGGGCAACAGTGCCCTGCAGCACTCATGAAGAAGACAGATGCTTTGAACAAGAGAGATTTGGGAGCAGAGGAAGATTCCCTTACTCAAAATTTGCAATATTCTGAGCAGAAGAACAAAGCATTCGCCCCACTTTCTCTGCAGAAAAAAATGCAGGGAAGCAATCTGTTCAGCACCTCAGCTCCTCAGTGGACTGTGTAGGACTCAATTTTCCACATTGAGTAGAAAACTCAGACCAGAAAGTGCCTCCATTTTTGAAGCTGGCATCAGCAAATTGCATCCACAGATAGTTGACATGCTTCACCCAGTTTGCACAAGCAGAAGCTACATCATATGTGCACAGCATCCAACTTGTAGTCAAATTCAGCATCAGAAAGCCAGGAGTTTATTTTTTAAAATGCTTGCACCAGTGACAGTCAAGTCCCTTAGAAATGTACCTTCACAGAAGGCAGAGGAGATTTCTGACCCTGCTAATCTACTCTGTTTGGTCTAGCTTCTGCTCAGAGGGAGGAATGTGCACTGTGGCCTTCCTGATGCTTCGACACCCACCAGTAGTTGTCAGCTGAAATGCTTCTCCCTTATAAATCAGGGCACTAGTTTAAAATAGGGCTCTCCTTCTCTGCCCCTATGAGGAAGAGATTTCAGTGGGTGACTGTGGGGAATGCCCCTGGTCCCAGAAAGCAGAACAGGGTCTCAAAAGATGATGCACTACATCACCTGGCTTACCTTGGCTCATCCAGCACCTCCCTCGTGCCCTCTCTGGGGAACTCTGGGTGTAACAGGAAAGACCATTAAAACTCATATATCATGACTCGCAACAGAATGGAGTCACAAATGTCAGTCTTACTGAGGAAATAATTATAATGGTTCTGTCATTAGAGTGCAGTTTCTCCTTAAATGCATTTTTACCACAGACAAGATAGAATCATAGATTGGAAAAGACATTTAAGACCAATGAGTCCAACTGTTAATCTATGGTTTTGTACAGGAGGGGATGACCAGGATTTCTCAACGTTTAATAGTTACATACATTTTTAAAAATTAGAGTAATAACTTTTCTTTTTTTTTTAGCTGCACAAGGGAAAGGAAGATGTGAATATGCTCAATTGTAAAGCTAAGCAAAGAACAATCACCCAAGATTTGAAATAAGTGTATAAGTGTAGCTGAAGGTCCAAATAATTTACTCCAAAAGGTGCTTTTCCTTGAAAAACAACTAGGTGAAGGAAAGCTAAGAGTCACAAATCTTTCCACAGCAAGTAGGTCAAAATGTGACTGGGGTTTGTGCACTTGCTAAAAAAAGTCTATGTTATCTATTTTTAAACCAGATTAGTAGTCACAGAATATAATACAAAGCATCAGCATTTAAGTGTTGATTATCCTCAGTGTACTTTGGATCTGGTTTATTGAGTCGTATTTCCCTTCCGTTTGGTAGGCTAAACCAAGATTCCAGTCATAACAGAGGAGGAGGAGGTAGATTTTTTCCTTCATGAACAGCCTCCTTCATTATAATCCACAGAATCTCCCAAATCTCAAGTAATTCTCCCAATAGTCACCATTTCATGTACACTGGCTTTTCCAAGCTACAGATGTGCTCAGAGTATCCTATATTCTGAAACTACTTTAAAAAATCTGATGGACTCTTTTTCCTTACCTGGTTTTTAAACTTGTGTGTAAAACCATGGGGGCTGTGGAGAGTTGCTGTGCTGCCAGAGACAGCCCCCAGCAGTGCAGAAAGCAAGTCGAATGAGCTGGTAGGAGAAAAAGGCTGCATCTCAACTAATACAGCCTGAGCAGAGGCTTTGATTTCTTTCTTGGTGACAAAATGCACAGGCACTCGTAGAAATTTACTATCTTTAGTATCATTTATCCATTTGCGTTTCTCCGGCCAGTTTGTCTATGTGCTCCGAATACGGAGCAGTGAGTGTTACATGCTCTGGAAGTGTTAATCAACAGGATTAATTAGCAGGAGGTGCTGAAAAGAGAAGACAGTCTGTGCTCACCATTCCCTCACTACTAGAGCCGAGTTAGGGAGCACTCCTAGAGAAGCAGAGTGAGCAGCAAACTAAACCAGCTCAAGCTTCTCTAAATTAGAGCTGTCCCGCAGAATCCTGTCTGACTCAGAGCTAACACAAGTGACTGTTTTCCAAAAGCAAACAATGCAATCAGCTATCCAGTTTCAGTGCAAAGCTGTGAGTTGCTGTCCCGGTGTGTCTGCATCCCTCCATGGAAAGCCCTCTGGGAGCAAACCCTCTGCAGGCTGCCGTGGGGTCAGGATTGGACAACAGTGGGGCAGATCTCCTCTTGGGACCTTATGGGCTGACAGCACAGGGAACTCTGCCCTCCAAACAGGATTTGGGATGATATGCTGGTGCTCCATTCCTTCTCCTGGGCTGCCCTCCACCATGTGGCTGAAGGTAGGGAGAGAGTGGTGGCAGTAGCACCAGTGTAAAGCTGCTGCAAATATTTGCAGTTTGGGGTCACAGCCCTTTGGGGCTCCTCTGAAGGAGCTTTCTTGCTGTTCTGTGTGGCATAGAAGCTATAGGCTGAACCTTCTCCAGCATCCTGATTTTGAAGGTGTAAATTGTAAATAGCAATTTGACACGTGCTAATCCTTGCCTGGATTTTAATTTCATGCAAAATGGTTTTATCTTTTGATCAATACCCCAAAAATGCTGCTTGAGGGCAATGGCCTTGTGAATACAGGCTCCCACTGATGTCAGGACAAGTTGACTTGAGTGAAAAATGAGGGAAACATTTCAGGCTTGAAAACTGCAATTTTTGAATACAAAGGTTATTTCTCTCTTTTCATAGCAGCTCATATGTAGTATTGCAAGATAGAAGTTAATTTGAATTTTAAAGATGTAAATGTTCTATTTGTCTAGAAGTCTCAGCACAGACGGAGATTTCTGAAATTCAGCAGGACTGGAAACCTTCATTTCTCAGCAATGAAGAATTCACCCAGCTGATGTTGGAGGTAAACATGCGTATATACCTTTCCAAATTTTGTCTAGCACTCATGGACATGCCCATGCATTTAAAATAAACTGTCATCTGCAGTTCCAAAAGAGGAAGTTTTGGGAACTGCTGTATTTGACCATCAAGCAGAGCTTTCACTGGGATTAAAGTCCTCACTTGTTGTTCTTCCCTCTCAGCAGTACTGTTGTGCTGTGCTGCCACAGCCTGCAAAGCTGTGCAGCGACTCCCAAGAAAAGCAGTTCAGGGCAAAGATTCAAATCACAGCTTATGTGGTTTGTTTTTACGAACAGAGGTGAGATAAAGGGCACATGGCCATTTTTCTCCTGTTCTTGGAAGGTGTTATTAGCATCTAATATTCATGCAAGACTAGCACCTGAAATGCAGTGGTGTTGCATCCCTCTAGTGCAAGGTGCTGAACAAGCAGGTAAAGCCTGACAGCTCCTCTTGGCTTGATACAGTTGGTACTTCCACTCTGATTTTCAAGGCCCTTATCAAACACTTCTTTTCCTAGCATTTTGCAATCATAGTTTTTAAATTATAGCATAGGTTCTTTTAATGGTAACTGGGATTTGAAGGGAGGCGACTCAATGGCGTTTATATAAGTTCAAAATGAAAAGCAAATGAGTTGCTGGAATGCATTTTTCTCTCTCAGTAATAGCTAGAACTGCCTTTAGCAAGTGTCTTCTCCTGTACTAAACACACAGATGTTGCATGGCCCCACAGTGTCCTTTGAGAACAAGCTTCTTCTTCTCCTCCCACAAATGATGTGAACGTGGCACATGGCCCAGGCCCTGGTGGTGGGCAGGAACGGATGTTGCGGAGCAACTTCACCACCAAGGAGCAGCATAAAGCTGGGGCACGTTGCTGGCTCCCAGGGGCTGGCAGTCCTTTGGCCATTGCAATTTGTTGTGATG
>WAAE01019004.1:0-20848 GCA_013400495.1 Nicator chloris
AGTTTATCAGCATATAGCCAGTCAAAACTCAGCCCTAAATGTTATAAAGACGAATGAACAAATGAGAAATTCACACTAATCATAGATCTCTCTCTCCTTAATCACTGGGTTATTTCTAACGGTTTCCTCGAACCCTCAAGATTCCTTTCACAGACTGGTTATTAAAAGACCACTTGGGTTAAGCAGAGAGACAAAAGTAATTCAAAAATCTGCCCATCATTTTGTTTTATCTACCACTGAGACTCCAGGTCACTGTTAAGAAACAGATTCTCAGATGTTTCACTTCTTCACTGAACAGTTAAAGGTAAGTAATTTTCTCTACAATGGAATATAGTAATGTGCTTTATCCTTTTACCATTTTGTCTTTCAGCTACCAACTACAGTTTCTCCCCCAAATCAACAAGGTCATCAACAATTAAAGAAAAAAAGAACTAGCCAGCCACTTGTAAAGTGTGGAAATGTGAAAGCAGAATGCCACACTACTAAATTTTTGGGAATAGTTGGGACATTAGTATCATGAAACACCATTTTTGTGGCAAAACTTGTAGACAACAAGTTTATGTTGTTCTCTATTTTATTTAAGGGAACTGTTTTTGGAACAACTGCTTTCTCTGGGAGGGTTGCTATGGTAAAGGGCCCTTTTGGAGGCAACAGTTCCAAAACTTTATTTCAGTACCAAGCCCTGTAAATAGTATTCTTTTATGGGGAAAAAAGTCTATTTTCTAGTGCAAACTTTCAAAGTCTCAGCAAATTAAAAAATTAGAACTCCTTTTTAATGAAGAACGATATTTATAAAGATATATCTAACACTAAACCTGTGTAATATGGGGAGAACTTATCCCAGATGTGGCCCAAAAAAAGAAAGCTTTTGGCCCCTCAGTTTACTGTATACTCAAAGCATCAAATTTTATTGGGTTGAGGTCTTTTTGTAGAAGTACATTTTGGAATTTCAGTTCTGACACTGTAATTTCCCTTAGTGAAAGTAAAACTAAACACTAATCCAAAACTTTATTTATAACAAACTGAGGAAGAAAAAGTATGACAGAAGAATTGGTAAATTTTTATTGTAAGTGCATGGGAGAAAACTAATATTTGTATACCCTTTCAGTGCTCATCTTTAAACACTACTATAATACCATATTTATGTATAATCATGTTTTAAAAAATTATCATAATTTATGTGCTTGCAAGGAAAAAAACCTTTCTAAAAACTTGATAGAAAACAATCATGTCAATCAGTCAAATTTAATCAGTCATTTAAAAAGAAAAACGCAAACCAGAGGTTTCTTACTAAATAAGAATAAAATCATTGCCAAAAATATGTTCCATTTTTTCCAGGGAGGATTTATAAATTTTATGAACAATATAAAGTAAAGGATTTGGACTCTTCTGTGACTCACCCATGATCTCAACCAGAAAATGAGTGCTTGTTTCTTAGCAGATTTTAGTGTAAGAGGGTTTGCTTGCCTCTAAGAATGCGCTTTTTCAAATTTAAAGTGATCTTCAAACTTGGAATATTTTCAATGGCATTTTAATAAGAATAAAAAAGCTTGTCATCTTAGTGCTATATCAGTTGTTACTGCATTCTCTGAATGCAAAGGTAAAAATGGCAAAAAATTATTTGAGTTGTAGCAGGGAAAATATATGTTCAAGTGCTTTTTGTTCTGAGATGGACAATTTACAACCAATTTTTAAGATATCAGAGGTCTACCAGTTTATTATGTCTTAACAGCTAGAAGAGGAAAGACACCTTCTTTTTTTCAGTAAGAATGAATTACGGAGCCTGAAGGAAGAAAAGTAAGATATCCTATGTCCTGTGAAGGAAAGTTAACCTGAAGAGATTTCTAGAGAGAAAATGCAAGGAGAAACTTATTTTCAGAAATCTCAGAGCACAATTGGGGTGCAAACCTTATCAACTTATCTTGTGTACCATAGTTCTTCATTCTGGAGGCAGTTCAAGTCTGGATGCTTCTCTGGTAGTAAAATTCAGTTGCAGTAAAACCCTAAGGTAACCATTTACCCATTTAAAGCTTTTTATAATAATTGAAGAGGCACAGAGCCCAGGAAGAGGGAACGCTTATGAGTTTAAACCTTCCCTATAATCTAATCAAACTATGCAGTCAAAATGCCTCACAGTCCTTGGGTTAGAAATTAAAGCTCCATATCTTTCTTTTGGATATAGCATTTTCACCTGTTATTCAAAAATAACACCTGACAACATAAATACATATTTGTTTTTCTTGTCCACTTTCAGATGTCATTAGTTTTCAAAGAACACGAATCAAAAACCTTAGCAGAAATCAAATGGTATTGCACAAGTCCTTTTTGGAGCCCATGGTATCACTCAGATTTCATGGCCTATCTGGTTGCTGCCTGCTGAACTCCTCTGCAGTCCCTCCCAAGGCTCTAAAGGCTAACAGTATGGTCTGAAGCTTTTGCAGCTCATCTGTCTTAAGGTTCTAGACATTATTTCAAGTTCCTTTCAAAATATATACTGTGTTGCTTTATTTTTGAAAAGTAGTTTCGTAAAGAGGTAACTTGATCCTAAAAAATGAAGTGCCTCAGACTGTCAATTCAAATTCAAATTGAGTCAAAGCCTTTCTGAAAGCTGTAAAGAGACTGACTCACAAATTATTCCCCAACACACATATACTTCTCTGCCTTTCCCAGCTTATTCTCATTTGATGGCATTCAAAAGGAAAGAAGATTTATTATTGCAGAATGTCAGTCTAATGGTAGAAATCTTGAAAATCCTAACAGTTTCCTCTTGTGACATTTGCCACCAGACTCACAGTGTAAAAAGACTGTGAATAAGAGAATATAGATTCCGTTACTCTCTGAAGGTCTCTCTTAAGACAGACTATATAGAATATTCATTTATTTTAATAATGCTTCATTTCTCTTGCTGATGATACCACGCTAGCGACGTCCTGAAAAAAAGAGATTTGCAATCATCCTGAATGTTGAGACACACCTCAGTTTGAATAAATATAGTATTCTCAGTTTCCATCAATTTTAATTTGCTTGAAGCTTGTTCAGTTGCTACTGAAAACTGGACAACACACAGAAGTAAAAAATGCAGAGTAATATTGGGGTATGGCACATACTGCATCATCCAGTGAGCAAAAGCATAATAAAAAATAGCAATTATTCATTACATATATTAGATTTTGCCAGAGGAATTCTTTAAGTATTTTTTAACAGAAAGAATTTAAATATATAATTGGATTTACTGACTTGCCTGTTTTGGTTCTGGTGTCCTACTCATTTACTATCTTGCCTAGGATAATTAGAACCACCACTAAGAAATACTTAGATAGCTCTCCAGGACAAATGCAGCAAAACTGAAGAGGGTGAATAGGTGGAGAGAGAATTGACAATTTAGAAAATAAAAATTTCTCTTTCTCAAAGATGGAAAGAGATACTTTTCAGCAGAGTTATGTTCATCATTTGAAGGTGTTCTACTTTCAAACAATTATTTTTAGTCCCCAGATAAATTAAAGGTCAATCTAACATCCACTTATCTTCACATTTTAATGAAGTTCTAGTGGCCAAAATGTGTTTAAAAGGTCAAGGAACTTTAACCATTTGGGAAGCAGAGAAAAAGCTTTCCTGTCTCTGATGTGCTGGAATACACCAACAAAATCACCTCCATTCTCTCTGTGTACAACTATACCAGCCTATTCAATCACTTAACCAAATAAAAAGCATTCAAGGATGCATATCACTTTTTAGGTTGTGTCAGAACATGTGTGTTGCCTTCATTGTTGGCTCCTGTCTCTGTAATTGGAAGTTAATAAACAATTAAAGACCATCATTGTCTAACTGAAAAAGGAAAAGAAGAAAGGAAGAAAAGGAAGATTTATTGCTTTTCTATGTTAACAAGTCTGTAGACTATATAATAGAAATTAAGATTCTTACTCACTTTCTTACTTAACTTACCAGTCTGAAATAGAAAAGTAAGGCAGAAATGAATGTATGATGCAGAAATTGCATCAAGCAGAGAAAAATCCATTATTTGTATTTTGTTTCCTATCACATTTCCAAAGGAACCAAAGTTGTACTGATTTATTGTCTTTTCACTAAATTTATTTAAAGATCATCACTGTACCTCCTTGGTGTCTCCATTAGCAGTAAGTAATTCCAGCTGGTGAGCAGTGTACCAAGCACTGTGTTCTCTAATGTCAGAACACCCGAGGGAGATACCAAGAAAGATGTATATGTCAGATATGCAATACTCAAAACTCAAAACTATTTCATGAGCTCAGAAGCAGAGACTACCACATTTTGGAGCCTTTCAAGTATGAAATGACTTTTTTATTTGGATCCTCATGAGTTAGTTTCTGTTTCAAAAATTATAGAAATATAATTAAAATTTAAAGAAAAACTATTCCCTCTGAGCAGCTTTTTTAAGTGTACAGTGTGTCATTCCCAATGATTAAAAATAAAGGAAGGACTTTAATGTGCTTCACAACTCGTGTGTCATTCCCAATGATTAAAAATAAAGGAAGGACTGTAATGTGCTTCACAACTCGTGTGTCATGTTGCTTAAACTGGGGCAGACATGGAGTGGAATGGGCAGAGGGAGGGTTACAAGCAAGCAGCTATCACTGACTTTCAAATGGGAGTTGTAAACTAATTCTACCTCTCTGTATNATGTGCTTCACAACTCGTGTGTCATTCCCAATGATTAAAAATAAAGGAAGGACTGTAATGTGCTTCACAACTCGTGTGTCATGTTGCTTAAACTGGGGCAGACATGGAGTGGAATGGGCAGAGGGAGGGTTACAAGCAAGCAGCTATCACTGACTTTCAAATGGGAGTTGTAAACTAATTCTACCTCTCTGTATGTCTTTCTGACTACAATTCACTACTGTACCATATGCTGCCTGATATTATATGCACTCCAATTCAACTTTCTTAAAAAGGAGAGAAACCTGGGACAGCAATGCATCTTAAACTTCTAAAGGGGAAAATGTAGAAAGACAAACTTAATGAAAATAGAATTAAAAGTATGGGGTGAAAAGACAAAATATTTATATACAAAATTATGACTCCTAAAAATAGAAGTAAATAGAGTTCAGAAATAAAATTATACTAATTATTTTGCATTCAAAATAGCACAAAGCAAAATTAT
Source organism: Nicator chloris (assembly GCA_013400495.1). NCBI lineage: Eukaryota > Metazoa > Chordata > Aves > Passeriformes > Pycnonotidae > Nicator > Nicator chloris. The sequence continues at coordinate 5,138 of WAAE01019004.1, forward strand.
TCATCAGAAAACTAAAAAGAAAAGATGAGTAGAATGACAACCTTTAAAACAAATAGTTGCTAAGTGGACAAAATAAACATACTGCTATCTTGATATCTTTATATATCAAGATAAAAAATTGTAGTATCTCATTTCAATTTTTTTTCTTGCAATCCTTTTTCAGAAACAACAGAGCCAGGATCATGCCCCCATGCAGTGATGCTGGACATGCACTGGTAAGCTGCAGTTTGGATCAAAAGTGCAGCTTCTCTGTACAGTCCCTGCTCTCAGTGGGCACAGTGCCTTTGTACAGCTCATGGCCTTCTGGTACAGCTCAGTAGCTTGATTTTCCCTGCATCCATCTCTCTGCTCTTCCAGTCAAGCTGTTGTGGTACTGTTTTCCAGAGCTTCTGGGCAGTACTTTTCCCCATGGAGCTCATGTTGTCATTGTTATGGCCTTTAACTCTTAAATCCAAATATTATTCCTGCAGCTAGCTCTCAGGGCACTCACATAAGAATCACTCCTTCTTTCTCCTCTTTTCTGCCTTTGGATTGTATCTTTTGCATTAGGGTTTACATTTATTTTACTTTACTCAGTGAAATGAATACCAAAATTTAAAAACCCAATCATCATGTAACTGTCCCTAATAACATGTGGTCTAATCAGTGTTGACAACACTATAAACAGCCCCCCTCTCCCCTCCAAAAAAACAACCTCCCCTCTCCAAAATCAAAACAAAAAATAAAACAAGCAAACAAACAAACCAAACCAAAAGAGACAAAAACCCCACAAAACTCCCTGTGCCCCCCCTCCAAAAAAAAAAAAAACCCAAAAAACTAAACAACTAATAGGGACTGTGAATGAGTTCTAAAAAAACCTCTATAGTTACTATGGCCACAGAATTATTGGATGACCCTCCTGCATTGGAGAGTGAAAGAAACAGGGCTGAAGCCTTTATTAAAATTCAGCTCTTTATTAAAGAGATCAGCTGTGCAGGAAGCCCGACGGGGTGTGAGTCTGCCACCAGGGTGCAGTGCAGCAGAGGTCTCTGTCCTCGAGCGAGTGCCAAAGAAGTTGCTGTTTGTCCTTTTCGGCCGGGGGTCTACATTTTTCTAGTTCCTCACAAGCCATGGCAAAAACCCAAACCAGGACTAGGAGTGGGTCTACCTTTTCCCCAACTTGGGGTGCTGATTAAGTCTCCTAAATATGTGTCAGCTTGGGGTGGGATGGAGTCTTCTTCTCTCGAGTTATTCCCATGATGCCTAGGGTCTTTCTCATCTGCATACCTCGGAGGGGAGGACCTGCCAACCTGGTAGCCCCCATTCTGCGGAGGCAGCACATATTCTCCCCTGGCCCCCTTGAATGCCATCCTAGCAGCACGGGACAAAGAGGGCATCTGGCTCTGGCAGCCTCAGCAGGCGGCAGGGCAAGTGGCCGGCACTGGTGCTGGGTGGCGGGACCATGGCACGCCATGAGCAGTGGGGTGGCGGGCGCCAGCCATGGCAGGCGAGCCACAGCAGGGCCGGGCTGTCGCGCCATGCCATGCCAGAGGAATGGGTTAGGCACAGCTGGCGCTGGCGGACGGGACGGCGATGTGGGCTGCGATGGCCCCACAGCACTAACTGTGCGGGCACCGGAGCGTGGCACCAGTGCCCCTCCACGTGCTGCCGCGGGGGCCACTCCCGGCCAGCGCTGGGGAGGACGGCGCACACCCAGAGTGGGGCAACGGCGGCGCCTCACAAGAGCAGCACGGGCACCGCAGGGTCCTGTGCACTCTGGCCCTGCGCCTCACCAGCGGCCACCCAGCCACGGGCAGTGACGGCTGCGGCATGCAGGGAGAGACACAAGAGCTGCTCTAACATTTCAACTCGGGAGGGCAGGGATACATGTCTGGGCTTGTTTCTTACAGAGGGAATGCCCAGGGAGTATGTTCACCTTGGGAGTCTTCTATCACTTTCTTTCCTAGACATTCAGTAAGGAGAGTTATCTCTTTCCCCCCTCTCTCTCTCGGTCATTCTGTCTCCTTTTGTTCAAGTGATCTCCAGAAGTAACTTTCTCTGAATCAATGTGTGACATCAGCTATGCACGCCATGGAGGAATCTTCATGAACATGGACATTTTTCACCCTCCCTTGTTCCAGGTTGAGTGCAATCTTGGAGTGCATGAATTAGATTACTTTCAAAAGAAACTACTCTGGAAGGGGAATGCATGCCAGGTGGTTGTTCAGTCCATGGGACTAGATTAGAATTAGACCTATAAATATATATATTTATTTACAAAAAACAAGCATACTGAAAACTGGCTAGTGAAGTAGCAGGGTCTCAGCAACAGTTGCATCACTAAACAGATTCGTCCAAACTCCTTGCCAGTCCAGACATAACCACTGAATCTAATTGCCAACGATAACATAAAGGTAGGGTTCAAGGAAGGCAAGGACTGATGAAACCTGGAGCTATGTTTTCCAACTGAGTCATTCTTTACAAAAGGGGAGACTGAGGAATTGTCTCTAACTGGTTTACCACTGTAAGATTTAGAAAAAGCTGGATAGTGACAAACTGCCAGGAGCAGACGGTGTTCACTCAAGAGCTCTAAAAGAACTCAGATGTGAAATTGCTGCAGTGTACAGCTTATCATTTAAGTCATTCTCCATACCAAGAGGTAGCAAATGTGACACAATATGATAAAAATCTCCTAGGAGATATCAAAGAATGATAGCCCAGATGGCTAACCTTCATACCAGGCAGATCAATGTCTAAAGAATAAAATGAGGAGATATGTGTATAAACAAAGTATTCTGGGAAATATTTCCCTAAGAATAGTCTTGTCTCATATATTTTTACTCTGAGAATAGGTGTATGAAGAAGTTATGATCTATGAAATGTACTTGGGTTTCAAAGAGCTTTCAAAAATTTGTTTAACTAAAAGCTCATAAGAAATTGAACCACACTGAGATAAGAATAAAGTCCTTTTGAATTCACAGTACTGGGGAAAAAAGGAAATTTTTGGTTTGAAATTAGACCTATGAAAGATGTGCCCAAAGGGACACATGCAGTATGTAGCACTTAACAAACGAGTGAGTGACCTTTGAGAAGGGATTGAAAGTGAAGTAACAAAGTTTGCTGATGATGTCAATGTCCTCAGAGTATATTCTATATCTCTAAATAGAAAATAATGCTGACAAAAAACGTCTGACATTCAGTCACAATAACACTGAATAAATTAACAACTAACTTTTAGGAAAGAGATTTTAGAAACCTCATGAGCAGAAATATTCCAGAAACTGGTTACCAGAAGCATAACTGCTGATGATAAAACCTTTTCAAAACCAAGAGAGAGATGAAACTGCTTAGAACTTTGGAAGTATTAGTAAAGAATCATGGAGAAAATACCTTCTCTGCAAGCCACAGTTGGGAGATAGGCAGTGAAATGTGGCTGCCTAGATGTGGCTAAAACACAAATAAGAAACTAACAATTGTTAGAATAGCCACTGAAAACAAGGCAGGAAATGTTACAGTACCACTGTACAAAGGCACAGTTTATCCACATCCTGAATGCAGGGAACAGTTTTATCAGGAAGACTAAAAAAGATAAAGCAGTAAATATAGTGTAAAGGAGACAAAGCAAATAGAAGTATGAATAGGTCTCTAACATGTATTTAGCAGGCTAAATATTTAATCTGGGCAAATATTTACATATATATAAAAGAAAACACTATTAGAGTGTATTCATTGAGGATCACTTATCTACTATTACTCGCTAGTCAGTATACTGAAAGAAGGGGAATAAAAAAGAAAGATGGATTCTGGTTCTTACAATGTTATTAAGTTGTGGAATTAATCTCTACAGAAAAGAATGGAGGGCAAAAAAATGTGTTCCAAGAAGAATTAGATTAAGTAATGTGGGGTAGGTCCATCAGTTTCTTTTCAAAAATTACATTGACAACCAAACCTGGTTTTGTAGGAATGGGACCTACAAAACCAGAACTTTCAGTTCTCTTTCAAAAATAAGACAAGATATACAGGTATTTGGATCAGACGTTGACCTATGGTGACTTTATGATGCCTGTAGCCCCAGCTGCCTCCTCTGTTTATGCTGGATATTAAGTTCTGCAACTTTAGAACAGCTCCGAGAGCGAAGGGGGAGAAGCGCGCAATTTGTTTGTAGAAACTGCAATTGCTCCCCCACATTCCCTCTCGTGGACTGTGTTGTCTGCAGCATGGACAGTATGGGGAGAGCTCTGCTTTGCTTTTAGTTAGCTTTTTTTAGTTAGCTGAGGCAGACAAGTTCCTGGGACTGTGGCTTTTTTTTCTTGGAACTGTTCAGCCTGTTCTGGACTGAAAAACCAAAAAAACACCAGGAGATCACACCTGTGGCTGACCATGGCTCAGGATGGAATTTTCCAGCACAAGAAAGACTGATAAGAGACTGAGTGAGCCGAGTTGCACCTCAATGCAAGGACTTTCTGAATTTGCTATCTCTTCAAAAAAATAAAAAGTTCCATTGTTTAACATTATAATTTATTTCTTATTTATAAGTACTTTGTTTGTTAAATAAATAGGTTTTATTCCCTTTATTCCAAAAAAACTTTCCCAAACTATTGGGAGGGAGGGACAGCTTTGTTGTAGTGCATTTCTCCAGGAATGTCCCCTCCCAAATTTATGTTAATTCCCCCCTTTTTCCTACACCCTGCCAATCACTAGTCCCCCTGCCCCACAGACACAGGGTTTCCTTTATTGCCGCTGAGGAATACTTCAAGGGGCGTCAAAGGATTGGATTAGCCAAAGGAAGTTCCACCTTTACCTGCAGCTATTTGATTCCTCAGGTGTCCCTCTGTCCTTGATCTACTCCCCTCTTTCCACTGGTTGGTGGATGCCCTGCCCCCACCCCCTTCTCCTCTCCCCAATATAAGGAGCTCCGTGCCACATGTTCGAGGTTCCAGCCTGGGGAGTCGTCTCTGGTTGTCTTTGCTACCATTGGAATAAAACACCGGACCTGACTCCTTAGCTGGTTCCAATTTCTTGCTCCATCATACTCAAAGACTCTCTGAGTATCGGCCCTGCTCCGCCCAACACTGAAATTCTCTCAGTCTGGTGCAGTAAGTGTCCCTTGGGAATATTTGCCTTAGCAGCTGCTTTCTGCTGGTGAGATTGAATTTTACTCACTTGGTAAAAGTGCAGTAACCACTGCACAGCTTGAATTTGCTTTCTAGAAGAAACCCAGATTGAAGTTTCCTCACAAATTTGCCCTAAACCAGGACAGACATTTAATTGCACAAAACATATTCCAGGACTTCCGTTCATCCCATTCGCATTTCTTGTTTTCACTTCATATCAGCATATCTTTTTTTTTTTAAATTTAATTTCTTCGGTTTCTATTTTGTCCCTTTGTTTTTCTTTCTTCCCAGGGTTTAGGAATTTCAATGGGAATGATTTTAACAGGTTTTCCTGCTTTTCAGTGCACCTCATTTCGTCTCAGTACGTTTTGTTGAAGTCACTCGATTTCATATTTTCTGCTTCTTTCAATTTCATTTGAGATTGACCATATCTCCTTTCCAGAGTGTTTGTTCAACTCTGTTGTCCAATTCGCAAGATTGCATTCCCTTTCCCGAAATGAAGAATTTCCTTTTGGGAAAGGGAATGCAATCTTGCAATTTCAAAGAGGATCAATTGGGCAAGGTTTGGTCCATATTCCTGCACTTCCTGTCATTTCATCCCATTCGCATTTATTGTTTTCACTTTGCATAAATTTTGTTGGTTTTATTTTCCCAAATTTCATGTCTTGTGTTTCTCTTCTGTCCCTTTGTTTTCCTTTCTTCCCAGAGGTTAGGGATTTCCATGGGAATAATTTGAGCAGGTTTGGGTGCTTTTCACTGCACCTCATTTCATCTCAGTACATTTGGTTGTAGTCACTCCATTTCAAGTTTTCTGCTTTTTTCAATTTAATTTGAGATTGACCATATCTCCTTTCCAGAGTGTTTGTTCAACTCTGTCCTCCAAGTTGCAGGATTTCATTCCCTTTCCTGAAAGGAAGAATTTCCTTTCAGAATAGGGAATGAAATCTTGCAATTTCAATGAGGATCAATTGGCAATCTTCCGTCCACAGGAAAAGCAATCTCTTCTTGGGTAAAACATGTTTAATTTATTACGAATCCAATCAGAGTATGATAAAGAGAAATAAACCCAAATCTTCAAATCAACTGCCTCTTACCCCTCCATTTTTTCTGTGTTTCAACATCTCTCCCAATTTTTCTACCTCCTCCCCCACAGTGGCCCAGCGACAAGGGAGATGCTCATCATGTTATCTCTGCTGTTTTTTCCTCCTCAGAGGGAGGAATCTGCTCCAACATACAGTCTCTTCCAAGGAAAACAATTCTCCATGAAATTCTCCAATGTGAGTCCTTCTCATGGGCTGCAATTTTTATGAGCTGAGCCTTGTGTGGGTCACTCATTGGGTCACAGGTGTTGCCAGCAAACTTGCTCCAGAATGGGCTTCTCTCTCCAGGGGCCCACAGGTCCTGCCCTGAAACTGCTCCTGCATGGGTTTCTCACAGGGTCATAGCTACCTTCAGGAATACACCTGCTCTGGCATGGAGTCCTCCAGGGTCTGCCAGTGGTTATCTGGACTTCAGTGGATTGCAGGGTGACAGACTGCAGTCTGGAGTCTCTGCTCTGGTGCCTGGAACACATTATCTCCCTTCTTCTACACTGATATTGGTGTTGACAGAGCTGTTTCACATATTTTCACTCAGCTCTCAGCCTGCAATTGTGAAGATTTTTTTTCCCCTTCTTAAGTCTGTTATGCCAGGTTTGTCACTGTTTCCACCATTCCAGATTGGCTTGGCCTTGGTGGGCAACAGGTCTGTCTTGGAACTGGCTGATATTGACCTTCTCGGACATGGGAGAAGCTTCTGGCAGCTTTCACAGAAGCCATCCCTGTAGCCTGCTCTGCTACAAAACCTTGCCATGCAAACCCAATAGCTATATTAGTCAAATAGGAAAAAAGGTGGCTTTGATCAGCTGATACAGAAAAAAAAAAAATTTTCAAAATGGTGCAGTTAGGTTAAATTTTCAGACATTTCAATGAAAAGATTCTCATGCCACAACGAAAATTTATTCTATCTAGTTATATATAAAGCATCTCCAAGAATGGAGGCTGCAGCCTCTGGAGACAACCTGTGTCAGTGCTTGATCACTCTCACAATGAAAATGTGTTTACTCATGTTCAGATGAAGTCTTGCCTATTTCAGTTCATGCCATTTCTTTCCACTGGGCATTACTGAAAAGAATCTGGATCCATCCTCTTTCCTTGAGGTATTGATATACTCTCAAGCCTTCTTTTCTCCAGGTTAAACAATCCCACCTCTCAACCTTTCCTCACAGCAGAGGTGCTTCAGTCCTGGTGATCCACAGTAACATCAGAGACCATAATGCGGTAACATAGGCATACATGTTTTATCAGATTTTTGATATCTACTCAAGCTAGGGAAAATTGTAAAAATCACAAGCAACAGATTAATGCAAACCTCCATGCATTTTTGGAAACTTTAGTAACTGAGAATACCACTCCAATATTAGTGAAGGAAAGACCAAAAAAACATTTGCAGGATCAAAAAATTCATATATTACTATGTTCATTCAAGATAAGTATTGTTTTATCTGGGACTTAAAAAGTTATGAGGCTTCAGTAGGGTCACTACTATCACTAGAAAAGGGATCAGAACTGTCTCAATTCTACAGATGTGCCCCTGAGTGTTGGGGGAAGGTGACACAGGGAAACCTTATAAATATGATTATTTAGCAGTAGGTTCGGAGAACATCAGGCCAGTGAGTGAAGTAGAAATGACGGTCACTTTTGATATGGGAAGGGATGCCAGTCCAGGGGACAGGATATTGAGCAATACCAGTGACCAGGCAGAAAAGGGGTCTGCAGGATAGCAGGAAGAAGGGATTATAGAAATTAGCATAAGGAGGTAGTGCCTTATTTAAATCTAGTAGTACTCATACGCTGTATGTAAATTCTATAGGATTTGTGTCTCACACCGGTTGGTTACTGTAAATAGAATATTCAACACAGAATAGGATAAAATAGACTGTAACAGGAAATTCGATCTCTTGGAACCCTCTTGGAACCACGCCAGCAGCTGGGCTGGCAGCTGATGGCAAACGCTGGCACCCACGACCCCTGAGAATAAAGCACGTGTTCCATGAGCAACCCCGTCTCCTGAAGTATATCATCTAACCATCGAGAGAACGAATCAACACCTGAGCTATAGGTTTATTGAAATCTCTCCTTTTGGAGACCAAGTCTGAAATGAATGCAATACTTATAAACCCCTGCATAGAGATGCCATAGCTTCACTCAACCATGGGAGGGAAGATGTTAACAGTAGTATGAGCACACTCTTGAGATCTGAATTTTATAAAGAAAACAAATCAATGATACCACTTCCGTAGTGCATAGAAATACTCTGGGATCACTAAACATTTTTCACAGAATAATGAACTAAATGTCAATCTCTGTATGAACTACAGAAAATAGCTTCTTGCCCCAAAATTTTCAGCAAATGTTGGGAAGATGAGGGAGCCGTAACTGCAAATGCCAAAATTTCTGCACAGAGCAAAACTATATAAGGATTATGTATAAAAAGTATGGAATTTATACAGTCAGACCACATCCAAGAACTCTTAAAGCCTAATAGCATGTTTGAAAAATAGTTTTACAACATAAAATGAACATAAAAATAGGTCAATCCATTTTGTGAGATTTCAAAAGCCACATGTTACAACAGAGTGGCAAGACAAGGCCTGATTTATGAAGTATATTTCAATCACACTTTGAATTTTACATTAATTTCTGAGCCCATGCTGTGACATGAGTCAACTAAAACAAAAATAAAATAAAGACAGCTTACTTCTAAGATCAGAGCAGATCTTATCATCTTGCAATAATATTAAGTTAATGTATAGCCCATTTCATCAATCAATCTCTAAGCCCTTTACCAAAGGATTCTCATGCTGTTTAGGTTTAAAACAAAGACCAGTGGTATAATCCCAATTTTATGGGTCCTGCTGAGCTGGTTTGGTACTTAAAGACAGTCTTCTGTGGGGAAAATACTCCATATGGAACTCAAGATGCAAACTTTGAAAACAAAGCTGCAAAAGAGTGATAGCTTGCTTTCTTTTTCTTTTTTTTCTAAAATTAGAAAAGCTGCGCTTTGCTTTTGTATAGACAGATGATCCTGTTCTATCTTCAGATAGATAATTACTATTAACTATTGATTATTTTCAGTGGCAAACTGAGCCTTGTTCCAACCTTTTTCTCTGTGCAGTAGGGATTTTCTCAAAGAACAATCACAGCTGATGCAAACCTCATGATGAGTCCCGGACTGGGGGCGTACACAATATCTTTTAGCAATATCTGCTCAAGCCTTTAAGTATAAATAAGGAGGTAATAGGTGGATAATCACTGCTTTTATAAAATAAGGTTATCACAGTGACTACTTCATACAATGAGCAAATGCCTCTCTGTTTTAGAGTGCCTGGGTTAAAGACATTGCAGGCCATGAGATTTCATTCTGGAAGTCAGTCTGAAACAATATGGTTATGTACACATACACACCTACACAGAGATAGATTAGATAGATAGCTAGATAGGTAGCTAGCTAGCTTTATAGATGGATACATAGATAGATAGATAGACATAAAATAAAAATTAAGAAAAAAGGTCAGAAAATATTAAGTGGAAAAACAGAAGTGGCTATAGAAAAATGAAAATCAGCTGAGGGCAGAAGTGAGATTAAAAAAATCAGAAACACTGTATGTTGGAGTTTTTTATCCCTTCATATACTGGAAGGTGAGAAAACTGCATGATAAGTATTAAAATATAAGTGCCTTTGGCTGGTAAAAAAATTGCATTTCAGGTTCATGTTTGATAGAGCTAGATATTTCAAGTAGTGCAGAGTTGCGATATGCCAACTATGCAGCAAGATTATATGAAAACTAGGATGGCTTCACTTGGATGTATATAAGCCAACAGCAATGAGTCAAAAAAAAAAAAAAGGGAACTTGATTTTCATGACTGTTTTATAAGATGTAGCATGAGTTCAATATAAAGAAATTTCTAGGTACTTCTGTTGATATTGACAATTAATTTTTATTATTACGTGATATCATATGAAATGCAGTCAATAACACATTATTGATTCTCTATTTTTTCCTGCTCACACTTCCTGAACTGGACAGCAGTTAGGATATATCATAAAGTCCCAATATTACTAACATCTGGAACATTCATTGAGTTGGAGGCTTTTTGTGGAAAGTTAACACATCTCTGTTTTGAGTACAAGCACATGTGAGAGCAGCTGAGTAGTGTCAGAGCTCTGAAGTTTAAATGGGGAATCTCTGGGTGCTACAAAGGCTGTCTTATCACACTGTGCCCACCTTGAGCCTACCTTGAGCTCAGTTTCAGGATCTATATACCAGTTATTTTCAAGTTGAAAATATTTGTCATATAAATCCCATTGCTTGATGGGAACTTACCCTTTGATTCAGTCCACAAACATCGAGGAAAGCAGATTATCTTCCATGGCTTAATCATGTTATCCAAAACCTGTATTTGCTGCAGTACATAACTCTTCTGCTTTTCGTGTACTGGAAAAAGAATAAAAAATTAACTCTAATCCTACCTTGCATATGGTCAGCAAAGGCTCACTAGGGATTCACTGCTCTTGATTGCTGAAACATAGATGTGACCTGTTCACATTGCAAATCAATCTAAATTGCACCTGATAATATAAGACTATTTTCCATCACTGTTTGGAATTAAGACAGAAGGCTATCATCGGCAACATTTTGGCTCCTGCTGTCTTGGATTCATTAACTTTAAGGCCATCCTTTGACAGATATAGAGTGGAAGAGGGAGCCAGGGAAATAGCATCAAACCTTCCACTATTCCAGAGAGAGGAACGATCTGCATTAAACAATTTAGCAGAGGGATAAGTTACATCTAGGTCTAAGAAAAGATGAGAAAAAGGAGCAGCTTTACTGACAGAAGCAAAGTTGAGATGGAGTAAGTTTAGTTTTGCTAAGGAAGAAAAAAGAGAGCAAACAACTACGGAAACTAAATTTAAGAAAAGTTCAGTTCTCATTTGATATGTGTATGCCACAGCCCTACTTCAGCAGGAATTACGTACATAGTCACAGATGTATCCCTATTTAAGAAATCAAGTCATCATATTGAATCGACAAGAAATAAAGGCCTGACTAAAAGTCCACTGGGATCCATGGAAATATTATAAGTCCAGAGTGCAATTCTGCTTGATATAGGTAGGGACTTATAGAATCATAAAAAATGCTGAGCTGGAAGGGATCCACAAAGATCATCAAAGTCCAACTCCTGCCCCTGCTCTGGCCACCCCAAGAGTCACACCATGCCCCAGAGAGCATTGTCAGGAAACTTCCCAAACTCTGCCAGCCTTGGGACTGTGACCACTTCCTGGAAAGCCTGTTCCAGCTACCAGCTACTCTCTGGGTGAGGAGTATTTTCTTTACATCTAACCTATATTTCCCCTGACTAAGCATCATGCCTCAGATCCTGTCACTGGTCACCAGAGAGAAGAGATCAGTGCTGCCTCTCCATGTACCCTCGTAAGGAAGTTGCAGACTTCTGTGAGGTCTCCCTGCATCCTCTTCTGAGTATCATGATACTCAGTCCAAAAAATTACAGCTACATACATTTTCTTTTCAGAAGTGAGACAGAAATATTCAGGTATTCATCTTTTTTTTTGTATCTATTTCTAAAATATTTTTGGAAACTGAAGTTTACCGTACTATTTGTCACACCCAGAAGTTTAGGGGTTTTTGTTTTTTTCCTTGCAGTCAAATTGTACAGAAATATTCAGGTATTCGTCCTTTTTTTTGTATCTGTTTCAAAAACATTTTTGGAAACTGAAGTTTACTGTACTGTTTGTCACACCCAGAAGTTTAGGGGTTTTTGTTTTTTTCCTTGCAGTCAAATTGTTCTTAGAATCATCACCTTTCCCTTCTACCTTACCAATGTGAGGTATTTCAAATTAAAAGCATCTCACAAAAATCTTCCCAGCATGGAAATTTACAATCAGTTAAGTGATTTTCAGACTCTCAGATACTCAAAAGTACTCAGCACGCAACCTTAAGAATTTTAATGATCATCATTAGGGCAGACACTTAGACTAGAACATGCTCTGCAGTCTGGAAACTGTTGAATGAGGAGTTTATGGTCCTTGCTAGACTTCAGCACATTTTTCTTCTTGAGATTTCCATAACCTGAGAAAGGGCCTGAAAACTAGCTCAACAGGCCTATGATTAAACTTGTAAAAGATGAAACCTGTGTTTGCACTCAATTTTTCTCAGGTATTCTTACAGATTTTAAATCTGCTTAGTACTTATTTCTTAAGGGAAGATGCTTTCTTCAAATAATCTGAGGAACTTGATTGTACTACATGACATTAGAGATTTCTTTCTCAACAAACATTTCTGTATTGTAAATAGTTTACAAGTAGATACTATGTTGGTATCAGAAAATATTTTATCATACTCTATGTTCATTACTGCTGTAATAATGTCCTTTTACACATATGCTTTGGCTTTGATAGCTGTTTTTTATATTTAGCCCAGTAAGATTCTGTATCAAGCACTCTGTTAAAGACTGCACAATAAATATCATATTTTCTTTCAGGTTCTAATTTCACCAACTTAAAGAAGTTCTTTTCAGAGTGATTAGGGAAAGCAGCTCCTTACAAACCATGTAAGCAATAATTATCAAATAGCTAGAAAGATACAATTTTTTTTCATAATGATTAACAAATATTTTCTAAGGAGAATTTTCATCGTTGAGGGAGCTAATCAACAACTATAAATTAGTGTGGTTTTCTTTAATGTGATTGACAAAGGTTCATAGTTGTCCTGCTCTTCTAGAACTTGGTTTTTCAGTAATTTTTCATCACAAAATTCTAACTAATGAGATAATTAAGCAAACTCATTCACTTTTGAATCCTTACCCATGCTCATGAAATTAATTTAGACCAAGTGCATAAACATCGTGCTACACCAGAGTTTTATGCTCTTTCACATACATTACTGTCGTCCTTGAGAGGTGGTTGGTGTTCCAAGCCTGAGAGTGCTTAAGAAACATTTGAACAATGACCTAAATGACATGATTCAACTTTTGGTCAGCCCTGAACTGGTCAGTCTGTTGGACTAGATGATCACTGTAGGTTCCTTCCAACTGGAACTATTCTGTTCTATGCTATTCTATCCTAATTTAGCACGAGCTGAAAGTCTTCCTGACTACCACAGTGCTATCTCCTTAATACAACAGAGGGAGGGGAAAGCTATAACAGTCTGGCTCTTGTTAAATGAAGTAACAGATAGCTATTTTATTTGCAGAAAAAAATATTTTGTACGAAAACTAGTGATTGAGATTTTTTTAAAACAACATAAACTGAAAATCATATTTAACAGAACAAGTGTGCATATGCACAGCTTGCTATATTATTATATCCTTGCAAGAGTCTTTTTCTGATGTCTAAAGTCAAGGCAAAATTTAAGCCTATCTCCACAGATTCAGAAAACTTTCAGTCTAAGAGCTTTTCAACCCTGAAGATGTCTTTTTATGGGACACTGCCAAGGAGAAACCCCTCATCTGAAAGATGATTTAAATTCACTGCTTCAATCCATATCATGCACAAAATTATCTATGTTTTTCTCACAGATACCAGAAGCAGCCCATGTACTGTAAAGAAACATCTGTACAAATTAATTTCTCCAAGTCATCCCAACAATGCCAAAATACCTATCTGTAAGTCTTTAGGGGTAATCCAATATATGGGCAGCCCCTTCAAACTCATATATGAAAAACCTGACATTTGCTTTATATCTAATTTTGATTCACAAGATTTATTGGGATATGTGGTGGGGTCTTGTCTGGGAGTTTTTTCCCCTCCACTATAATACTTTTATATAGGCTCTGTCCTATATCAGGACTGATTTTTCAATAACACACTTGTGTTTTCACTATCATGTGGCAACTGTCTAAAGTGCTTGGTCTTCTTTTACTAAAAATTTTGAGATACTTAAAAAATGTGGCTTTTATTTGCCTAGCTTTAAGCTAAGACCTGGCGAAAAGAAATGAGACCCACAATCTTGCAAATCATTTGGCCTCCTGCCCTTGAGCTCTGATCAACCTCTGTAGAATAAGATTTCAAACACTGAGCAACTGTATCAATGCTTTCAGATTAATTCAGTTTTCCACTAAGCAACATCACAAGCTGAAGGAAAGGGTCTCCATAAATATATGTTACAACTGGAGTACAGATAAATTTTTTTCACTGGTTCTAGTCCATGGCTGTGCTGTGGAGTCTTCCTGGCAGGACCCAAAAGCTTATGCTTATCACTCCACAAGAAGTCTGGATGCACAGGGACCCAGTTCAGGTCTGCCAGTGCCCTGGTAGGCTCCTGCCAGAGCTATGATTACTCAAGAAGGAGCACATGCACTAACAGCACAGTGACCAAACTAAAGTACTTGGCTAAAGCCAAGTGGCCTGGATTGTCTGTGTATCCCTGTTGATCACACAATATTTACTGGAGTATGGCTCTCCCTGTCCTTTCCTTTTCAGATTGTTCTGACTCTTCTTATCTCATTTACAATAAAAAGTTTGATCCACTCACCCATGTTAGAGCTGGCAGTCAATTATGATAATCAAAAACTTGGAATTCAGCTGTCTCTTATGTGAAAAGCATAAAATTAAGCATAGAAAAATATGTAAAGATAGAAGATAACTTGCCACTTATATTTTGGTTGGACCTTCTGAAGCCCATTTCCACCTCCAGAACAAGTTATCTGGAAGAGAATTGGGGAGGAAGAGGCACTGATTAATCTCTACTGGAACATTTATATGACAATTTTCATAGAAAAGAGTGGAGGCTCATTACATCATATGTGTACAATGGTGGTCAAATCAGGCCTCACTTAAATAATCAAGTGAAAAACTTTTGAATTATATTGAGGAAGAAAAATATTCAATATAAAACAGAGAATAAATAGCAGAAAGTATTACACTTTGAATGATTACATATCCAAAACAGAAAATAATGTTTTTGTAAAATAGAAGAATTTTTATAATTTCATGGATTATACAAAAAATCATAAAGGCAAGCAGACACCAATCTGTTTAGAGAAAATTTTAATTTCAGGACTAAATTTCTTTAGACCATAGAAATAATAGAAAGTGAGACTGGAAGAGACTTTAGAGTTCACCTGGTAAAATGTTAGGAAGGGACTTCATTTTTACAAGGCTTTAGTTCCCAGACAGACCTGATAATAAATGGCAGACACTCAGAATGATTTAACATCCAGTGGCATTAATCTCCAGATTTTCAACAACTCACTAGCTAATACAGAGAGCTCTCTGAGAATTTAAGCACTTATCTGTCACCCAAATGGGAATAGAACCTGTTAAAGAAACTGGCCTTTGCTGAGTGCATTGAATGCTTCTGCAGTCCTGTCATTAGTGCTTTTATTAGGATCAGGGCTTTGAACTCTGCTTTGAAGTAAGTGCAAAGCCAACACGACCTCAAAGTAAGTGTTTGCATCAGTCTTTGTTGCTAATGAGGTGTGTTTTGTATGCTGAGACAGCTTGAGGTTTTTCTAGCTGCTGCCTCCAAACACAGGTAGATTAAATTAAAGAAGTGGAG
>WAAE01019005.1:0-15916 GCA_013400495.1 Nicator chloris
TTCTTACTAGATGGGGTACATTTTATTAATTCAACTAGTTTGGTGTTCTCTTGATGAGGGAGCACAGTAGCTGATGAAAGGAGATGTTTCTTTGTAGTCTCACAGTTACTCTTCAGATTGTGGCTGGTGACACTTGGGATAATGTAGAAAATCTGTTCCAATGGATTAATGGGCATATCCACAACCCTAAGTGATAAATTAAATAGTAATTCTGTGTTGGGAAGGATAGAAGTATGTATGTTTAGCAGAAGGTTCTTTAGAAATGAAAGCAAGTTCTGATATAAAAGAGTGAAGTAAGATTACTGAATAACAGAGAAGGCAAAGGTTGAAGTTAAGTTAGTAGGAGGCTTTTATGGCTAGAGCAAAGTGTGTGTTGACTGCAAACAAAAGATGTTTTTAGCAAACAGAAAAAGGTCCTAGGAAAAGCAGAAGATACCATAAGCAAACAAACAAGCCACATAGCAGGTAGAAACAAAGTCTAAAGAATTTTCCACTGCAAGAAAAACAAGTTTAAGCTTAAACTGTAACTACTAACTCTTGTGATTGGATAATTGCTACCATAATATGAAAATAATAGTAACTGTGATAAGTTATATGTAAATGATAAAGATGTTGTGTGTGATGATGATTGGATATTGTGTATTAAGATATTCAGTAAAGTAAAATATATAATTTTGTTTGTAATCAGAACCAAGGGGACTTCAGGCACGCCTACAAGCTGTGGCTGGCGGCTTGTGAGGTGAGGCTCTGTCAGCCACGACCATGAACAGCACTTTGAAGAGCCTCCCTGGAGTCCCACATTTCTCATTCAGGCTCTTACAGTTCTCTTTGGGAACTGTTAGTGCCTTGGGGCTACCTGACCCCCATCTGATGTAGTCAGCAGGACCTTCCTTCCATGAATTCACAGAATGTCCAGGTTGGAAGAGACCTTCGAGATCATGAAATCCATGAACATGCCATGAGAACCTGAGCAAAAGGGAATTAAGAGTTCTTTCATCACCATCTGTATCTGGTCAAGCTGGGGATATCTCTTCTTTGAGACAGTGATGTTTAAAATGCTGTGCAGAAAGGAAGGGCAATGGAACAGTGCACTTGTGAATAAATGCTGGCAGTCACAGCTTCCTTCTGATTCAGATCTTTTATTTTCAGAACATAGTGTTCCTTTGTTCAGCAAAGGAACCTATATAGGACTACAACAGATACTGTTTCGAGGGTTCAGACCTGAATTTCATGGAGGGGAGCAGCCATTCAGGATAAATCTGACTGTAGTACTGCCATACTTCTGGAGGAAGTTAGAGGAAGAATTTGAAGTTGCTACTGGAAACACAGACCCGGTGAAAGCTTGATCAAAAACTTTAGTAGATGACTTAAATGCAAGGTTTGATACTGTGTGGAGATGAAACCAAAACCAACCAAAATAACCGAACAACCCTTGGGCCACTGTGCTAAAGAAATATCCCCCACTAGATACTCATTATGTCCTTGACACCACTTCTTTTTGGAAAGACAGTGAGGTTTGTGTTCAAGGACTTCATGTCATTGTATCAGTTTCCCTTACAGGAAGACCTGAGTAAGGGCTCATCACCTTGCCCCAAAGAAGTAACACATAAATGGCAAAAAGAAATCCTCAGTTAAGATGCAATTTTTATCTCAGTAATTTTGTCTGAGGCATAAATCATGTTTTGTCTTTAGAATAAAGTATTATAAACATTTTTGTTACCTTATTTATTTAGTAGTTTAAATTAAATTAGAAAATCATATTGATGTATGTTCTGGCTGCTTTAATGCATAATCAAGGCAGTTTTGAATACAATGAGTTCCAAAACATTGGCTTTTTTACAGTTGTCACTATTGTCACTGAATAGTCTAGTGCCAAAAAGAACTTGTTTTAAAACATGTTCAGAACAGCTATTTCAGCTGTTGTTATGCCCCATAGTCCACAACATCTTATGAACAGGGAAATTGGTTTAGTGTCTTTTCTCACCTGCAGCCCTGTGTAGAATGTATTAACAAAGGTATTTCCAAAGGAATGTCCAAGACTACAGGATGCTAGATTAATTTGTTTGGGCTCTTTAAAAAAAAAGAGACCTCCATTTCCAAAGTTAATTTACCTTAAGATAATTGTATTGTTTTATTTTACCTTGGCCAGGGGCTTTCTCTTGCTGGTGAAGCTCTGTATGAATCACAGCAGCAATGAAGCAATTCTCTGATCATAGGCACTAAGAAGAACTGTACAGTTCCCTTCAGCAGATGCAGTTTCGAGTCAGAAAATTCTAGATTTTAAAAAATTGTCAGGATACAGTATGATTTTATTTGTCCTCAGGAAACAACAACAACAACAAGATAATTACAAATAAAGGAGCTTTAATTATCAGGTAATACAGAACAGAACAGTCGAGTCAGTGGCAGAACACCACAGTATTTACAAAACTGTAAATACTGTAAAAACTGTAAATACAGCAGCAGCAGTGCCTGGAGGCATTGAATGCAAGAGCTTAGCCTACAGCTGGAAAGTTGCTGAAGTCTGTGACATTCCACTGTAAATAAAGGTGTTATTAAAAATTACAAACTGCCCTGTAATGACTTTGATAACTTCCTGTGCAGCAGCTCCTGCAAAAGAAAAAACAGAAGGCAGTTAGCAGGTCATATTTAAACAGCAGTAAAATAATGTTATTTATCTAGAAGTCCCTAAGCTGGAATTATTTCAGAAGTGCCTGATAAATCTCCTAGGAGGCAAAAATGCCTTCCAGTACTTCCCACTCTAAAAGAAGATCAGAGAGCTGCTACTTCAAAAGTTAGCTTTGCATACACTTTCTCTCCATGTACATACACACAGAGTAAAAATGGGTGAGCAGACAGACCCATGCAAGTTGTGACCTCTCTCAACTGAGAATTAAAAAAAAATCATGTAAAACTTAACTGCAAAATAAACTGAAGAGTCACTTCAGTGTGATCCCTCTAAGTTTTCCTGTAGTAGGAAACATTCTGTAATTTCTTCAGAAATTACTTTTTTATATTTTTCTAAAGAATGATACATACCAGATTTTGCTTAATCAGAAAAAAATTCCTACATATGCAGAATATATAATACATCATTGTGTTCAGCACTGCATGAAGCCAAATAAAGAAGGTAAGTTAATTATCAATTTTGAGCATCCATTAAAACATATCTTCAGGTTGAAGAAGGTAAGAAACCAAGGCTACTTATATTTCATAGATCTTTAATGAAAGTGTACTGTTAAAAGAAGATGTATACTGCACTTATTTTAAAATTACTGTAAGTATCCCTTTCCTTTAAAAAAATTAAGCCTCTTTCCAGCACTTCATTTCTAAACACATTTTTCAGCTTGAAGAGTTGATACACTGAGATTGTTTCTGATGTTTATTTATTTGACTGATTATAACCCTTGCTGCACCCACTTACTCTATGTGTACTGTAGGAGGTTGCATCTGGAGCATGAAAGGGAGGATTGTGCCCTAATGCCCTCTGTGACTGCAGCCTGTGACTGCAGCCCTTGCTCTGAGAGTCCAGAGCAATTAGGGCAGCAGAGCTCTGGCTCAGCAGGCTGCTGAGTGTGTGGTGTGGCCCTGGGAGTGTCCCCCCTTACCTCCCATGAAGGCAGCAACAGTGTGAGGCTCGGCAGCTCCATAGCGACAACTGCACAGGAAAGAACAGTCACCACGTGCCCGGCAGTTCTACCAACAAAGCCACACCTCAACAACAACACTTACAACTCGTGCACATAGTCATCCTTCACCCCTACAGGCAGCCCATACTCTTGGAGGAAACCAGTAAGGCAAGATTTTAGCTTTCCAACATCATCTTCCACCTGGTAGTTGTAGACACCTGGAACGTAAATCAACCGTTTCATCACACAACTGTAACACCTCAGTCAAAGCTCATGGGTTTAAATGGCAGCCTAAATATTTTGTTTTCCTAAGAAGCTTCTAAGCCACATCATGTGTTATTAGTACTAGACTAATGATAATTGAATATTCTGTTGATGCTTCTCATGACAGACAATTTCCTGCACAGCTGAACTGATTCATAATCCACACAACCCATTAATGATACCAATGCAGATAAATTCCTTAAGTTCCCAAAGAGAAAAAACTCTCATTTTAATTTTCACATTCCTAAAACTTTATTACCATGGAAACAAAACCACAACTAATGTATTTGCAGTTTATAACTTGAACTACAGTAACTGTTGGATTTTTATTTCTTTTGATGATGTGAAGTAACTGGTATTAACATACCTGGGTATCTGCCATGCTGCTTGTAAAACCTATCAACAGCCCTCAGCATCACGTACAGCACTATTTCACTGTCTGGGTTATCCAAATGGGAAACTGAAAACAGCAAGAGAACTGGTTAGCTGGTGCAGAGGGAATGGGAGAAGCAAGGTTTTGAATTCCCTGAAAACAAACAGTAAAATCTGCACTAGAAAGAAACCTTAATGAATACAACTTGTGACAGAATCTTAATCAAAGAACTGTCAGATACACAATTTTGCCTCTAAAGTTTATGACAAAACCATATTATATGTATTTAATATAAACTATTCAGTGGAGAAACCCACATTCCAATTCTGGCAGCTGCTTTAATTTAAATGGGTATTCCTTAGTTGTAATTTTAGGATTTGAAACACATGCTTTAAGTATGATCTGTAATGACTAATTACAGAACAGGTCTTCAATCCCCTACCACACAGCTCAGAAGTCTTTGTAAATGCTACCTGCTACTTATATCCCACTGCACATTACCAACTAATTCAAGGAGCTTTCACTGAAATGATAAGTATTACAAGATGTATGTATACACAAAATATGTACATATTTTGTCCAAAACATTCAGAGAACTTGTTTAACTTAATTTCAACAAACTTCAATTAAAAAGTATTTCCAGCTTTTTTTTTTTTTATCTAGGCAGGTTAAAAAAAAAAGGCAATATAAAAACCAAAAGCAATATTAAGTAATGAGTTTGTTAGCTGACATCCTAAAGAGAGTAGCTGAAAGGGGTCAAGATAATTATTTTCATTTGGTCAGGTTAAAGCACCTTTTCAGCTCTGTCAGAAATAACTGAGATACTGAAAAGAGAAGTTTGAAGAAAACTGTTTTATTTATAGAGTACTCCAAGTAAAATTCACAAGAACATAAAAGCTGAAACGTGCATCCATCTGTAAGGTCATTTTTGAAATTTCAAAATCAAACTGAATTCAGCATTCTAGACCTAACAACTCCATACTTGTAGCTGAGAGACATATTCCTTACAGCAAGAGTTTATTTAAATTCACTGAAGACACTGTAACATTCCAAATGATAAAACTGCATCATGCAAGAGAACACGTAGCTTACACTTCCTTTCCCTCAGCAAACCCTTCCAAGCTGTAAATGCAGTGAGGTTAGTGGCAAGCAGCAGTACTTACTGATTGCATCCTTGCTGCAGGAGTTGGGGCTGTGCTCCTCAGCCAGGGCCCGGCAGCGCACCACGCGCAGGAAGGCGGCGTTGCTGCCTGGCACGGGGACAAGGACAGTGACCCATCAGTGCCACCGCTCCCTGCAGCCCCACCTCACTGCCCTGTGCCACGGGAAAGGCTACACTTAACAGCATTTCATTCAACACCTTCCTGTCACTTCTCAGCTTGCAGTGAGAAAAACCTGTGTAACTGCCTTTAGGTCTGTGCTCAGGAGAGTTCTAGGGAAATACTTTGTGCTCATGTGGGGTCTCCATGGATCTGCCAGGTTAATGTAGCACCTACACCACGGCAATTCATCACTCACAGCCACCATGTTGCCCTCTTCCAGGCTGCAAATCAACATGGTTCTTTCCATCTTCCACTACTAAAATACTACTGCTGTAATATTTCAACAGCAGAGCCATGAGCTGGAGAAGGTCCTTTTCCAGTATCATTGCTATGAACCAACCCAGGGTGCAGCTACAACCCAGCACTGAAAAAGAAGCAACTGGGAGGTTCCCAAATGCTTTACCAATGCAGGGCAGCAACTCTTGGCTCTGTGCTTACAGGGGAGCTTTCCAGCTGTGAGGAACCTCAGCCAGGCTGCTGCTGGACACATGTACACATCTAGGACAGACACAGCCTGAAGTGCCCTCAACTGGGTTACAGCTTTTCAAAATACCTCAGGTCTGCAGAGCCCACCCTGAAACCAGTACCCCAGCATGGGCAAGAGTGCTCAGGTACTCATCACAGAAAGCAGAGGGCAGCTGCTCCCTGTTGTTTGGAGTGGAAAAAAATGCATCATTTTACAGCCAGCCTTTACAGACTCACTCCTGAGAGATGCTGAACATTTGCTACTTCTCCTGAAAATGAGGGATGCAAACCTCTTAGTACTTACTTGAAAAAGTCAAATATTGACCTACTGCTTAATAAGTACCTGATCATTCAAAAGTTTTTGATTATTTGATCATTTGCACAAACCCAGAAGAGAATCCAAGCATACTCACAGAACAATTTCAATTCTCTCTCTGAAATAGACTCGGGTGCCTAAAAGAGAGAATACACTCATTCCAGCACACACAGTGGCCAGAGAATTCCTGCTTTCACATATATATTAATATATTTACTGTGAAATAACTACTTACTAATGTACCCAAAAAGTGTCTTAAATTGCAAATAGTGTATCTCTGTATGCATTTTATTTTCATGTGATCAAACCAAACTGATGAATAAAGCAGATACTTCACAGATACTTCATTCCATTAGAAGAATGGCCATAGGTTTGCACTCACCTTGCCCAGGGACTGTAACAGTTTAGCAGCATGGTTCCCCACAGCAGCAATATCCCTCTTTGCTTTTTCACGGTACCTGGTAGTAACAAAGAAGTAAATAATTACAGCAGAAAGCCATCAACTCCACATTGAAGGCTATCTTTTTTGTTTGTTTGTTTGACATTATAAAGACAAAATACAAGCCACGTGAACGGAAGTGAGCTCCCTCAAGGAGTGGTCTACTTACACATTTTGCAATTTGATGAATTTACTGGAGTCTGCAATCATATCAGGAATGGTGCCCCGGACAGGCAAGCTTCCTTGCCCTTCATTTGCCACAAATTCCTTTAAAGCTCGAACCAAAATCCAGAAGGAAGATGACTACAAATGCACAAGAGACAGTCATGTACACAGATGTTATTTACAATGCTTCTGCTGCATTTAAGTCTTACCCTTAACTGCTCATACCTGCTCTGTGAGTTTTAGGCAGCAATCATCATTAAAAAGCTCTTCAATGCCTCTTGGAATCTATGAAAAGAAATAAATTGGGTTTGTAATTCCTTGACTTTTGATTTCTTGAATTATCTCAACACTCACTA
The DNA here is from genome assembly GCA_013400495.1 of Nicator chloris. Classification (NCBI taxonomy): domain Eukaryota; kingdom Metazoa; phylum Chordata; class Aves; order Passeriformes; family Pycnonotidae; genus Nicator; species Nicator chloris. The sequence continues at coordinate 7,330 of WAAE01019005.1, forward strand.
CATAAGTGAGCCAACTCCAAGTGACCTCAGAGTTTCATGGCAAATCTCCTCTGAATCCTACACAGTCAGTGCTGCTCAGACACATTTCAAACAGCAGCCCAGGCAAGAGCAAGGCAATGCTTCTGAGCAAGATTAATGTCACAAACAAAATCCCACCTAACTTCCATCTTTGACAGAGAAGATTTAAAAAACTGCAGCAGGAACTGTCCCAACTGCCCACCCTGCCTGCTGGGGCAGCGCAGCCGAAAGGCTGGGGAAGGGGAGTGGGGCTACAAAAGTCAGTGTTTTACTCAGAATCCTTCACTGCTGCAGGTCAGTCTGGCACATGAACTCAAATAAATATCCTGAGCCATGTCTTGTAGTGCCTTGGATGACAGCACTAAGTTTTACCTGCTGCATTCTTGGGAGACTTAACATGACCATCCTAGCAAGGATGCACTGTTCAAAACAAGAGAACATAATCTAGAAAGAATCACAGAATGTGCTTTTGTCCCATGTAGCCTTTGCAGTTCACCCTGGATGAGAAACTAAAGAAATCAGAGCTCAATTTTAAACCACGAGTTACTAGGTCAGGATTATTTAAGAAACAATGAAAACATCACTTCTACTGCTTTTAAGCTTGACCAGTTTATGAAGGGAATTCTGTAGTAAGTTTCTTCAACAGGAAAGAAGTTAATTTATTGTATCAGGAGTGCCATGCAGCCCTGTATTTTTACAGAGAGTAACTACTACAGCCCCTGGCTTCAATGCAGCACAATTTCAGTAAGTGCTCTCAGTCTCTCTCCCAGCAGTGTATTTAAATCAGCATCAGCCACACCTCTCACTGCTAAATCCTTGCAATTGTACCCAGCACGTCACAGAGTTTTTTACAGACTGAACTGTAGAAGTCAGACAAGAACTCACTGATGCATTCTGTTTGCTGACTCATTCTAGACTTGAATCCAAATCTGCAGGAGGGAAATGCAGATTTCTTGCAAGAGCAAGGGAGTAAGAGAATTTCCATAAACTGCATTGCCAGCTACTCTAGGTCTATTTAACAACACAATTTCAGTTCTAACATTGTACTAATTTTATTTTAGCTAAATAAAATGTTACAAATGGAATTTCTGTACTAAAACTGAATGATATATTCTGAGAAAATGAGGCAGTTGAAATTGCTTTAATTTTATCACAAAAATGTTTATTTTACCTCTGTACGATTCAATGCTGTGTTCACATTTTTTATAGCTTCTTCAAAGTTTTCCTCATCTTCTGGGGTCCCATTTTCATTCTTTAAGATACCTTATTGAAAAAAAAAATTAAACCACACAACTGTTTGAATTACATCTCATAATTTATGTCTTACCAACAGAGCAGACTGGCTTTGGATGTATTCATGGCATAACAGCTACCAGCAAAAAAATGAAAAATAACTCACAAGAAAAAAGATCAGATGGAATTATAAAGCTAACTTCATCTAAATTCTGCATACGATTCATTTTTCATTTTGATGTTAAGTAGAAGTTCCTTAGCACAAAAGCACTGGTTTATTTGTATGAGATAATGATAATAACGTTTCATAAGCACTAAATTAACAATTCAACTCTCCTTCCCATGCCAGTCATGTTTTGCTGGGGGTTTTTTTGATCAAATTTGGCAAACACTTATGCATCCACAGAGCAAGCCAGCCCAAGAAAGGGCCTCCACTAGAAATCTGACATAACCACAGGCAATTACTACGGATCAGATCTGCTCCCTATCACAGCCTGGGGATAAGGACCACTCCAAGTTTGCACACAGGCCACCTTCAAGTGAGGAAATACCAAAAATCCAGTCAATGGTGGTTTTCTACCATCATTTAAGACAATGCATATAGATCTTAAAAATGCCACATGAATTTTAGCACCCTGAAAAGGTATTGGACTGAAACCCCTGCACAACTGAAGTCATTCACACACCGGTTACAGTGCTGTCAGTGCTACAGAACCTGGCCATGAAGAGGTGAATGATTATCAAGTGTCTGATGGGTCAATGGACACACCAAATGCTTGCAGAATAACAATTCCAGTGTCAAAAAACATTTGCTTTCCTCTTTATCACAATTTTAACAGGATTTTCTCTCAAGGCCTTTGGTCCCACCCAAATCAAAGCACACACTCTGGATCTTAGACAGGATAAAACACTGACAACAAACATTTATAAGCAAGTTTGGCATCTTAAGATCCACCTGTACAAAACCATCATTTAGCAGAAGAATCATACAGCATATACCAGCAGATCTTTCATAAATTAAACCTGAGAGAACTAGGGATTACTTTTTCAGATACCACCTTGTATCTATTTCTGCCAGTAGGAGTAAGGGACCCCTGGGACATGGATTACCTTGCCGAATCAGTTCTTTGAAGGCTTCTTTCTCTTTGTAACTCTTAGGCAACTGTTCACTTTTCTAAATTTAAAAAACACAAAGAGATTTTTGTCTTTAAAATACCTACTACTAAGTTCACTGTGTTCAGACTGCTGAACTCCAGGAGTCTGTCATTGCTCACACATTCACTTGTATTTCAATTAGTAATTTTATGATTCCACCTTGGTTTTTTATGTTACACACTGCCAAAATAATTAACTGCTTCAGAAAAGACAGACCAATAATAGTAATAATACAGTTTTGCAACATACCTCATTGAACCATTTTGTGATATACTTGGCTACAATCACAATCCATGGAGTGTGGCTGTGGTCCTGTAATTGAACAGTGGAGAAATCTTTGTCAGGTTGAGAAAAGATAAAAAACAGGAAACAAATTAAAAACCTATTTTCAATGTTAACTCCAAATATCCCTTCCACTATTCTAAATACACAAGACATGTTCCAGATTTTGATTCACCCATAATGTTCTTTAACTACTATGAAAGAAATTATCAAATTATTATTACTTTATTTAAAAAAGGGTGAGCCAAGTTCTCCAATGTTTTTCTGGAGTGGAACTTATGCTATGCACAAACACCCACAGTGTAAAGCTCTGCAGCAGCAGGTAACCATAAAACTTAAAAAGCAAAGGAGGGTGTGAGGGGGTATTCAATCTAACAAAAGATCAAGTTGTCCAAGAATACTCCTTGCTTCCCAAGACCCCCACCTGTGTATGATTTAAATAGACTGGAACATTTGGGCCAGAGGCAAAAATAGTTCCTCGTGACTGATTCTAGAGCTGGTTCTGTTCAGATGAGAGCTGGCACCAGAGTAATCTGCCAAGAGGCATTTTCACAGAATCCCTGTGCTGTGTCTGCATCTGTGCTGGGGAACACAGTGCAAACCACACACCAACCTTTTTGTCCATATGCTCCAAGTCATAATCCTGAACGTGTTCTGTCAGTTCTGGAAATGGTTTGTCCAGTCTCAGATCTTCTAACGTATTGTCAGGGTGAGATTCAACAACTGTGAAAAAATGACACAATGCATCTCCCAGCTTTATGTCTGGCCTTCGAAACAGAGCTACACACATACAGGATCACCTGCTCCTTTCACTGCTTGACTCTCAAGACAAGTGTTCTGTGTAAGTCATCCATGTTAGGATAATCCCCAATTTTACTATTTGTTGCAGTCCATAATCCCCATGCATTCCTCAAAGAATGTGAACTACCTAAGACTTAGCAAATACTAAATATATCACAAGATGAAAAGACAAACAAAAACCCCCAAAGTAACGTAAGTTACTGAAGCTTTAAACCTTCCAGAGAAGTCTTTATCTCAGCAAACCCTCTAACCTGTATGTTCTTTAATCATGACTCTCATGTAACCAACCAGGCCATAAGTCCTGCAGACCAGCAGAGGAATGTTGGAATTCCAGAGAACTTCAGCCAGGCGCAGCAATGTACTGTAAGGAAAAACATGCTTCTTTCAGATCTACAGAAGACAACAGTTAACTGTAAAGTTAACTCCTACACCAGTTACTTGTGAAACAGTTCTCTCAGAAAACTTCTCTAATATCATCATGATCCTAAGCACATAAGGTGATTAATTACATAGAGGAATTTACAGTGAGTTGGAAAACCATTCATCCATCATCTTACTTATGTCTTATTCTACCCTCCCAAATGCTCCTAATATCAAATAAAAAGCTGCAATGAGTTGTGAGAGAGAGAAATAAAGAATTAGATCCATGTGTTGCAGAGTTCTAACTTCCAGCAAGGGCAGTTCCCATCAGAGGTACAAAAAGGTCTCTACAAAATGCCATCACTGGCTGTAATTTTCCTTCACAATGACAGAGTTCTGTTCTGCTTAAGTTTTTCTGCAAGGAAATGCTTGTGCACACACACACACACATATATATATACATAAAAGCCTGCCTTTACAACTGAATGAGAACAGGTAATTCAACCTTGGGCAATTCTTACCTCTCTGGTAGTTGTGTTGCAACCACTAAGTTAAACCGATTAAAAAAGGAAGGGTCGTTGTCTAAAAGCTTTTCTGGACTCTAAATATGGGGAAAAAAATGTATGTCAGGGAACACTGAAAACTTCTGGGCACAGAGCAAGTCTGCTGAATATAAAGTGTTAAGTGAAAGTTACAAAATTAAGAGGAAGTTACAAAATAGTGTTTGAAATACATAGAGTGATTTTTTGTTTGAAATGCATACAAACGATTTCACTTAAGATCATCTTTGTCAAATGCCTTTTTACCCTGAATCTATTTAAACTGCAATATCACAAAACAACAGAGAGCTGTTTATCACACATGTTTATCACACTGTGTAACACACACATAGTACTAATTTAGGAAGACAAACCTCTTCAACAAAGTTTCCAGAAACATCACTATTCAATTCCTGCAAGAGCTCCATGGCACTCTGGGCACGATTCTGTTTCAGAGCAAACAAAATGAAATGTAGTTTACACAGTGTATCAGTACTACATAATGCCACATGCTAACGATGCCAAACCAAGCAACAACAACAAAACAACCACAGAAAATACCCCATAACAAAGCTCATTATAAGCTAAGGCTCCTTACTCAAAGCCCTGCTCATCTGAAGCAAAAATGCATCCCATAATAGCAGGCACTTAGTTTGAGAGCATTTTCTGTAATACCATTTTAAAAAGACAAATTGAGACAGCTATTTCCTAATTTCCAGTTTCATTACAGAATTTCCAGGAGTTATCTATGCCTCTCATACTCTCTGGTTTTGTGATATTTTTCCCCATTCACCTCTCTACTCTTAGCTTTACTCCTTCAACCACAATGGTCTTCTACCTTATCCTTCCATAGATTTTAAGCATAAGCTCTTCATTTTTTTCTATTCAATCTTGCCACAATTGAGTTTATCTTCTCACTTTTGAGCAACTAAAAAGTAAACATAGGGAATTCTGTTAAAGAATAAACAGACTTTAACCTATACATATATGCTTTTAGCATTATTCATAATACCACGTTTAAATACTCAACATTTCCATGCTTTCAATACACCTAAACTGATATTTATTATCTCCTTACCTGACCAATATGGCCTTTTTGTAGAAAGAAACTGAAAAGGAGACAAAAGAGAATGACATGTGAACTTTTATTCTGAAGAAAAAACAGCATTGAAGTTACATTTTGTTCTGCAGAATATGCTGCTAACTCTGATACACAACAAACCACATTACCCCTTAAATCTGCTTTTTCCCACCACTGTTGTATTCTCCTCAGAAACAGTTTCTTAAGAAAGCTTTCTTAATTCCCAAGCCACAAATGTGAAATATAAAACATGCTAAACTCCTCTAGAACACAGGATCATGCTGCAAGTTCTTTGTCACCAGGCTAATCAAAGACTCACTAGCATTGATTTCCTCATATAATGGAATGTCCTTCCTCCTCACACAATCCCTGTAGGTATCTATGTGCACCATAACAGACCTTCATCAAGAATTAGTAGGCAAGTCATTTTTACAGGATTTGCAAACAGTTTCTTACCCTTTTCCATGCTGCACAGAGCCTTTCAAAGCTATGAAAGCTAATAGATGTCTAGCAGTCACAGTTGCACAGTGACTAATGACTATTAAGGCATCTGCATCACCAGAACTAGGAAAAATATACTGAACTATGCTGAAACACAAGCACTGTCTTAGCTCAAGACTACATCAAACAAGTTACTTTTCAGTAGTTTTATATTGAATAGAGCACTGTCCTTATAAACTTGATGTGTGAAGCAAACAGACCTGTAAGGTGCAAACCCAGCAAGTGAAATAATTTAGCAGCTATTATCAAAATGACCATGCACGCTGTCACCAACCTCCAAACCCACAGAAGACTTGATGAAACACAGAGAGGCTTTTAAAATAATTTTACAGGACTTTTAGCAAATATAGAGATGGACTACCTATGAAACTCTGTGACTTGTCAATTTTTAACTGAAATCAGTAAAAAACCTACTTATTTCCAACATCTTCTCCAGAGACTCGGTTCCCATCGACAATTGTAAACGAACCAATACCTTTGGGGGACAAAAACCTCCTGTGAATAACTTGGCATCATCAAGTTATCAGACACAGTACAAAAACAGACAGAAGAAATATCTACTGACCTGGCAGCACCAAGTTTTTGAGTATTTCAGTTCCTGTTGCTGTTGCATTTATCACGCAAACATGGGCAGATTCCAGTGCTTCTTGGCCATGGTCACCCCACAGTCTGTATTACAAGGGAAAGCAAAACACAGTGAATTCTTTCACTTCAGATTGTAAAGTCAATATAAACAAATAACAAAAAGACAAAAGGCTGGCGTGCTACTGTCCATTCACTGATGAGGACCTAAATAGCTCTAACCAAAATAAGCATCCTTAAGGAAACTTACTGTGAAAACTCTGAGACTTTTCAAAGAGCAATCCAGTTTCCCTGGCATTTCATTTTCTCCAACTTTACACCATATGCATGCACACACCTCCTTCTTGTGGAACATACTTTAACTTTTTAGACACCAGCATGGGTTAAAACAATCCTTGCCCAAATTTAGTTCTAATGCCAAACCCTCTTTTGTCCCCCTTTTATTATAAATAATAGAATTTATATATTTATTTTTTTTTAATTTCTCATACAAGACACTGAAACACACAGGAGACAGAAATCAGTCTTGCTGAGCCTGGTGCTTCAGACCCCTAGAAAAAAAGCACTGAGGCTGAAATCAGGCTGGGACAGTCTCAGGTCACATGTTGTGCTGATTTCACTGGGGTGGTAATGCACAGAATTTTTAGGGTTGGAAGGGACCTCTGGAGGTCACCCAGTCCAAGGCCTGCCCAGGCAGGGTCACCTGCAGCAGGTGACCCAGGAGTGTGTCCAGGTAGCTTTGGAATGCCCCAGAGAGGGAGACTCCACAGCCTCCCTGGGCTGCTCCAGGGCGCTGCCCCCTCCAGGAAAACAACTTCTTCCTCATGTTGAGATGAAACTTTTTGTGTTTTACTTTATGGCCATTGCTCCTTGTCCTGCTGCTGGGCACCACCCACAAGAGTCTGGCACCACCTTCCTACACCCACTTTTGAGATATTTTTATGCTTTGATGAGATCCCCTCTCAATCTTCTCTTCTCTGGGCAAACCAGGTCCAGCTCCCAGTCTCTCCTCACCAGAGATGCTCTAGACCCCAAATCTTCTCTGTGCCCTCCACAGGACGCTCTGCAGTGGCTCCCTGTCTTTCCTGTACTGCAGAGCCCAGGGCTCTACACTCCTGAGCTGCACAAAGCTGTGGAGGGGACAGCACAGGAGAGGATAGCACAGTGCTATCACCACTGCCCAGCCCTTCACTCACACCTATCCATGTGGAAATGTAACAGCCACAGTGCAGACAGACACCCCTAACTCCGGTGCCATTACCCTTCCCTGGTAACTCGGATCTTTTCTGATCCTTCACAGAATCCAAGAATGGATCAGCCTGGAGGGGCCCCAGGGGCTGCTCTGGTGCCAGCTCGCTGCCCCGGCAGGGCCATCCCAGGGCACGGGGCACAGCAGTGTCCAGAGGGCTCTGCAATATCCCCAGGGAGGAGACTGCACATCCTCTGTGCACAACGTGCTCCGGGCTGGCACTGCCCAGGGCAGAAGTTGTGCCTCTGTGCAGGGGCAGCTCCTGGGCTCAGGCCCTGCCCGTGGCTCTGGGGCCATTGCTGGGCCTGGAGCAGAGCCTGGCTCCATCTTTTCAGCACCCCCCCTTTATACACTCATTATATACAGAGGGATACAGATAGATATACATAAAATAAATATATAGAATATACATATTTATCTATTTATACATTATATACTTATACAACAAGCATTGTATAAATAACTACTGTATCTTATAAAAAACGTACGTTAGTACCTACGTTTATATATATATATATATATATATATGTATCGCTATCCCATTTTACATATATATTTAAGATTATGTATGAATATAAACATGTAGATATATATATTCCTTTTAATATATGCTGTTCATTTATTGCATATCTATTGTCCGTGTGCCGGTAGAGCCCTCACGGCCCTGCCGGTCGGACAGAGCTCCTGCTCCGCGCGGCTCCGCCGGGCCCGGCGCGGCCCCGGGGCCCGTGCCCACAGAGGGCGGCCGGAGGCGCGGCCCCGCTCCCCGCTGGGCCGGCGCCGGTC